>CM041776.1:339897779-340497779 GCA_023374045.1 Limonium bicolor | reverse complement strand
TTAGCACTCATTAGAGTCATTGGATATTGATTAGAACATTGGCAAGGAGAACTTGGTTGGTGACCGAGATTGTTCAAGGAAAAAGACTAAGGAGGAAAGTTGTGAAGCTTGTAAAAGAGCAAGGTAAATGTCTTACCTTAAGGTGTTTTAATGCATTAAGGGATGGGATTTAGTTATATGATTAGTTTAGCTTAGAGTTTACTTTAGAAAAAGGGTTATAAACTTAGGAGAAAAAACATTATTATTGAGAACTTGTGACTAAGGAGCAAATGAGAAAGGAGATAGTTAAACAATGTTAAGGTGAATTTTAAGAACATTTATATGCAATGGGAACCTCGTTGTATGTATTTGCACGTTAAAGGCTATATATATTGAGGAAATTCAGTGTTTAAGATTTATGCATTTAAGGGCCTAAGTGCCAAACAATTTAAGTTTATGCACCATATTGTGATGTAGTGTAGTTTGGGTGTGATTTGTGTGCTAAGATTGCATATTAAGGATTTAAGAGTTTATAGTTGTTTAATGGTGAAAACCTATTTGCTTGGGTGTAGTAATATACTAGGGAAGCCATGTCAAAATTTGGGGAAGAAACATGATGTCTAAGATGTTCTAAGGAGATTTTATGACTAAGGAAGTTTTGGTAATGGAAGGGGGATGAGAAAAGTAATGCTTGTGAAGTGGTCAAATTGCTAAAGAGGGAACACTTGAGCTAGTTGAAGTTCTAGGCAAATTACATGTTAGGAATGTAAGGAAATAAATGCTAAGTGTTAGGAGTTTTTATAAGGATTGGGTAAATGTTTAAGAAGATCTTTGGAGGTTGTTTTAATGAGTTTGGTGGATGTTTTAAAGGTGAGTTTAAGTGCCTAAATGATGTTGGAGCACATTAGAACACTTGTGGTAAAGTTTGGGATGAGTTTAACACTTAGAAATAAGTTTCTGGAGCCGACCTACCTTAGGACCGACCTTGGCAAGGTCGGTCAGGCTCAAAATACACACGCAGGAAACTCTCTAGAATGGACCGACCTTAGGACCGACCATGGACAAGGTCGGTCGGACTGAAAAACAAAGAACAAAATGTTTCTGGAATGGACCGACCTTGGGGACCGAACTTCCAAGGTCGGTCGGGGCAAAATTTTCAGACGGTAAAATGTTACTGGAATGGACCGACCTTGAACGGTCGGTCGAGTAGAAATTTTTCAACCAGAATGTCTCTTGAATGGACCGACCTTGGGTAGGGTCGGTCGGCCCATAAATATAAAAAAAACAACTTTAAGGATGTTAAGTGGTATTAATGGTACACCATTAAGAGAACAATGATGACTAAGAAGATAATACCTAAGGGAATAAGTTAAGTATAAACTTAAATGTGTAAGGTTAAGTTTGTAAGATTAAGTGGTAAGAACACAATAAGCGTTAGGTAGGGTTCATTGAGGGTTAAGTAAGTTAAATAAGCTAAGTAATGTGTAAGTAATTAATAATTTAAGTTGGATGAATATTTTAGGATTGGAAGTTTGGAACCGGAGGAGAATTAAACAACCGGACAACCAACGGTGAATGGTACAGTCTTTCTTGTGACCTGCTTGCTAACGAGATGTCCCTCGCTTTCGTGCTATCTGTTTATGTGCTATGACTAAGACAAGATAAAGCATGCAACCGGTTTTTATTGCTCTCGTGTGTGTGTTTTCTTTACACTAACCTACGAGACTTGAGACTAGCTACTAACTAAGCTTAGTATTTGTTGAATTTGGAAGAGGAACCATATTTTGGTGACTGTTGGTTAATACCCGTTAAGGTTTAACTAACACATGAATTGTAAGACTTTCACTAACTGGAACTTAAGAGGAGTGAGGAATCCGGGACTGACTCCGGTCATGCATGTTAAGGGAAGGGGTCGGTATCTGAATCAGATCCGACCTCCGCTTAAGGACTTATCTTCAGACTCGTCACCTAGGGTCGAGTGTCGGCTCAGCTACATTGGATTTCCAGCCCAAGGTAGGAGGCATTAAGATGGTGTGGTGGGATCTACCTAAATTCCAACTAATTTGAGAATTATTGTTCATTCAACCAATGCAGTTCTCAGCCGTTGGCTAGGGTCACCTTTGACCCGACCAAAATGAACAATGGACTTTGTGCAACCGAATCTATTAAGAGAACGGTTGGCATATAAGAGAATAATAGGAATGTGGATCTAAGGGGTTAAAATCTAACTCACTTACCTAAGGGATGCTTCTAAGCCATGTATTGTGTTTGGACTATTATTGTTCATTTGTGGATTTTTTTTTTATTGCACTTCATATTATGATTGTGTATCTAATCAATCTCCATGCTATCGACAATTAGTCGTCGTAGCCCCGTTAGCTTGGGGGCCACGAGAGGATAGTACCAGCAATTTTACTGACCCCCTTTGGGGGCTGTTTTTATTTTGCAGGTAAGCGTCCCATGAAGAGTCACCCTGAGAGTAGAGGCGGTTAGACTTAGGCTGTGTTTATTTTTGGGCACGGGTCGCCTTGTGCGCCCGTCTGTTAATACTTAACTGGTGAAGGATTATGTTGTTACTCGAGATACTAGAAACTCGGTTGGTAGGTGTTTTGGTTGGTATGTATATTTTGGATAAGTATCTGTAAATATTAAGTTCGGTATATTCTGTTGCTCAGACCGTGGCAAGGTTCTGGTGTTAGTTATTCCGCTGCGACGTAGGTGATTAAGTTGTTAAGTTTGCGATAACCACGATATGCTTAATATGGGGTGTTACAAGTGATGTTCTAACCAGGATGGAAATGTTTTGAAGGGGTCAGACATTTCTTGTTCCCCGAAAAAGATTTATTTGAGTTAAAAACTAAGTTTTAAAACTTTTGAAGTTGTTCGAAATTCTCGATAAAGAAACACTGATTTTGAGAAATGTTTTAGGAGAAAACTTTTTGTATATGTGAGAATAACTTTCTGTTTTTTGAGAAGAGTTTTTTGTGATGTGAGAATAGTTTTTCCCTTAAATTTCCACAAAATGGTTTCTTTGAAAACTTGGTGAAATTTGAACAAAATGATTGTTTGAAATTTGAGAAAGGAGATTTTTGGTTTTTGAATGAGATTTACAAGTTGATGGTGAATTGGATGAGTGGAAATTGGGTTTCAATTGAGTGGAATTGGATTGAAAGGAATTGGAATTGAATTGGGTTTGGGCCAGGATTGGAAAACGGGTCGGGTGGAAGTTTAAGTTGATTGAAGTAAGGTCGGTCAAAAGTCAGGTTGGTCAAAGTTGGGACTTGGTCAAAGTTCGGGTCAAAAAAAGTTTGGGGTCAAGTCAAAATTTCTGGTCAAACTTGGGTTTGGTCAAAGCTTCGTGTCAAACTTAGGTTTGGTCAAAGTTCAGGTTGGTCAAACTAGGTTGGTCAAATAGGGTTGGTCAAACTGGGTTGGTCAAACTGGGTTGGTCAAACTGGGTTGGTTTATGGTCTTGGATTATATTTTGAGGGCTTTGGGTTTCAATTCAAGGGCTTGGATTTTTTGTGGTTTGAGCTTTTTTGTGGATTTGGGCTCTTCATAGATTTAGGCTTTGTTTGGGATTTGATTTTGGTTAGACTTGAAATGCTAGGCTAAATGGTTGATTTGTGGACTTTGAGGCTTTGGGCCGAATTGGATGGGGCCTTGTGGGTTTCAGCCTCTTTATTTTGGGACTTGGATTTGTCTGTGGTTGGTTTGGGCGTTGGGTTTGAGTTCTTTGTGGGTTTAGGGCCGAGTCTGTGGGTAATGGGCCGGGTCGAATTGGGCTTTTGAGCCAGGTCAAATCGGGCCTGGGCTAAATTTTAGACCGGATTGGGTTTTGGGTCTGGTTTGGTCTTTATTTTTGTGGGCCAGTTTTCTGTGGGCTGGATCCAGAATGGATTAGCAAAGGTGGGTCAAAATAAACTAGTGGATGAATCTTGGGCTGATTCAGATTTTTTTTTGTTTGGTTCAACTCTGGGCTTTGGGGTTTAAGTTTGACTTGGGGTGAAAGTTGGGTTAGATTTATGAAAATGGGCCAAACTAAAAGGCTTGCTTTGAATTCTGATTTTTTAAAAAGAAATTGGTTCTGATTGATTTTTTTTATTGCTGAAACAAACTAAAAACAAAACGTTCAGATTCTTGTTTTGGGATTTTGAGGAATAAGAAAGTGATTTTCAAAACAAATTTCAAAACATCGTGTAACAAAATTTCGAGAGACATTTAATGTTTGGTTCGGGTCTTGAGGAATTTGGATGAAAATGATGAAACAAACTAATGATGATTTTTGAGGAAGTATTTTATTAATACACATTATTATAGTAAGATGTGGTTTGGGTCTAGGGATCATCCATTTATTAGGTGGGACATGGCTCACCTAAATTTTAGGGTTCACCCTCTATCCTAAGGTTTGGTCTAAAGGTCTAATAACTAGGGCTTAATAAATAGATTAGTAAATACAAGGAAGAATTAAATATTGTAGAAGTATTATAAAACATGTACAAGTAGAACATAAAGCATCAACAGGAGTGACTAGTAGAAAAGCAAACTGAAATTAGAATAAATTTCATTCTCATTGAAAACTGGACATGAGACTTGCATAGAAACATCTGCAAACAGACCAAAAGATGATCAACCTAGGCTTAAGTTGCTAACCAAATTATATCATACTGCACGTTCTTTACCAAGCACCAAAGTTGAGTGATCTAAAAGAATATCAGATTGTAACGGCAGTTATATACTAACCTTTCAAGGAGAAGGGAGTTTTTCTAACCAAGTAGAATACAATCATCTTAAGTGAAGAAGATAGAGGATTAAACAAATCCAACCCAAATAAAATTAAGTGCAGACTTCCTTATGAGACTAACCAGCAGATTTCCTAACTCTACCAATGTAGCCTCAACCGAAGGACTCACCTTATCTATACAAAATGTGGCTTAACCTGAACATTAAACATCAATCTGCTAACTTACAGAGAGGGGAGCATGGATTTGTCATGAAATTGCCAAATTAAAACCTAATCACTTTTCTGTTTGCCATTTATTGAACAGGATTACCAATTAACTTGCTAGAGGAAAAAAAAATAGTGTACAGATTAAGGGTTGCTCTTGTAATCACCACTGATTTATAGACAAATGAAGTGGAAGCTTAAACCCTAGTTTTCTGTCAAATTTTATACACTTGCATGGATAAAACAAACTTCAGAAGCTTATACTCAACGGTTTGTGTTCAAGGAGCAGGCAAACCAATAACAGATGTCCACATTATCAACATGAATGGAAATTACTGGCATATATTTCGAGAAGCAAAATGAAAAGCAACAGAAGGCATGCAGATCTAAAGCAAGCATATAAACTGGGCAGTCATATTCTCAAACATTTAGGGACATAATAAGGGTCAAGGATCCTCAGTACTAAAGAGGAGTACACATGCTTTCCTGCAAATGTACAAAAACACACCAGACACTAAACAAAAATGTTAGTCCATGACAGTTAGACAGAAGAATGAAATGTAAACCCTTAACCTTGCAGACCACTACAGGGGGTGAGGTTAAACTCCTCAGCAGATGAGTATCATTCAACAAATATATATAATGTGAGCAGGATCTGAAAGAGGAAAATGGATCCACGTCTAATGTGGCTCGTGGTAGCAGAGGTATATCGTGGGATAGATCACAATAGGGTAATGTTAAGGACAGATGAAATAAGGCTCTTGACTGGAGATGGACCAGTTTACAAATAAGATTATAACAGCATAGGAATAAATGAAATCAGAACTGGAGATGGACCAGTTTGTGATATTACAAACAGTATAGGAATGAACGAAATCAGGACTGGAGATAGACCAGTTTGTGGTATTACAGTAGTAGCCGAGAGTATGAATCTGCCGAGCATCAATGCTCACTCAAAGTCAGATAGCAACGAAATTGACGTACAAAGAATATAATGTGAGAGTTTTGGTCAGAAGGGTAGAGAGTTGATAAAACAACAGAACATAGCATTCACCAGAATCTGCGAACTAACATCGGAGGTGAACACCTCGAACCAAGTCAAAATAAAATAAATTATAGAAAGATGAAGTTGCAAGAATAACATTGAACAAAATTCGGAGCCCTGTCTCATTCACAAGGGTTTCGCCGTGTTCATGGACTTTGAGGTCCATAACAGGCCGTAAATGAGTGCGATTAGTCAAACAAAATACTGAGGAATACTACAACGGCTTATGCGTCTAAATCGACGCTAAAACAAAACTCCAAGCATTCACCCGAAAACAGAGGTACTAAAATCAAAATACAAGCGGACCTAGTAAGAAGTGAGGCTAAACCCTTTTGAAATCAGAAACTCTCAAAATGGGCATTCGAGGTTCTGAATTCGGGTTCAACAAAGCGAAATAATCGAAAGAGCAAAGCGATTGAAGGCAAGCTTATGGGGAACTCAAAGTTGGGAACAAAACCGAAAAAAGAAAACGAAACCGATCTATTCCACTTACCCTATAAGATCGAAGCAGGTTTTTGAGTGAGAAGTGGCGTAAACTACGGTTTCGGGTGGAGAATGAAGGACGAGGTAGTGTGGGTTTTGGCGAAGATAATGGGCGTTTCAGGCTAATGTGGGTCTGATGGTGGTGGCGATGGCGGGTTTCAGGCGTATGGATGTGGAGTTGATGATGGGGATCGACGAACTCGGGGCAGTCGAACAGTGCAGACAGTGGTTATCTGGATTTCAACCGGCAGAGAATGAAGGAATGTTCCAGGGTTAAAAAAAAAACGTGTCCCTATCTGTTACTGTTCTTTTTGTTTTATAATAGACAGATGTCTAGTTAGGTTTTTTTGAGTCATGGGCTCACTTTTTGACTTTTTTTGGGCTAACCAAAAGGGGCCAGCCAATACTGGGCCATGCTTGGACCCAATGCCAAACGAGAAATAAAAGAATAACAAGTCTACCATTACCCAGATTCAAACTCGAGATCTCTAGACACTCCCTACTCCGAGCTTAACCAACCATGAGCTAAAATGGATATGAGAAAAGACCCCAGTCCTTGCTAGGAATCAAACCCGCGACCAACAGGTTGCATGACAAGCACCTTGACCAGTTACACTAGGTCGAATTTCAATATACACACGAGAGAAAATTAATACAAGAGTCCTAATTTCGACTGGATAACTCTTCCAAAAACACAATGACTCCAAAAGAAAGTATATACAATAAAACGAGATGATTAATCTGTTGGCATGAAGTTATGGGATGTAACTAAAAATAAGGTTCAACAGTGTAACAAGGTATTTAAATAAACGGAATAGCATATGTACATGAAATAATAAAAATAATGCCTCGTAATGGAGATAAAACACATAAAATAAATGAAAAATAGCGACGATAAAACAATGAGAAAATCAAAAGGAAATAATAAATAATAGTACTAAATAAAAAAAGTATGAATCAATCGAGTACATAAAAAATACAAGGTAATAGCAAAACAATGAAATATTTTAGAACAAAAGCAACCAAATAAGTATACAAAATGAAGTAGGTTAAAACGGATTACAATAAAAAGCTCGTGCTCCTTTTCCATCGGAATGTGAGGTTTAAATGTCGGGAAAAAGAAATTCCTTTGATTGAAAAGGGACGACCGTCCTATTTCTAAAAACAAGTTTATTTTTATTTTTTTCGTTTTAAAAATAAATAATTAAAAAACGGGTGAGAATTTTTGGTGTCTACAGAGTGCATTTGTGAGTTTCACTACCTTATCCTTATCTGAGTTTCTCTCTAGCATTTTATTTTCTTCTAAGAGCTTCTTGTTTTCATTTTGTAGTGCCTGTATTTGATAAACCAATGTAAGGGGAAACTTTCCGAGTCTTAGAAGTTCAGCTTTTTGAACTTCCCTTCTAAGTTGAGAGTATTTACCTTGGTTTGTTCTTCTTTCTCCCCTGGTTCTAACGTTTCCCTGTCTTAGGCCATCAAGCCTACTTCTTAAGGCAAAGGTTAGCCTTTTCATCCCCATAGAGATCGCTATCTATGGTTTGACTATCATCACTGAGTTCTGAGTTTCCCCATGCAGCAACAAAGGCTTCTTTCTTTGGCTTTTTATTGAATGATCTCCTGACAAGTTTCCTGATCCTATTGTTTTCCTCTCGAGGTCGTTACGGGAAGTATTTAACGTGATGCCCACGTTTTGAGCATCCAAAACTCTTGTCTTTTCTCTTCCTTTGGCGTTCGTCAGATTCCTTGGATTCCTTTCCTCTTCTTATATTATTTTTGAGATATTTTCGAAAATACCTTTTGGCATAGAGGACCATCTCATCGTTGTCTTCTCCTGACTTAAATTTTCATTTTCAGCTACCTGAAGAGCTATGCCTTTTCCTTTCTCTCTTATTGATCTTTCTGAACTTCTTTGTTGTAGTTTTAGCTCAAACACAATTAATGATCCAAGCATGTCCGCCAAAGACATCTTTGAGAGATCATGGACTTCTTGCATGACATTGACTTTGCTCTCAAAGGACGTAGGGAGTGATATGAGGAATTTATGAATTTGTTCTTCATTTGAGATAGTTCTTCCAAGCACAAGCATTTCATTGATTAGCTTAGTGAACCTGGTGTGAAATGCTCTCCTCGTCTTCCTTCTTGAATAGCTCCGAATGAGTAAGCAATAGTTCAATGCAATCTTCTTAATCTCGTCATTTCCTTCATAGGTAACATCAAGAGTTTCCCAGATTTCCTTGGCTGTTTTAGCTGAGGCTACCTTGGAGTACTGCTCAGGTAGTAATGCACAATGTAGAATTCTTACTGCTCGTGCATTGAATATCAACTTCTTGATTTGATCATCGGTCATGTTGTCGACTAATATGTCATGTCCTTGAGCATCTTGGAAGACGTATTCACCACGTGATAGTACCCTCCACATCCTTGGATCATCAGACTTGATATGGAACTTCATCTTGTTCTTGTAGTGAGTGTAGTTGTCTCCATTGAAAAGTGGTGACTGATTTGGTGCAGAACCTTCTTCTGACGCCAGTAGGTTTGAATGAGACATTTTGATCTTCTTCCAAAGCAGTTAGCTTTCTAGAAGAGACTCGATCTAATACCAATTGAAACTGGCTAGTGCTCCTGATACGTCCTCGACCAGTCATGGACGTCTTTTTATCCTATGTAAACTACTTGATATTTCTGGAGAGTACTTGATAAACTCAAACTAGAAACCCCTTTTCGATTGAAAATTTACACACAGAAATTCACTCAATCTCCCTCCGCCCTACCTATGGACTCCGGGACAGTTTAGGACTTTATCCCTAAGTCCTCTACCCTCTTCTGACAGTAGGCCTGCGGTTCCCCAACTGATATCAGTCTACCCAATACACACAGTATTTATTCACCAACCCAGTCATACCTAACTCACCAACTTCCTAGTACTTACACACACAGTCTGATTTACACTTGCTCTACTTATCTCTCTTTTTCATGTATGACCAAGTTGATTTACATAAGACATTGTACATCGTATTTATACAGGTACGTTTGAATGTGTAACAAATAGCCAACAATCTCCTAGACTCTATGAGTCGTTTGCCTCTTCATCCCAATAAGATAGGCACACTCGTATATAGGCTGATCTTCAACTTGCTTTGGAACCGTCAAAACACATGTAGCTCTATGGTTGGACACGTTGGAGGTGTGTGCTCAGGTGGTCAGTCACAACTTGCACTCTCCACTTCCCTGATCTTGATTGGCTCATTAATGCTCTCCTAGGCTTTATTTAATGCTACATAAAGATTACCTCTTAATAGCCCTGGCCATGTCTTGTTATCTTGTTCATTAATGAGCAAGACTTTGTCGTGAGCTAGTTTCTTGTGTGGATGCATGAGTGTGCACGATTTTGTCGGCACACTTGATGTATTTTGTCCTTTTACTAAGTCTAATGCATGAAAGATATGGTTATGTAGTATCTGACTTCTTGTATGTACTAGAAGTTCTATCGGAGCTCTCCCAGACAGGTGCCCGACTGGAAGGGCACATGTCATGAACAGAGTGCGCTTGCAACCTTGCATGGTAAGCCACTCCATTACGTGTTTATCTGAATTATAAGCTCAACAACCATAATAGATAAATAAAACAGGGGTTTACTATCATCAAAACTAAAGGATATTGACTTAACAGTCTTCGCTTATCTCATATATTTTTGCTGATGATGCTCTCATGTTCTGTAAGGGGGATCAAGAGTCTATATCTCTCATGCTCAATAAAGTTAAATCTCTTACCCACGGATTCGGATCTTAAGCTCAACTCATCCAAATTCGACATTTCCCAGAGGGGGTTATCCCTTCACAGATGGACTTGATCCTGCACTCCACTGGGTATAATAAAGGATCCCTTCCCTTTTCTTATCTGGGTGTCCCTATATTTGACGGGAAGTGTATATGTGTTACTATACTTCTACCTAGGCAGTGTACCTATCGTTTTGCGGGATAGTGAATTGAGTGGGGGTTGACGATCTCAAGGACCTCGTTCAATTAATTGACAATTTATTTACTAACTTAGAAACTAAACTAGGAAAAACAAGAAACGTCATTTTGTTCAAGTTTAACTTAATTTAATAAAAAGAAGGGCTCAACAAACTAATATAAAATAAAAAAAATAAAAAAATGGTAAAAATAAACTAAATAAAGAAATAAAGATTGAAATTCTAAATAAAAGGAAGCACCCCGGATTGTTTTGCAAACCTTCACTTCTAATATATTAATAAACTTTTCCCTAATTCTATAATAAACTCAGAAACTATAATTAATTCGTCAACGGCTAAGTCTAACGAATCCTCACGCTTCAAGTCATTAATCAGGTTTAATTCTTATGTCTTGTTATCTATCTCAGCTCTCACGTGTTGTTTAGATTACTACAAATATTGCTTTAATAATTAGCTAGAGAATTAAAGCGCATTAAGAATTGGAATTCAACTATTGCATTATTGAAATAGTAAAAAGTTTACAAAATAAATAAAAAGATCCAGTTTGCTACAATCCGGGGAGCTAAACTAACTACTCAAAAATAAAGATAAAAATAACAAAATTAAAAGAGAAAGACATTAAAAAAAAATAGTAATAATATGTGGGAGTGTGAAGGTATGGTGATGATGGTGTGTACGGTGGTGGTGTATGGATGTGAGATGATGATGTATGGCGTGATGGATTGATGGTGGGTTTGGAGTATGGTGGGGAGTGTGGAGCTAGAAAAATTCGGATGGATGGTGGGTGATGTGAAACAGGTTGGATGGTGATGGTGTGGAGTGGTGTGGAGGAGATGGTACGGGAGATGTTGGTGATGACAAGAGACTGGTTTGAGGCGTGAAGCCCCCCTGTGGTGGGCCGTATCTCCAATTTGAGCACCTAACTTGGTTTATATACTAGTAGCAGCGATTGGCTTTTTGGAAGTTTTTATCTTTTATTTTAGATAAAATGTTGCGTGAGGACTGGAAACTTCGCCGCGTCCGAACATGTATGTCCGGACACCTCTGTTTGCGCCGCGGGGGGATTTCTCTCGACTTGTGTCCAGACATGCAAGTCCAGACACAAGTCAGGATAGAAACTCTGGACAGTCTCAGCCTTTGTCCGGCCTTGCACAGTCGGACGCAAGGTCGGACACAACTTCAACAGGGCCTAAATTCTTTGTTTTAGCTTCGGTTTGCTCCCCGTTTGTTGCATGGAATTCTCATGAGAAGAACTATGCATTTCCTAGACCTTTCTCTGCATTAGTACACATAAAATGTATCATTCACATCAAAACATAAATCTAAGGAAAAAATATGATAAGTGAGAAATAATGCATGAATTGTTATCAAAATAGGAAGAATTATAACTCTAAAAGTATATATATTTCGCACTTATCAAACTTCCTCATGCTTAACTTTTGCTTGTCCTCAAGCAAATATAGAATATGTCTACTTTTAAGCACCGTTGTATCGAAATTTAGGAACAAACAATTGCTAAAGGAAAATGAGCAAAATGACAATCAAAAGAATAGTTCTGCTATCTACTATAGGTTTTCACAAACAGTGAAAAGAGTAGAGTTAAAAGCATGGAGAAGTTAGATTATAGAAACTGAATATAGATTAGCTTGGGATCTTTCACCATTTCTTCCTCTAACCTTTGGATGACAAGGAGTGTGAAGTAACGCCTTATTCCACGATACCTTTCAACACCACATACTCATGATCAGAATAGGCAGAATGACATAATGTTCAACTTTCCATATTTCTTCTCTAACACTTTATTTTTTCATTTTCACATTAAATTCGTCCCCTCAGACTTTACTCTTCATCCATGCAGCGGCTTTGGGCCAGCTATCCCAGATCCTGAGAGCTTAGGTAGATAGTTGTTAAAGCACCCCTAGGACTTAATAACCGAATAAAGAGGTCTGTTTTGGTTCAGAAATTTTTAATTCAGATCAGCGGAGTACCTTGCCTTACCTTTTCATACCAACTTTCTCATCATTCCTAAAATCCAAGCTAGCCTAATCTAATTTTCATAATCAGCTAATCCACCAAATTTCAGCGAAACAGATATAATTTGAATAAAACTATACATACAAACAACCTAAAGTAGAAAGATTCTAGAGGTGGTCATCGGGCTCGTTTTCAAAAACCTCAACAAAAATTATCACCTAAATATTCAATGTTTATTGGCACTCAAATAAATAATTCCTTCAAAGCAATAGGACAAACAAAAAACAAGTATGACATTTAAGCGCAACTGCCACATTTTAAGGGGAAGTACCTACTTCCTCACACTTAAGAGGAGCAATGTCCTCATTGTTCAAAAATGAAAATTAAGAAAAAACCTTTCAAAATATGCCAGACTCATGAAGGATTTCATTCAGAACAATAATGGACTAATATAAAGATAAGCATTATAAATCATCGTAGGCTGAACTCACACATTAAAATAAAGGAAACTGAAACTCCCCTGATATCATAGATTGAGGAGGTTCTCTTCCTCACACTTAAGCTCGAACAAGGGGATAGTGTCCACCCCTGGGGGTACGTTAAACACCATAATAAAAATTTCACATGCACCCACTCAGAACTACCACAAAACGCTAAAAAGCGTTGCATTAAAAGCACGACCACCATTGTCACTTCTAACTAAAAGGAGAAAAGGAAACTAAATAATCATAGAAAAGAAACTAATGCAATAAATAAAACTACCTTAAACCAAAGTAATGCTGAAGAAAAGGATAAAAGCAAAATTTACACAATTCTGGATCTGTCCGGACATCTTATCAGTTCGTACTCGCTCCGTGTGATAATAAAATATCTAATAGTCATACACATAAAATATCAGAAAAGATGCGTGAAGCATTGCATTAGTCATTAAGATTTCCTTTTTTAGAGTCACAATTGAAATAAAAACCGTAAAATAAAACTAAAATCAAGTAAAAACAAATGAAAATAAAAGAGTTAAAAATTACGAAATAAAACTAGAAAAATAAAAAGAAAATACAATAGAATAAAAACATAAATGCTAGAAACCGGTCACTGAGGTGGTCGAGGGTAGAAAGTTTACCACTCCTGGAACTGGCGAAGCAATAACTCATAATCCTCATTTGAATGGCGAGCCTGCTCCGCAAGAGTGTGAATCTGCGCCTGGTACCGCTGATCAAGGGCCTCAAAGCGCTCCCGGTGGGTCTGCTCCAATAGCTTAAAAGATACCCGAGACTGATTAACATAACCGTCAAACTCCACTCGGGTGATATACTCGCTCATTGCTGGAGCCTGCATCGCCATGGGGTCATAATCAGCATCAGCGGTAGGATGAGGAGCTGGTGTAGAAGGACCCTCGTCTGCTTCTCTTTAGCGCTTCTGGAGTTGCGGTCAGTCCTCTTCCTCCACTGGACCCCATCGAACTCAAACCACATCTTCTTCAGCGCTGAAGAATCAAAGGGAGACTTCGCTAGATGACTCTCCTCTCCGAGACAATCTATGGAACACTAAATGTATGGTTGAGGAGAACAGGGAACCCAAGCTTATGACGGTCCTTATGATCAAGGATGAGGTGCAGATGACTAAACATAATCAGTGGCAGGTAGACTAATGAAGCAGCCTCGATGAAGTTGGGGTTTGTGATGGCTTGTAGGAGATAGTGGTCGGTCTTATTCAAATCTGTGCTATCTCGTGGAGTGACATTTGCAGCCATAAGAGCAAGAAGAACTCGCTCCTAGGGGTAGGTAACAGATCAGTGGGGATGACCTGCTTTGACTGGTCACCCCCTCTTTGACGCCTCAGAGCCAGACTGTAGAGACTAAGATAATGGTTCTCCGCTGCACGGTGGAACTCATCCCGTGAATGCTCTAGGTTCTCATCTTCAACTGAGTCGGGAACGGGATAAGGGATCTCCAAGTACTGGGCGAAGGACTCTACTGTGATCTCCACCTCCTCTCCGCTTACCAAGGAACGGATGACATTGGAACTACAGGTAGCATTTGCATAAAATAGTTGTACCATCCTTGGGTAATAAGGACCACCTATATCCAAAATCTTTTCCCAACCAAAACCGTCCAGAAGCTTAGATAAACCGAGCTGACGTCTTAGCTCCTGTGAAACTGAACGCTCAGGCAGGATCTCGACTTCCCTCTCAAACCACTGCCTGGTTGCATCATTTTTGAACTCTCTTGGCCCATGCCTACTTTAGCTGGCCCCCACTCTCCCACATTTCTTAGATCTTCCCGTGAGTTTGCGCAACATCCTTGTTTGAGTTGACTAAGGATGTAGAAGTAAGAAAAACAATAAAATCTCCAAGATATAGCCCAACAAATATGAAATTCACAAATTTAGGGTCGGACTGTACTAGTAAAAATCGGGACTAATGCAGATGGTATCTGGTGGATTTCTTGTGCTAGGCTTGTAGAGGAGTGAAAACAAAGAGATTGATACCAAGATGAGCTGATTTGGTTGAGAAATGAAGAAGTTATGGTGAATTGAAGTTGAGAGGTAATTGGGGTTGTATTTGAGTGTTGGGACGACAACTATCGGAGGAAGATGACGATATTATATTTCCGGGCTCGTGAGGGTTTTCTTCAACTTCTATCGTGCGGGTTGTCCGGACGTATATGTACGGATGCATGTCCGGACAGACTTACCTGAAGCACTCCTCACGCGATGTCCGGACTTGCAAGTCTGGACGCAAGTCCGGACAAACCATCTATTGCCCTAATTCCATCACATCACATTATGTCCGATATTGATATCCAGACGAAGCCTGGACAAGACCTAATTATAAGCTTTAAAATCTTTTTTTTTCAGCAAAACAACATTAAATAAAATGAAACCAAATAAAACTAGTTAAAAAATATATAAAAATATGAAATTTAACCACTGGGTTGCCTCCCAGTAAGATGCCCGTCTTTATAGTCTTAGGCTAGACTCCCACTTTGTTATCCTAGGTCAAAAATAAAAGTGGACAATGGCCTTTCCAGGAAAACAAAGTAAATAACAATTGTTATTAAACCACCTGGATCAAAACAAATGTTACATCGCCAAACAAAATAGGGAAATAAATACTCCACAAAACATGGTGTTTGAGGAAATATTGTCGGTAACTTTGTTCTTTCAGAATACTAGGTGATGATGCTTCTTCTTCCTCAAATTAAGGACATAAATGTCCTCCTCTTTTAGTGAGGCTCCAGGAGGCAAGGTTGAAATTGTTGATGAGTTGGGGTGGCGCTTTCTCCTTAGTTTCAAGAATATAGATATTATCTTCCGGTTGGTGAGGCTCCATGGAAACTTCATTCTGGCAGATAATTGCGGTAAAAGCTATAATTTCTTCATCTTCTATGAACTCAATTATAACTGGCGCTTCTCTTGGCTCGCAGGCAAATGTAGACAAAATATCTTCAAATTCTAGTTGCTCCTTTTGTGTTAGGGATGGAGAGGAAGGGGAACACAAATTGTTAAATATTTGCTCCACCTCTTCTTCAGAAAATACACTCCTGATAAGTTTTTCCATCTCTTCAACAGATCCCGTAGCCTCAAAAGTCTGGCTCGAATTGATCTTCACTCCTTGGAGTCACCACTCACCACTGGAATCTCTTCTAGCGGCTCGGCCTGACTCGAGAGAAATTCATCTGGCCCCTGTGTAGATTGATGTTTGTTCTGATTGAAATAGTAATATCTCAACTGATCCTCTTTCTACTGCGTATTAGCCTGTTCAGTTTCTCACCACTTCAGTTCTTGATTGGATTGTTGAGGTGGTTGATAATCCTTGACCAATTGTTGATAAGAGGATATCCCCTATTGCATACGCGTCCATTCCAATTCAATCAACAATCTTCTCACCTCCTCCTTACCGCTTTCCATTATGAGAAATTAGCCTACAAAAGCAAGAAAGAAAAAAAAGAAAAGTAGAATAGAACTAAAAATAAAGAGAACATAAAAACAAAATTAACTAAGTAAAATAGGAACACTAAATAAATATTAAATAAAATAAAATGAAAATAAAATAAAAATAAAAGTAAAATCTCAATTAAATATAATAAAACTGTCAATTAACCGTGCCAGAGGTCCCCGGCAACGGCGCCAAAAACTTATAGCAGAAATATGTGTTACTATACTTCTACCTAGGCAGTGTACATTTCATTTTGCGGGATAGCGAATTGAGTGGGGGTTGTCGATCTCAGGGACCTCGTTCAATTAATTGACAATTTATTTACTAATTGAGAAACTAAACTAGGAAAATAGGAAACGTCACTTTTTTCAAGATTTACTTAATTTTATAAAAAAGGGCTCAACAAACTAATATAAAATAACAAAATGATAAAACGGTAAAAATAAACTAAATAAAGAAATAAAGATTGATATTCTAAATAAAATGAAGCACCCCGGATTGTTTTGTAAACCTTCACTTCTAATCTATTAATCAACTTTTCCCTAATTCTGCAATAAACTTAGAAATTATAAATAATTCGTCAACGGCTAAGCCTAACGAATCCAAACCAGCTGCTAGAACTAGCAACAGACTAATGCTCTAATCCGGGCACAACTAATCGCATAAAGAACAGTTTCTATTTGAGACCAATTAACCTATAGGCAGGATCACGCTTCTAGTCGTTAATCAGGTTTAATTCCTATGTCTTGTTATCTATCTCAGCTCTCGCGTGTTGATTAGTAAACTACAAATATTGCTTTAATAATTAGCTAGAGAATTAAAGCACATTAAGAACTGGAATTAAACTATTACATTATTGAATTAGTAAAAAATTACAAAATAAATAAAAAGATCATGTTTGCTACCCCAATCTGGGAGCTAAACTAACTACTCAAAATAAACATAAAATTAACAAAAATAAAAGAGAAAGACATTAATAAGAAATAGTAATAATATGTGGGAGTGGTGATGGTAAGGTGATGATGGGGTGTGACAGTGGTGGTGTATGGATGAAGATGATGATGTATGTCGTGATGGATTGATGGTGGGTTTGGGAGTATGGTGGAGAGTGTGGAGCTAGACGAATTCGGATGGATGATGATGATGTGAAACAGGTTGGATGGTGATGGTGTGAAGTGGTGTGAAGGAGATGGTACGGGTGATGTTGGTGATGACAAGAGACTGGCTTGAGGCGTGAAGCCCCCCTGCGGTGGGTCGTATCTCCAAATTGAGCACCTAACTTGGTTTATATACTAGTAGCAGCGATTGGCTTGTTGGAAGTTTTTATCTTTTATTTTCGATAAAACACTGCGTGAGGACTAGAAACTTCGCCGCGTCCGGACATGTATGTCCGGACACCTCTGTTTGCGGCGCGTGGGATTTCTCTCGACTTGTGTTCATACATGCAAGTCCGGACAAAACTCTGGACAGTCTCAGCCTTTGTCCGGCCTTGCACGATCGGACGCAAGGTCGGACACAACTTCAACAGGGCCTAAATCTTCATTTTAGCTCCGTTTTGTTCCCCGTTTGTTGCGTTGAAATCCTCATGGGAAGAACTATGCACTTCCTACACTTTTCTCTATATTAGACACATAAAATGTATCAGTTCACATCAAAACATAATTCTAAGGAAAAATATATGATATGTGAGAAATATGGCTTGAATTGTTATCAAAATATGAAGAATTATAACTCTAAAAGTATATATATTTCGCACTTATCAGGAAGCATAAAGCCCTGGACTTTAATCCATTGATGTATAGCATCCATAAGACCATCATCTCGTGGAGTGGTAAAAGGTTTTCATTTGCAGGTCATCTATCCCTCATCCTGAGCACTTTGTATGACATTGTTGGCTTTTGGAATTTCTGTGTGCTCATCCCTAAGAATGTTTTCAAAAGCACTACTGTAGCAGAAATATGTTACCATCTCTACCTAGACAATGTACCTATCATTTTACGGCTATAGTGAATGAGTGGGTTGTCGATCTCTAGGACCTTGTTCAATTAACTAACAAATTATTAATCTAACTGAGAAAACTAAACTAAAATAAATAACCAGAAATATCAATTTTTAAGGATGAATTAATTAATCTAATTCAAAAGCTAGAATAATAATCAAAATCCAAAATAAATGAAATAAAAATGATACAAATATTGGTTTAAAATCTAATGAATTAAAAGCGCTCCTAGGATTATTCCACTTGTTTATTCCATCGAATTCAATTAATAACAATTCTCACTAATTTATGCAATAAACTCAGGAATTATAAGTAGTTTGTTGACGGTTCCTGTACAACAAACCCTAACTAACTGAAATAATAAGCCCCAAACCATGCCCAAGATAATTCAAGTTAATCGCTTAAACATATTCCTATTGGAGACAGATTAACCTATAGGCAAACCATGCTTCTAGTCGTTAATCCAGTATGACTTCCTATATCTAAAACTTAATCTCAGCACCACATTTCGATTAAAGCACTACAATAATCACCTAGAAAATTGGCCAGAAAATCCAAGCGAATTAAGACTAGGAATCAAACTATTGCAGTATTATAATCATAGTGAAAAATTTATGTAATTATAATGCTTTGAAAAACTCGCTTCCCTAACCCGGGAAGCCAACTAAACTACTCACTCATGACTCTAGAAACAGAAACAATGATTAAAACTAACATAGAATAACTTGTAACGAAAAAACAAATAACAAAGAACAAGTTCTAGAATTTAACTCCGATTTACTAATAACTTTTGGTTGCTTGTCGATTTTGATTTCTCCCCTCGTCGAACTATTGGCCATAGCGGCTGTCTGCCTCAATACTACTATTCTCCTCACTCCTGTCCCTATGCGATGATGGTAGATGGTCGGCATGAAGGCTTCAGGTGTGAGCGAGTGTATGAAGTATGGGGGTATGGTGGTGATGTTTGGTGGTGTGGATGATTGTGAACGAGAGCAGGTGAATGATGGTGTATGGTGGGTGGTGATGATGATGGTAGAGATGGGTGAAGTTGATCGCAAACAGTAGTGCAAGACGGCGCTGAATTTTTTCTATCAATGAAATAGTGGGTCTCGAGCTTAGGGTTGCGGTGTACCCCTCTATTGTTCGTGCTCGATCAATTAAATAAGTAATATTTTTATCTTTAATGTAGCGCATCATTTCGAAGAACTGACCTACTTGTTACGTCCGGACTTGCGTCCAACTAACAGGGTCGGACACCTTTGAAGACGTCCGCCTAACAACGTCCGGGTGAGAGGTTTTTGTGAGGCGTCCGGGCTTCCTTTGTTCGGACGGAAGTTCGGACGCTGCATTTCCTATCTTGTAACCTGGTTCAGACGTGTGTGGCTCTAACATATACTTATCGACTCGTGTCTGGCTCATTTGGTCTGGAAGTAGGTCCGGACGTGACTTCCTATGCAACATGTTGTGTCCGACCTTACTAGTCTGGACGTAAGTCCGATAAAACTTCAACATGCTCCAAATTCTTTGTTCTTGCTCCGATTCGCTCCCTGTTTGTATCGTTGCGCTCTTTGAGATCTAAAATCCGCGTTTCCAATACTTTTTCCTGCTTTTAACACATTAATACACATCAGTTCTCAATAAACAAGAATCACAAGAAAAATACTAGATATAAGTGAAATTTAACCCGAATCATCATAAAATTTAGAAGTAAAATTACTCTTAAAGATATATAAATTTCACGCTTATCAACTATTAAGCACTTTCACTTCTTTCTTTGGATTGGGGATGCTGATAGTAGCCCCACTGCTCCGGTGGCTTGAAGCGCTATATGCACAAACAAGATGTTAGAGGGGCCTCAGATTGAAGGATATCCATAAATGATATGTGATTTATGCTAATGACTATTTTGACTATAGTCAACAAATCTGAGATACTGTGGATCCAATGGATTCATTGTGTGTACTTGGGAAGCCATAATATTTGGGACACTATCCTCAAAGAGGATAACCCTGGGCTTGGAAATCTATCATCCACACTAGAGATTGGTGGATACTTTTGATGCTATATATCTTCTTCTCTCATATTCTTCATGCCCTCGAGTTAGTGCTTTTTACACTAATGCTTCCTGCCCCTTCCCCTTCCATTCTTAAAACATGCTTGAGGAACTAAGTGATTCATAGAGCTAAATTTATTTGTGGGTCACGCTTAAAGATAGACTCAAAACTTGTGATAAGATTCAAACCTGAAGTATTTGTATAGCTAACCGATGTTGGCTCTGTGAGCATGCTGTAAAGACTAGTGCCCACCTATATTTTTTTGTAGGGTATCACGTAAGATTTGGCGGACAATGTGTGATTGGCCAGAGATCCTCATTAATAGGTCGAGTCTTTGAAGCTACATTTCCTTGATGTCCCGCTACTACAGTAGCAAGAGACCTATAGACATGTCAGAAGGGCTGTCATTTCTAATGTGGTTTACTACATTTGGATAGAGCGGTGCAAGCGCACCATGACAAACCAAATGAGAAACCCCTCTCTTATAGTAGGAGACATCAAGGGTGCAACTAAAGCGATTCTCTAGACAAAGATGGGGATTGCCAACCCCCTCTCCCCGTGATTTTGATTGGCTTGATCGGGCCCTGAGCTCTTAGTTTTAGGGACTTTTGTATCTATGTCTGCCCTCTCTTAGTTTTATGGGTACTATCATTGGTTGGATCTTTGCCACCCTTTTGGATTTTGTATCTTGTATCTAACTAGGTGGCTCCCTCCCACCTCTCTAGGCTCTAATGTAGATCTTAAGGTATCTGGTTTCTAGGTCCACCTACGTATCAATTTGTGTATAGACTCTACTTATATATATATATATATATATATATAGTATATATATATTATATATATATATATATATTATATATATATATATATTATATTACCATTTCCCAAAAACAAATAAAAATAAATTAATCTTTGTTGAAAATAAACGAACATGGGATATGAAGTATTGATGTTCTTTATTCGCGAGGAAGATGAGAATTCCAACGACAAATTAGAACAAGCCCTCTTAGATACAAACATATATAACCATTTTGGCTACTTATGTAGTGATACAATTTATACACAGTAAAGTACTAATGTTGTAAGTTTACCGTACAGTATAAGAAATCAGTATGTATATCTAATACAATTTTAGTAATATCATAATTCAATGTATACCTATATGTACATCCATATAATTTTTATACACTAATTGTATAAATTTTATAGAGAAAAGTAAAATAGATGTAGCTGTTATAACCCAAGATTTGGTTATATTTTATTTCGTCACAATTTATGTTAAGTTGGTTCAATCTTGGTTCAGGACGTGGAAGTCCTTTTGATTAAAGACAAGGGCGAGGTGGTCCTTTTCGTTTCAGATTTTGGTAAGGATTATTTTTAGAATTGAGATTATTTATAATCCTCTAAATACAATTCTAATTATTATTTCATCCACTACCTAATCACGTTCTATTCTCAACCCTATTCCCGATCAGTTCTTCAGAGGCGTTGAGCCCTTCTTCCTCTTCTCTCTCAATTTTCTCTTCACGCTTTGTTCTTCTCCATCTGTCCAAGTGCTGCTGTTGGGAATTCGAGTTTCTGCTGTGAATTCATCGTCTCCGTCGCTATTCGCATTCTGTTCAAGGTATAGTGTTCAGCCCTCTCTCAGTTCTTCAGTTGCGTAGATTTCACGTTCTGATTCGTTCTCTGCAATCTGATTATGATTCAGCGGTTCTTCTCGACTCCTTCATTGGGTTCATCTACTGTTGACGTGCTCTGCAATCTGTAGACCGATTCAGGTGAGGGGTTCAATCCTGTTCTTCGTTTCAGTTTCAGCATTGGTGTTGTTATCGGTGTTGTTATCAGTTTCTGATTGAGGGTTGTACTTCTGCGTTGTTATGAGAGTTCAGTGGCTGTTTGGATTGCATTTCGGGTCTGCGTTACTGCTGTGTCAGGATTGGATCGTCTGCTGTTCGGATTCAGAAACTTCTCTGCTGTAATTGAGGTAGGTGGCTTATGGATTCGATTAGTGTGTTCGGCCTTGGGGAGTTTCATTCCGGTTCTGGTTTGATTGTGTTTCGTCTTGCATTGTGGTTGCGAATTGTCTGTTTGATGATGTTTTTAAGGCTTACAAACCCCCAAGGTTGTTTTCTGAAAACTTATGATGTTTTGACATCGTTTTGATCCTCTGTCTGTGTGAAAAATCGCTTCTGATTTCTGAGTTTTTCGGTATGTCGAACGTCTGTCCGAGCTTTGACGTTCGGACATACCCTGTTGCGCTTTATTTTCTAAAGTCTTCGCTGTGTCCGAACTTCCGTCCGAGCTTTGAAGTTCGGACACAGCCTTCTGCTTTCTCTGATTTTGGCTTCGACTTGTGTCTGAACATCTGATGTCCGGACACAAGTTCGGACTCTACACGTCTGATTTCCGAAGAACGTCCGAACATCCGTCCGAACTTGGATGTTCAGACACCTCTGTCTCTGCTTCTGTTTGAAGGTTCGACTTGTGTCCGAACATTGATGTCCGGACACAAGTTCGGACATGCCTCTGTTTTGACAATAACTTGCTCGTTTGAGCTCCGTTTTGACTTCCGTTTGCGGGGTTGGATTTCCCTTCTGATTTCCAAGCTATCTATATGCTTTCGTTGCCTGGGTGCACATATGCTTAATTTTTTTAAGCTTCTGTTTGGGACCTAGTTATCTCTGTGTCTGAGCCTTTGGATGGCTGGTTTCGCTGTCTCGTAGCGCGCTATGTAGGATCCTTCTGTTCACGGGTGATGTTCCCTGTTCTGTTCACGGTGTTTCACCTGTTCTGTTTACGAGTGAGGTTTCCTCGTTCTGTTCACGAGCTTGTTGCTTGTTCTGTCTGTATACTGTGATCAACTAGTGTCCCACTCTGTTTCTATTTCTATCTGCTTCTGCTCTGTTTAGTCCCTTATTGAATGGACTTCTGTTTCTGATTCTGACATGTTACGGATTATTTTGACTCCTTCTGATTTGTTAACATCTGTAAAATGTTTTGAGCATGCTGGTTGATGAAGTTGGTCATCTACTGGGCATAGTTGTGTGCTCATTCCCCTACTTTATCTAACATTGCAGATTGATCAGCGAGGGTCATTTGCAGATCTGGAGTTTAGTTCATCTGTTACTTTGATTCTTTTGAGACTTTGTATTTGAATTTGAGCCTTTGGGCCTCTTTGTTAGCTTCCGCTTCTGATATTAGTTTGGTGGGTTTTGTATTACTTTTGGGATGTTACGACATCATTTCGGTTACACTTTATTTAAGTATTTCGTTTGGGCCTTATTTGTTTATCTGTTTAAGTTTGCTTATTAGCCTTGCGTTGTTATGTAATAATACGCGGCGTGTAATACCCCTAACTCCTAGGCCAGTGTTTGGGGGTGTTACATTTAGTGGTATCAGAGCTCTGGGTTCTAATCTGCTGGGATTTTAAGTTAGTCAGTCAGTCAGAAACGTCAGTGCTAGTGTCTGAGTTTAACTGCTCGCTGTTGGACTTTCAGAATGCCGCCAGAAGAGCAAATAACCCTCCAGGAAATGTTGCTGATGCTGTGCAGCAATTCATGACGCAGCTCATGCAGACCATGGCTGCAGGGGGTGGACCAGCTGGAGGAGGACCAGCTGGCGGAGCAGGCCCAGCTGGGTAGATGCTGGAGGGAGAATGTGAAGGTGCTTCAGGAGTTCATAAGCTGAAGCCGCCATCGTTCGATGGGGCAGGAGACCCCCAGGAGGCCAGTCATTGGCTGTCAGGTGGAGGGATTTGCTGCGTGTGATGGGCTCAGAGGAGGAGCCGAAGGTCGACTTCGCCACCTTTCTGTTCAAGGCCGAAGCCAAGGAGTGGTGGAGGTCAGTTATGGGAAGTTCCCACAACCTTGGACGTGGGAGCAGTTCACTGGGGAGTTCACAAACAGTTCTACCCCGACGTGTATAAGGACCAGCGCATCCTGGAGTATAATAGCTTCGCCAGGGTCGGGACATGAGCGTTGAGGAGTACGTTCGTAAGTTCATCAGTTCTGTCTAAGTTTGCACCTGAGCTGACGAGCATAGGAAGGCCAGAGTTTTTTAAGAGTGGCCTGAGGCCTGATATCCATTCTGCTATGACGCCTCTGCGTCACAAGACCTTCAGGGACGTAGCTGATGTCGCCCTGTTGGTAGAGGCTGACTTGAGAGGTCGCCAGTCTGGAGGGAAGGACCAGAAGAGGAAGCAGAGGTCCGATGAGAGCGACAGAGGGATCAGTCTGCTTCTCAGAAGAAGCAGTCTACTGGAGACCGAGCTGGAGACCGCTCTGGAACGTTCGCGAGATAGAGGCGGTTCGACTTCGTCAGTTCCCATTCCGAAGTGCCAGGTCTGTGGCAAGTTTCACAGAGGTCAGGACTGCTATAGGAAGTCATGAGCCTGCTTCAAGTGTGGATCCATGGGACACAGGATTGCTGATTGCCCTCAGGCTGAGAGGAGCAGAGGTAGCTCCGGAGGTGGAGCTGGAGGATCTGCATCTGGTCTAGAGATCGAGACCGGGCTGAGCAGAAGAAGCCCAGGGCCAGCCAGAGTGTACGCGATGGCTGGAGAGAGAGACCGATCGATTGACAGAGTTGTCATAGGTATTCTCCAGCTGTCTTCTCGTTCTGTTTTCTGTTTGTTTGACTCTGGAGCCACCACTCTTTTATTTCTGCTGAGTTGGTGGGTGAGCTCGGTTTGCCTGTTGTGCCTCTGGGTGTTGAGCTTGTGTGCATAGTCCATTGGTTAGGGACTCTTCTATGCTTTTGAATTCTGTCTGTAAAGCTAGTCCTGTGTTAGTCAAGATAGGATTCTGTGTGCTGACCTCATCCCGATGGAGATGACTAGTTTTGATGTGCCTGGGCATGGATTGGCTTGCTGCGCACCATGCCCACATTGATTGTGCCGCTTCGAGAGTCACTTTTGAGGAGCCGGGCCAGCCCCGTTTGATTGTAGCAGGGAATGGACTCCCGTGCTCGCCGCCAGTCATATCAGCAATGCAGGCGTTCCGCTTTCTGAGGAAAGGATGCCAGGGATATCTGTGCTACATCCCTGAGGTTCGCAAGGATGCGAAGCTGGAGGACATACCAGTGGTAGAGAACTTTCCAGATGTGTTCCAGGATGACGTACTTGGGCTTCCCCCTGTTAGAGAGGTGGAGTTCTCGATCGAGCTGCACCTGAGACTCAGCCCATTTCTAAGGCCCCATACCGTATGGCGCCTGCCGAGCTCAAGGAGTTGAAGGTCAGTTGCAGGAGTTGTTGGATAACGGCTTCATTCGCCCGAGTGTGTCGCCTTGGGGAGCGCCAGTGTTGTTCGTTAAGAAGAAGGACGGTAGCATGCGGTTGTGCATTGACTACAGGGAGCTCAACAAGGTTACCATTAAGAATAGGTATCCTCTCCCGCGCATAGATGACTTGTTCGACCAGTTAGCAGGAGCTAAGGTGTTTTCGAAGATCGATCTGAGGTCGGGATATCATCAGCTGAGGATTAAGGCAGACGACGTGCCTAAGTCCGCTTCAGGACTCGTTATGGACACTACGAGTTCCTAGTGATGCCATTCGGTCTGACGAATGCGCCTTCTGTATTTATGGACATGATGAACCGGTGTTCAAGCCGTTTTTGGACCAGTTCGTTGTAGTATTTATTGATGACATCTTGGTGTATTCCAAGAGTGCTGAGGAGCACGAGGAGCATTGAGGACCGTTCTCCAGACTCTGAGGGAGAACGAGTTGTACGTGAAGCTGAAGAAGTGTGAGTTCTGGTTGGATCAGGTGGTGTTCTTGGGACATGTTGTCTCCAAGGATGGTATCTCCATGGACCCGGAGAAGATTCGAGCTATTACTGAGTGGGCCAGGCCCACTAATGTTGGGGATATTCGTAGCTTCCTTGGATTGGCGGGCTACTACCGGAAGTTTGTGGAGGGCTTCTCCAAGATAGTGATCCCTTTGACTCGTCTGCTGCAGAAAGATGTGAAGTTCGAGTGGAGCGAGGCCTGTGAGCAGTGTTTTCTGGAGCTGAAGAAGAGGTTGACGTCTGCGCCGATTCTGACTCTTCCGAGGGGACCGAGGGTCTAGAGGTGTTCTGTGATGCGTCCCATAAGGGACTTGGGTGTGTTCTGATGCAGCATGGGAAGGTAGTAGCATATGGCTCTCGTCAGTTGAAGCCATATGAGAGGACTATCCGACCCACGACCTGGAGTTAGTGGTTGTTGTGTTTGCGTTGAAGATTTGGAGGCATTACCTCTATGGAGCTGCGTGCAAGGTGTATACGGACCATAAGAGCCTCAAGTATCTGTTCACTCAGAAGGAGTTGAACTTGAGGCAGAGGAGGTGGCTTAGTTGCTACACGACTATGATCTGGAGATCCTCTACCATCCTGGTAGAGCGAACGTTGTGGCTGATGCGCTCAGTAGGAGGGGTCCGTCTGGGACTGTTTGTGCTTTGTCTGGTGTGCAGAGGTCCGCTATCGAGTTACAGCGTATGGGGTCTGGGTTGTTCGTCCAGAGAGGTCTGGGATGTTGGCAGCGTTGCAGATTCAGCCTACCTTGATCGACCGGATCAAGGCCAGTCAGGAGCTCGACGCCGGTTTTGTGTAAGATCAGGGACGAGATTACTGCTGGTCAGGAGTCTGAGTTCAGAGTTTCAGAGGATGGCTGCCTGAGTTTCAGAGACCGTGTTTGTGTGCCGGCAGATGCAACTAAGACGTGAGATCATGCAGGAGGCTCATGGAGCTCCGTACTCGGTACACCCAGGAGGGTGAAGATGTACCGGGACCTACGTGAGACATTTGGTGGAGCAATATGAAGAAGGACATCTCCGACTTTGTATCCAGATGTAGGACTGTCAGCAGGTCAAAGCTGAGCATCAGAGACCAGCTGGTTTGCTTCAGCCTCTTCCCGTTCCGGAGTGGAAGTGGGAGAGCGTTGGGATGGACTTCGTTATGGGATTGCCAAGACTCCGAGGGCTTTGATGCAGTTTGGGTTATTGTGGACCTGCTCACGAAGAGCGCTCACTTCTTGCCTATCAGTGAAGACTTTCAGCTTGCATCGCTTGGCTCAGTTGTACATGGATGAGATTGTGCGTCTACATGGGGTTCCCGCTTCTATTGTGTCTGACAGAGACCCGCGTTTCGTTTCCAAGATTCTGACAGAGTTGGCATCGGGCTAATGGGGAAGTTATCTTTCAGTTCAGCTTACCATCTCAGTCAGATGGTCAGACAGAGAGGACGAATCAGGTCCTTGAGGACATGCTCAGAGCATGTGTGTTGGACTTGGGGGCAGTTGGGATAGCATGTTGCATTGAGTTCGCTTATAACAATAGTTTTCAGACCAGTATCGGGATGGCTCCGTTTGAGGCCTTGTATGGCAGGAGGTGCAGATCACCCATCTGTTGGGATGATCTGAAGGAGAGAGCTGTGATTGGTCCAGACTTAGTTCAGGATGCTGTGGGCAAGATCCAGTCTATCAGAGCGTCTGCTTGTGGCTCAGAGTCGTCAGAAGAGTACGCCGATCAGAGGAGACGACCTCTAGAGTTTGAGGTGGGCGACCATGTGTATCTGAAGGTTTCTCCAGTTCGAGGAGTCGTACGGTTTGGGAAGAGAGGCAAGCTTAGCCCTCGTTTTGTGGGTCCTTTTGAGATCCTAGAGAGGATCGGACCGGTTGCCTATCGTTTGGCTCTGCCTCCGTCTTTAGCAGCAGTGCACAGTGTTTTCCACGTTTCTATGCTGAGGAAGTATTCCGGACCCGTCGCATGTGATTGACTTCAGTCCGCTTCAGTTGAGGGAGGACTTCACGTTCGAGGCAGTTCCTTCGAGGATTTTAGCCCGAGATGTTCGCAAGCTCAGGAGTAAAACCATGCCCTTGGTGAAGGTGCAGTGGTCGGGTCAGTCAGAAAGAGGCGACCTGGGAGGTCGAAAGCGAAGTGCGTTCTAAGTTTCCCGCCCTTTTCGAGCAGTAAGTATGTTTTAATTTCGAGGACGAAATTCTTTTAAGGGGGAGGTGATGTTATAACCCAAGATTTGGTTATATTTTATTTCGTCACAATTTATGTTAAGTTGGTTCAATCTTGGTTCAGGACGTGGAAGTCCTTTTGATTAAAGACAAGGGCGAGGTGGTCCTTTTCGTTTCAGATTTTGGTAAGGATTATTTTTAGAATTGAGATTATTTATAATCCTCTAAATACAATTCTAATTATTATTTCATCCACTACCTAATCACGTTCTATTCTCAACCCTATTCCCGATCAGTTCTTCAGAGGCGTTGAGCCCTTCTTCCTCTTCTCTCTCAATTTTCTCTTCACGCTTTGTTCTTCTCCATCTGTCCAAGTGCTGCTGTTTGGGAATTCGAGTTTCTGCTGTGAATTCATCGTCTCCGTCGCTATTCGCATTCTGTTCAAGGTATAGTGTTCAGCCCTCTCTCAGTTCTTCAGTTGCGTAGATTTCACGTTCTGATTCGTTCTCTGCAATCTGATTATGATTCAGCGGTTCTTCTCGACTCCTTCATCGGGTTCATCTACTGTTGACGTGCTCTGCAATCTGTAGACCGATTCAGGTGAGGGGTTCAATCCTGTTCTTCGTTTCAGTTTCAGCATTGGTGTTGTTATCAGTTTCTGATTGAGGGTTGTACTTCTGCGTTGTTATGAGAGTTCAGTGGCTGTTTGGATTGCATTTCAGGTCTGCGTTACTGCTGTGTCGGGATTGGATCGTCTGCTGTTCGGATTCAGAAACTTCTCTGCTGTAATTGAGGTAGGTGGCTTATGGATTCGATTAGTGTGTTCGGCCTTGGGGAGTTTCATTCCGGTTCTGGGTTTGATTGTGTTTCGTCTTGCAATTGTGGTTGCGAATTGTCTGTTTGATGATGTTTTAAGGCTTACAAACCCCCAAGGTTGTTTTCTGAAAACTTATGATGTTTTGACATCGTTTTGATCCTCTGTTTGTGTGAAAAATCGCTTCTGATTTCTGAGTTTTTCGGTATGTCCGAACGTCTGTCCGAGCTTTGACGTTCGGACATACCCTGTTGCGCTTTTATTTTCTAAAGTCTTCGCTGTGTCCGAACTTCCATCCGAGCTTTGAAGTTCGGACACAGCCTTCTGCTTTCTCTGATTTTGGCTTCGACTTGTGTCCGGACATCTGATGTCCGGACACAAGTTCGGACTCTACACGTTCTGATTTCCGAAGAACGTCCAAACATCCGTCCGAACTTGGATGTTCGGACACCTCTGTCTCTGCTTCTGTTTGAAGGTTCGACTTGTGTCCGAACATTGATGTCCGGACACAAGTTCGGACATGCCTCTGTTTTGACAATAACTTGCTCGTTTGAGCTCCGTTTTGACTTCCGTTTGCGGGGTTGGATTCCCCTTCTGATTTCCAAGCTATCTATATGCTTTCTGGTGCCTGGGTGCACATATGCTTAATTGTTTTAAGCTTCTGTTTTGGGACCTAGTTATCTCTGTGTCTGAGCCTTTGGATGGCTGGTTTCGCTGTCTCGTAGCGCGCTATGTAGGATCCTTCTGTTCACGGGTGATGTTCCCCGTTCTGTTCACGGGTGTTTCACCTATTCTGTTTACGAGCGAGGTTTCCTCATTCTGTTCACGAGCTTGTTGCTTGTTCTGTCTGTATACTGTGATCAACTAGTGTCCCACTCTGTTTTTTGTTTCTGTCTGCTTCTGCTCTGTTTAGTCCCTTATTGAATGGACTTCTGTTTCTGATTTCTGACATGTTACAGATTCTTTTGACTCCTTCTGATTTGTTAACATTCTGTAAAATGTTTTGAGCATGCTGGTTGATGAAGTTGGTCATCTACTGGGCATAGTTGTGTGCTCATTCCCCTACTTTATCTAACATTGCAGATTGATCAGCGAGGGTCATTTGCAGATCTGGAGTTTAGTTCATCTGTTACTTTGATTCTTTTGAGACTTTGTATTTGAATTTGAGCCTTTGGGCCTCTTTGTTAGCTTCCGCTTCTGATATTAGTTTGGTGGGTTTTGTATTACTTTTGGGATGTTACGACATCATTTCGGTTACACTTTATTTAAGTATTTCGTTTGGGCCTTATTTGTTTATCTGTTTAAGTTTGCTTATTAGAGCCTTGCGTTGTTATGTAATAATACGCGGCGTGTAATACCCCTAACTCCTAGGCCAGTGTTTGGGGGTGTTACAGTAGCCATCTATTGTAACATTATGATGTAGGAAAGAAATTACCAAATTAGACATCAAAGGAGAGGGACAACCATAGGCCAGAGGTGTGAGATCCACATGGTAGAAAAAAATAGGGGAGAGGAAGCATCTCTTGATGGGAGATAAAAACACCAAACAAAGAGTCCAACGGCATGGCAGAGCCACCAACAGAGGCTGCAAATTTGAGGAGGAAACAAACTAGAGGTATATTGGGGGAGAAGCTCAAATAAGGAAGATGATAGCTCAAAGGTGATAAGTGTTGTGATTTTTCTTGATCTTGATCATGTGAATGTGTTCTACACATCACTGCTTGCAATTATTAAAGATCTTTTCATAGTGTAGAAATCATGCTTACCCCATAAAATTTTAAGCAGTGAATGTAAATATTTGTTTTTATTAGGTATATTTTTTCAAAAAGTCTTAGAATGAGATAAAAAAACTAGTTATTATGAAGAAAAAATTTATTATATAGGCATAATAACAACTTGATTTTGTTCTCCTTTTTCTTCCTTTGATAGGAGCTCTTGCTTTCTTGCCTTTAGCCCTTTCTATTTCGCTTTCCGTTTGCCCTACCATCTTCTTGACATAGCTTGATCGTGCAACCTGCATGTTGATGATCACCATTGCTGTTTTGCCTTCTCCTAGTTGTCTTTTCTTCTTTCCCTTTGTTCCCCAATCTTATTATGCATTTAGTTTAGTTCATCCAAGCTTCTCTTGAGTAGGTGGGTTCAGGGACAGACCTACCATAGACTAGATTGTGTCAAATGATACACATGAAATTCAAAATGTTCATAAGTTTTTGTCTATTTACATAATACAACTTAGGATGATTATATGGTTTGAAACTCTTTGGTAGATCAACAATATTATAAGCTTTTTATATACTATAAATCTATGATGGGCCTGCAAAATGAAGGTCGTAAGACATGGATTCCAGAGTTATATGCAGAGTGAGTGATTATAATAATGTATTATGTTTTCATTAAAAGAAACTCACTTTGACATAAGTGATTACCATACCTTATCTTAATCTTTTCCCCTCAAACTTTCACTTCTCTTCTTGGTTACAACCACATTCAACTTCACACAACTCATTAGGCAAAAAATATCAATGTTTTCTTTTATTTTTACCCCTCATTGTGCAACACGATGACATTAAATTTACACTACTAGTCACAACAACATTATGTGTTGTACTTCTTTACATCGACATTGATTGAACCTCATGAATCACAAGTGATGTCATCACACCTCTTAAATACATATACAACTAATCTAGGAGTGGATTGTTAATACCAAATTTCATCTTCACGTAAACTGTATTAGTTCAATTGATTCATTTGAAGTCTACTGATAACAATGATGTTTGTATTCATAGGTTTCAATACATGAAAAGTCATAGAAATTTGCTTAATTTATTGTATAAATTATAGCATTTATATATCCTATGTCATTGTATTACTTTATTTAACTAGCACAATGATATATATATGACAGTATTGCTACTTAAAGATCTAAAGTTTTATATTTTGGCGCCGATGCTCTAAAATCATAGGTTCGCCATTAGGTGGGGCAGGGGTCCTTTTTCAAATGGTTCTTATCTTTATTTTTACCCCTAGTCCTTCCTTTTTGCTCCCTTATAGTTTCACCTTTCCTTGTCCTTAAAATACAATGTCTTGGCCAGCCTCCCTCTAGGGAGACTACCTTTCTGTCTGTTCCATAGTTCTTGTTTGATGATAAAAATCATTTGAAAGCTCTCTTCTCTTCCGAGGGATATGTTATGTTGAACTCCTAATTTCCTTGTTGTCATGGCTAGCAGTTAATCATGATAATTTTATGCAATTTCCAACTAAGTTTTGGAAGTATGTCTCTAGGAATCGCTTACATGTGCTCCTCGATCTGGTGATTGGTTGTTTGGGAAGGTCTTTGTTTTGTAGGTAAACACAATCTTGAAACTAAGGATGCCCAATCACCCTTCAATCCAGTCGACACGACTTTCTCTCGAAGTTCTGCTCTCCTCGTGTCACCGATAATTACTTGGGTTGCAAGGGTCACCTGGGAAGAAAACGGTGATGGAGTTAATCCTTTTCCCCTTCTACTCTATTTTGCTTAGGATCTTTGCACTTCCAGTACTCAAAATTGATTATTCACTTTAAAAGACTGCCGTCAACAAATTGGTTGTCTCTCTCCTCTGAAGTGCTGATCCTAGCTTCATCATCAAAGAGTACCACTTGGAATTGCCCCCTAATGTTATCAAACCCAACATGCAAAACGATGCCATGTGGAGGATGATGCATGTAGATGCTAGAATTAATTTTGTTTTTGTGCATATGCATTTGGTGAGGAAAATATCTTGTCAAAAAGTGTTTGACCTAGTCATTTACTCATCGGGTGAGTATGCCACCATAATTTTGGTGTAGGTGTGTTGTTTACTTTTTGGTGACGGAAGCGCACAACATGTGTGAGCCAGCTAGGAGCCGACTATCTATTATGTGCCTCCTTTTCAATAGAAAAAGAGTCGTTGGCTTATTTGCAAAGAAGGTGCATAGTGTAGACTCACCTCATTGCAGGCACAAATTGCATATGCGCCTCCTTTGCGGATGAGCCACCGACGCTAATTCCCCTTATACACTCTCTTAACGGCTATTAACAGTTATTTTTTCTCACCAGATTCAATATATATACATCTTCTTACTTAATTGGATTTGCTACTCTTCTTCTCCAAGCCAAACTCAAATTGTTATTTCTTCTCCTCCTTGTTATCCATTTAGTACAAACTGTTTGTAATAGAAATCCCTTGTACTCTATTTCTTCATGTAGATCTCAACTACGAAACTCATGGAGTATATTTTTATATTCCCCTTTGTCTAGGTTTATATTCACACACATTTCCGAATTCACCACATTTAAATCTTTCATTAATCATGTGAAAAACCAATTCGATTAAGAGTTAGGAGGAGAATACATAATTACCTCCCTCATTTATCGGAAGCTCGAGGGCAAATACCCATTCCCTTCATTTCTTCCTCTTCAAGTCAACAATGATGCTCGTGTTAGGATGATGATATCAAACTTCTTACAGAATACATATATCCTGAAGAATCTGTCTGTACAAGTGAACTTCGAGCCTGCCGGCACAACTTCTACCGAGCAAAATTATGATTGAAAATTCATCTAACCCCATTCATTTGGGTGTTGATGAACAAAGTTCGGAAGATTATCTTGAGATAGAGTCAGAAGACTTCCCTGATGGTGATGATGTTGATGACGAAGCCGGTCCTTCGACACCAGCCGGTCCTTCAACACCATACACGCCTTTTGCTTCATTCTCAACGCAGGTAGACCTACAAGCCATAAGCAAAATGCCCTCAGACGTCAACCGACATGGTATACCCCATTGGAGGACATGGAAGGAGTTTGTCAGAGGTCAAAAGTTTACGAATAAAAATGTTCTCGTTATGGCTGTAAAAGATTATCACTTGAAAAAGAATGTTGATTTTCTACCATAAAAAACACCAGAAAAGTGTATGCGTTAAATACTTAAGTGTCGACAAGGGGAAGGATGCAAGTCCTATTTTTGAGCTTCTCTCTTGAAGGATGCATTTGAGTGATGAATACACAAGTTCACTCCTCACTCGTGTGCTTCTACCTTAAACGAGAATAATGATCAGTTCATAACCTACCATTTCATTACTGAAGCAATGATTCCGCGAGTGAAAGAGAATCCAACACTATTAGTGAAGATGGTTATTCAATTAATTTGTCAAGAGTATTGAAGGAAAATCAACTACAAAAAAGCTTGGTTGGGCCGTGCTGAAGTCATAAGAAGAGTTTACAGGGATTAGGTGTAGTCATATGCTGAATTACCCAGGTTCATCTTAACCATAAGACATTACATGCCTACTTCGTTTGTGGATTTGGAGACTAATGTTGTGTTTGAGAATGAGATGCAATCCATACCAGTTAAACAAATTAAACGTTGTTTCTTGGCCAATTGGGCCATACATAACTGCTTTCAAGTACATGAAACTCCTATTCGCAATAGATGATACACACCTTTACGGGAAGTACAAGGGTAAGTTATTAGTCATTGTTGCGCAAGATGGTAACAACAAAATTATCGGGCCACGTTGTGATGTCACTGTAATTCCTGACAATGTTGGAGCAATACTATAAATTATGAGCGAGGATCAATACTGGCTACCACCATACGCACAACACTTCTTGTGTCTTCATCATATAGCTACGAACTTTCAAACCAGATATGGAAACAAGGAATGGAAGAAGTATTTGATAAACACCGGTAATTACTTGTATCATTCTTCTGTTTATTTCTAAACACACACTTTTTTCTTGTAAGTTAGTAGTAATTGTTTATGACTCTTATATTTTGTTTTGTGTATTATTAGGTTACACGTTCAGGAAGGATATTGTGGATGCACGGTTGAATCATTTAATATCTCTTCATCCCTCAATTTTTGCCTTCTTCAATGATCTCCCGGTGGAGAAATGGTCTCGTGCTTATGACGGTAGAAGGTGGGGTCATACTACCACTAATTTGGTTGGGTGCATGAATCATGTGTTGAAGATGGTTCGTTTGCTGCCCATGACAGCAATTGTGGAGAGTACACTGTATAAGTTAATTGATTATTTCTGAGATAACTTGGAAACGTATACTGCACGGAGGAATAACAGGTTGATTTTTACAAGGCAACTTCTGGAAAGGGTGAATGAGAACCAAATCTTAGCGAACTATCACTTTGTGGTTTTCATTGATTCGCTAGATTTGGTTTTCGAGGTGGTTGACAATGGTGATGCCACCTTAAGGCGTGACAAAGGTAAATTCATCATCTGAATCAACAAAAGAGTATGTGAATGTGAGGAGTGGTAGGCTTTTAAATAGCCGTATTCACATGTTATGGTGGTTTGTTTCAGCACCACACTTGATTGAAAGAATTATGTTCATGATGTGTACAGACTTGATACCATGATACAGGCATACCAGAAGAAAAAATTTGTTCCATTAGGGAACCAAGGGAATTGGCCTTTATATGTTGGCCTCACCGTGAGTCCAGACCCAAATATGATGCGTACAATTAGAGGTCGTCCGACATTTTCACGTATTCCAAACGAGATAGATGAGGCGTATGAACGTGAGAGCCAAACGTGCGGGTTGTGTCGACAACAGAGACATATTAGGAGAAATTGCCCAAATGCCAGTTATGATTAAGTTAGTATGTTTTGTTAATCTTTTTTTGTTTACCAACTGCTCCTGCTAAGACAGGTCATGCCTTTAGCAAGCACCCAAAACAAATGTAATGGAATTTATGATATTTTATTAAAATTTGGTATGTTTAATGGTACTTTGTTGGTGTTATAATTGCGGTCTTAGTTAGATCATATAAATAATCATGCAGCACTATACTGCTACATGAAGACATTTTATTATATTTTTGGGTGCTTGCTTAAGGCACAACCTGACTAAGCAAGAGCAACATTGTAGAGTAAATGAAATAGGTAAACATACATTTAACCGTCACTAATGTGTCATCATTCATCAACCACGATTAACTTTCAACATGTGGTTCATATTCTACCAGTTTTTCAATCTTACCCATGTGTTGTCTGTTAGATATGTAGTTTTCAACCATAATACGCATGTCTTCGTTGTTTGTAATTACCATCTGGCCCCAAAATGGCACTGGGTGAGGAAACATCATTTTTTAGACGACAATGGACGTTGAACGAACTTCTCATCTCCGCAATCTAGGCTACAATCAACTAGAAATTTGAAATACTTAAAGTCAACAAAATTTGCAATTATAAGTGGTCGTGTTATGCGTCTCTGGATGCCACCTCTCTATTAATGCACTAATCACTCCTCGACTACTAGTATGTCCCAAACTACAAGTTTTATATAAACCAACTCTCATAAAGTATGATGCTATTGATGGTTGAGGCGCCCGTGCCTTCCAGTTTGAGCGAGTTTTCAATGTACGATTTCTATACGGTTACCGCTGAACAATATTAAACAACATTTAAGTACTTATAAGATACTGCAACTACATCTAAATAATTATTATCAATCCAAAACACTAGTTACACAACAACAATTAATATTGAGAATTAATAGCACATGATTGTACTCGAATGTAAACTGCCCATTAAATTAATAATCAATTATAATCAAAACAAAGTAGCTCAATTCATTTACATTCAAAACTTTAAAGAGATGAAAAATAAATACCTAATTAGATCTACAAAAAATATCTTCCGAGTTATTGTAGATTGATTTAAGTAAATACACTTTAACTAACCATGATTAAATAATTTGCTCACACGAATAATAATACATTACTCAAAACATATTGGAATTAACTATTCGACATGAATTATAAGTTAATTACTTTATTTTAAGTTAAATGCTATTTGTTAAACCGAACTCTTTGGGTACGAATAGACTAAATATGTCCATAATTATAAATATAAGTTCAATTCATTTAATTTGAACAAATTAATAATAGAAACATTTAGTTGTGAGAACTATAATTCATTACTCAAATTAGTTATAATAAACTAGTTTTATTGAACCAAAATTAATCAAAATGCTAATTAAAATAAAAAAGTAATAAAAATAGACTATAAACCTAAGTTTCAATATATTAATAAAATCTCTTATCATAGGAACTGTAACGCATTACTCAAACTAGTTATAATAAACTATTCGACATAAACTATCAGTTATTACTTACATTAAATTTAGGTAACCCTAATTATTGAAACAATAATTAAATTAGCTACAAAAATAATAAATCTTATTATAATTATAAATTTTATCCAAATATTATTTTATATACATTCATCAAACTAACCCTACATATAATTAAGTCAATCCACCAATAACACATGAAAAGAAATCCTAATTTTATACCTATATATTCGGTACCTAATTTACAAATAATAATAAAGAAAATCACTAACCTCGTCCGTAGATGCGTAAACGGCAGATATGTGCATGGTTTACAAACAAAACGGTTGTTCCTCTGCTGGCCCTTGCAAGTCGAAATCATTAAATAGCCCAGCATCCATTGCGATTTTAAGAAACTAGACCAATGCTGTAAATTTCTGTTTTGGCTAGAGTGGGGCGACGCTAGTGTGTGAGTGGGGGCGGAGAGGAATTGGGGCAGCGGCTCAAGTGGGAACTAGGGCGGAAGGGGATGGAGAGAGGGGGAAAAGGAATTGGGACAGAAAGGATTGAGAGGAGAGGAGGAAGGGAAATTGAGAGGGAGGAGAGGAAGGCTTATGCGCTTTGTGTGGGAAGGAATTGAGAGAGAGGGTGTGTGAGTGAGAGAAAAAAATAAGGTGTGTGCGTAGTTGAGTGGTTGGGTGAGGGGCTGGTGGCTCATCCACAAAGGAGGCGCATAGGCAATATGCGCCTAGATGAAGGCGAGTTTGCGCTATGCGCCTTCTTTGCAGATGAGTCAACGGCTCATGTTTCTGTTGTAAAGGAGGTGCATAGTAGATAGTCATCTTCTAGCTAGCTCACATCTGTTGTGCGCTACTGTAACACCCCAACTGCTAAACCTGAACCATCACATAACAAACCTGCAACAATATTTCAACACAGCGGAAGAAAATACTAAAAGTTGGTGTTACCGCCGTTAGTCACCCACGTGACAAACTAGGCTTATTCCAGTCTCAAGCTACGGTCTGACGGACCCGAGTGTACCGAACGTAAGTGCGTACAAAGTCTTAAAACAAAATACAATACCGAGTTCGAAGTATCTCTCCTATTATTACAACTTACTACCACAGTTTATGAAACGAGTGTACAGGCACACTTCGTAAAGCAAATTAAACCCTTAGTGCTCTACCCACTCCTACTCTCAGGCTGAGTCCTCGTCTGGCACCTACCTGCAAAGTTTAAATCACAGGCCCCAAGGGGCTCAGCACATGGCTGGTACAGAAAACGTGCAGCCCACAAGCTAACAGGGCTACACACGACTACTTTGTCGTAATATGTAGTTGATTATTCATACAAAATAATAATAAGAAGTACGATAAACAAACAACACACCCATGTGAAACATAAACAGCTCAAATAAATCGAACTTCGTAATGGACGCCCATTAATGAGTAAGTTAGATTCCTAACTTCTGAGGCCTGAGAATTGTTTAGTTCTCGTGTTTGACCATACCTTATAAGTGTCAACCATTCTCCTAGTAGAACTGGTTGTTCCCTAACTGAATTGCATATTTTTGTCGGGTCAAAGTAACCCTAGCCAATGAGTTATTAGCTCCATTGGTTTAATAAACATTAATTCTTAAGTTATGAGGGGTGTAGGCTTGACCCTCCCGCACCTGAATTTGCCTCCCACCTCGAACTGTTCACTCGAGCTAGTCGGGTCTCTTTGTCGACCCTAGGCGACAAGTCGTAGACGAGCCATTGCGGAAGACAGATCTAATACAGATGCCGACCTCCTAACCTAAACATGCATGACCGGAGTCAGTCCCGGATTCCTCTCCTCACAAGTTCTAGTTAGTTGAAGTCTCATTGACGATTGGTTAGTTAAACCTCTCTCGGTATTAACCTACTAACAACTTGGAGTATTTATAGCCTTGTACAATTGTTACTAAACATAGTTAATGAACAAGCTCTGAATCAAGTCGTGTTAGTGTGCAATGGACACACAATAACAATACAGTAAATCAGTTTCACACTTAATCCTGTTTGGTCGTATCATAAAAACACATAGCACACAAACCGAGGTAGACCTCGTTAGCAAACAAGCTACAAGAATCCCATACCTTAGCCTATGACGTTTGTCCACTCCTGGGTGACGTCTCGACTATTCCGGTCACCTTACTCTACTCCTATAGTTCATTAGGACGGCGTGGTTAAATAACTTAATTTTTGTATTTTCACTATTCACCGTATTTTACTATTCACATATACGTATTTTACTATTCACGTATACGTCTCGTATTTGACTATTCTTATATACGTAGTTACTATTCATGTATAAGTATTTACTATTCATGTATACGTATTTACTATTCATGTATACGTATTTACTATTCATGTATACGTATACTATTCACGTATACGAGTACTATTCATGTACACTAAAATTTTTCGTATACGTCCGTATGATACTCCGTGTCATACGTATTTATTTCTTTTTCTAATATAACTTGTACTTTCATTAGAAATACCTTAACTATTGATTTCTCCTATACTTATCAAATTACGGGTATACCCCTCGTATACCTTAAGTTATATACGGGTCTCGTTTAACCTCGTCTTAACTCTGTTTCTTTTACAACTTGTTTCTAAATTCTTTATTTAATTTCCTTAACCTTCTAAACACATAAAAATGTGTTATTTACATTACTTACACATAGTTTTCCCTTAATCTCTATTTTATTCATAATAAGTTCTAAACTTGTTATTTTTATTTCTAATTTCTTCCAAAGTCTTATTTAACTAATTTCTTTTCTACTTTTGGTCAATTACCAAAATATACCTAAGTTTGACCAGTCTTTTATGGTCAAACCCCCTAACTTTCCATAATTTACAATATTACCCCTAAAGTTAACTTAACTTAATTTTTTATTCCTTTATCCTTTTAATATCTAATCTTTTGCTACAAATTTTATTCTAGCTCCTCTAAACATTTTACAAACTGTCATTGACCAAGTTTGACCACGTTTGACCATGTTTGACCAGGGAAATTACCATTTTACCCTTGCGGTCTTTTCTTTTATCCTAACTCATTTATTAACCAATTTAACTCTAATTAATTTCTAATTTTCGTAACTAATTTTCGTACAGATTTTTGAACCTCCAAAATCATTTTAAACATCTCTAAATCACCAGATTTAATTATCTAAAGTTGTAGTATACATATACTATCTTTTATTAACTTTAAATATACCAAAAACCTTATAAATTCTAGTAATATTTATAAACTCTTTATAAATTGTAAACTTAATTCTACAATTATTTTCCCATCACCTAAACTTCATAAATTTCATAATAACTCATATATATTTTCAGCAATTATAATATATAGCTAAAACTTCTCAAATTTTACATATTACTCTTAAATATACTAATTCCTTTAATTTAACTTAGTTATATAATTTTCCTAACTCACATAAGTTCTCTTAATTTTCGGCCACCCTTAAATTATATTATATGAACTTTTCTCATATATTATGATAGCTTATATGAAAGTTTATATCATAAGGGTTATAAATCTAATTTTAGATTTACAAAATATTAACATTTTAGGTGCCAAAAATTAAATCTAACACCTAATAAATTCGGCAATAATAAACAAGGTATACAATAGGTTAGATCATATATAGATCAACATTTAGAACCATGATAGGTAGTTGTAGGATTCACCTTGTATATTAAACTTTTAGCTTAATATCTAAGCTTGAATTCCTTAGAAATTTTGCCAGCAATTTGCTAAATGAATTGTCCCCAAAATTATACAATAAGATGAAGAATAAGATGGGTTATTATCCCATGCCAATCGGCTGTAACAAAAACCAAAGAACAAGAAGTTTTCAAGAAGGCAATGTTTTACCTCAAGAATCAAAGGCACTTCTTCGTGGTTTTTCCTGAGAATCTGGGGGCCCATGAGCTATGGTTGTAAAGCTCTTGAAAAGAGGATTCCAATGAGCTATCAAGCTTGTGATTTTGAGTTAAGACGAGAAAGGTATGATTTCTACAAGGCAAGATGTTCTTTAAGGCTCAAAACTATGAACATTGGAATTGTTTTATGTTGTTTCTTCAAAGAGAGGAGGAGCTACGACCTTGGGAGCTCTCATATGACAGGTAAGAGTCTGATTAATGATTCACTAAGGGACAAGATGATTTGGCAATTAAAGAAAGTCTTAGTAGTTGAATAGTGAATTTAAAGCATTTTGGAACCTTGGTGAGTCATCCCCATGTCGACAGCCCTATGCCTTATTTGATCTGATTTTTTTTGTTTTTCCTTGTATTTATGTAATATTTTATGTATTAAACTCGTTTATAATTACTTATACCATGTGTTAGGTATGTTACATAGCCAAAAATGCCTTAAAACATTTTATGTGCTTCCGGGTTCACATTGATTATGCAATTTGTTTTGGCTAGTTTAAATGTGTTATTAGTACATTTACAACCTTTAGATACTTTGTTTGTGAAATAGCATGTTGCTCATTCCAATTTAAACCAAGTCGTTTAGTGGTTTCTCCTTGACTTTCGTCAGTTTAGTACCGGTTTTTGTGTGGACTTGTATACTTAATTTGTGTGTACACGTAATGGTTCCTATGACCATTTTATTGTTGTTCCTTATTCCTTATTGGTATTTAGGCTCATTAGCCTTTTAGTTCCATGTATACATGCTTAAAGCACATTTTTCCTTAAAGCACATTTTCGTGCTCTAAGGTGCGTTTTCGGTTTAAACGCTTAAGGTATGTTTTTTTGTGTACATTGTTGTTTAACTCTTTTCTAATGTTTCTAAGGCATGTTATAGCCTTAGTATAATATAATTAGATAGTTCATCAATATATTAAGGTTTGAGGTATTTCAATCTACCCCCCTTAAAAGAACTTTGTCCCCAAAGTTCCTATGCATCTAATATCTCTTAGAATACACAGGTAACTTCACATACAAAATCACATAGATCACACAACAGTATATACGCTTTCTGACTCATAATGTCTGCCACATTTATTAAGGTTCAGACTCATAAGGTCTGTCACAAAGTATGATACATACTTAACACTAAGTAAGCAACAAAAAAATCAACACTATGTGATTGTTTGCTTACAAACTCAAAAGCAAAGAGGCTCTACCCCCCTTAAAAGGGGTACGCCCCGTACCCTTACAAGAAATCTAGTCTGAAAAGAGCGAAGGGTACTTTGCCCGCATCTTATCCTCTAACTCCCAAGTAGCCTCCTCGACGTCCTGGTTGGACCAGAGAACCTTCACCAGTCTCACTGACTTGTGGCGAGTGTCCCTAGTCTTCGTATCCAGAATCCTCTGAGGGGTCTCTACTGATCTCATGGTTGGCTCTATGGTTAGCTGTTCGGCCTGCAAAACATGGGAGGGGTGGTGCATGTATTTCTTAAGCTGTGAGACGTGGAAAACATCATGCACTTTACCCAGCTCACCAGGTAGGTTTAACCTGTAAGCAACTGGGCCCACCCGCTCCGTAATGGTATATGGACCTACAAACTTTGGGCTCAACTTGCCCTTTTGTCCAAATCTAAATATTCCCTTCATCGGCGAAACCCGCAGAAACACCTGGTCGTTCACAGAGAACTCTAAGTCTCGTCGTCGCGCATCAGCATACGACTTCTGTCTATCCTGGGCTGCCTTCATATTCTCTCGAATTTGCTGAACCTCAGCCTGAACTTGCTCTAAGTACTCCGGTCCTATAATAACCGCTTCACTTGACTCATCCCAACATAGTGGTGTGCGACATGGTCTGCCGTACAATGCTTGGAAAGGTGCCATCTTGATCGTAGCATGATAGCTATTATTGTATGAGAATTCGATCAGATGCAACTTATCGATCCAACTGCTCTGGAAGTCCAAGGCACATGCTCGTAACATGTCCTCAAGTGTCTGAATCGTACGCTCAGTCTGACCATCTGTCTGAGGGTGGAACGCGGTACTTAGCTTCAATTCTGTACCCAGCGCTTCCCGTGTAGTTTTCCAGTATCTCGAAAGGAATCTGGTGTCTCTGTCAGATACTATGGTCTTAGGTATTCCGTGGTGTCTCATGATCTCCTTATCGAACAGTTCAGCAAGCTTCGTTACCTTCCAAGTGTCCTTCATCGGTATGAATCGGGCTACCTTGGTCAGGCGATCGACTACAACCCATATCATGTTCAGACCTCCCCTGGTAGGTGGGAGTCCAACCACGAAATCCATGGAGATATCATGAAACTTCCACTCTGGAACTGGCATTGATTGAACCATGCCTCCAGGTCGCCTGTGCTCGAACTTTACCTTCTGGCAAGTTAGGCACCTCACTACAAACTCAGTAACGTCACTCTTCATCCCAGTCCACCAGAAGTAACTTCATGTCTTTATACATTTTCGAAGCTCCCGGATGGATAGAAAAAAGAACAGTGTGACTCTCGTAGAATGCGCTCCTTCAGCTCAGTGCTGCTGAGGAATGCATAATCGGCCCTTCAATCTGATCAGATCATCATCATGTAATCGAAGTCGTATTTCTGGCTCTCGAATGTACCCTCTATCAGCTTCTGCCTGATCTCCATCATATATGAATCGCTCTGCTGAGCCTCTCGCACCTCGTCAATCAAGCTAGAACTAGCAACCATAGCATGAAGCGAGTGTGCTCGATGACTCAGAGCATCAGCTACAACATTGGTATTCCCTTCTTCGTACTGGAGGTCAATGTCGTAGTCCTTCAGGAACTCTAACCATCTTCTCTGTCTCATATTCAACTCCTTCTGAGTGAATATGTACTTCAAGCTTTTATGGTCGGTGTAGACTGTCAAACTAACTCCGTATAAGTAATGGCGCCATATCTTCAAGGCGAAGACTACATCCCAACTCAAGATCGTGCATGGGGTAGTTTTCCTCATGTTTCTTCAGCTGGCGAGAGGCATAAGCAACTACCTTGCCATGCTGCATGAGTACACAACCCAATCCCCTGCCTGATGCGTCACAATATACCTCAAATCCCTCTGTACCGTCTGGGATAGTCAGAACAGGTGCAGAAGTCAATGAGTCCTTCAAGCTCTGAAATGAACTCTCACAGTCATCTGTCCATACAAACGGTGCATCCTTCTTCATCAAACTGGTCATTGGCTTGCTGACCTTAGAAAAGTCCTTAACAAATCTCCTGTAATAACCTGCCAAGCCGAGGAAACTCCTGATGTCGGTAACTGACTTCGGCCTTGGCCAGGTGCGCACGACGTCAATCTTTGCTGGATCCACTGAGATCCCAGCATCTGAGATGACATGACCAAGGAAAGAGACCTGGTCAAGCCAAAACTCGCACTTGGAGAACTTAGCATAAAGCTGGTTCTCCCTTAGTATCTCTAAAACTTGTCTCAAGTGACTTTCATGTTCACCTCTCGACCCTGAATATATGAGTATATCATCGATGAAGACCACAACTGACTTGTCCAACTGTTCCCTGAACAAACGGTTCATCAAATCCATAAATATCGCCGGTGTGTTCGACAAACCAAACGGCATCACTGTAAACTCGTAGTGGCCATATCTCGTCCGGAATGCCGTCTTCTCAATATCCTTCTCTCTAACAGGAATCTGATGATACCCTGATCTGAGATCAATCTTGGAGAACACAGATGCCCCTTTCAATTGATCAAACAAATCATCTATGCGTGGTAGCGGATATCTGTTCTTTATTGTAACCGTATTCAACTCCCTGTAGTCGATGCAGAGGCGGAGACTGCCATCCTTCTTCTTCACGAAGAGTACTGGCGCTCCCCATGGTGATACACTAGGCCGCACAAACCCTTTATCGAGCAGGTCTCTCAGCTGTTCTTTCAACTCATTCATCTCAGCTGGAGCCATGCGGTAAGGCGCCTTGGCTATCGGTCCGGTTCCTGGTAGCAGTTCGATGGTGAACTCTACCTCCCGTGGTGGTGGCATGCCGGGTAGTTCCCTTGGAAAGAGGTCGGGAAACTCGACACCACTGGTACTTTGGGGTCGAACTCTGAATCTCTCTCTATATCCTGAACATAGCAGAGGTACACTTCTTCTTCTTTCTCAGCTCTCGATACATGGCCATAGCGGTGATGATCTTGGTTGAAGGCTCTCTAGGTCTCTGGCGGTATGATATAGTAACCCCAGATGGACTCCTGAGTAGCAGTCGGTGCTCGGCGCAGAGGATACGACCCTTGTGCCGCTCCAACCAGTTCATCCCGAATATAACATCAAACCCTAAATCTCTGAACTCAATCAAGGTGACAGGAAAGTCTTCTCCTCTAATTCGGATAGTGGCTGCTCGGTAGTAGCGAGTGCATCGAACCTTCTCCTTAGACGGGAGCGTAACTGAAGTCTGGCAGCTCGTCAGTCTAGCCCCAACCTCCTTGCAAATGATGATGAGACGAAGGTATGCGAGGCCCCTGAGTCGAATAGTACTGATGCATCAACGCCATTGATCGGAAAGGTACCCGTGAGGATAGTGCCGCTCTCATCGGCCTGTGCCTCTGTGAGTAAGCTTAACGCACCTTCCGAACCGAATCCACAACCTATGTATTTCATAAGGATCATAAGTACTGATGGTATAATACGAGTCGAAAACGAGTAATCAGCACTGATATTATTTAAACCATCCTTTTACATTATGAGTTTTCTATTACAATACTTCAGTGTATTACATGGCTAGTACTTCCTAAAGGTTAAGTTCAGGCGTCCAGGTCTCATGTGTGTGGCATTGATTACTGTCGATGGTGCCGTATTCAACTTAATCCTCTTGATACCGTGATACAGCATTCTCGATTTTCCACCCATGATTAGAATATCTCCTGACTTAAGTACCACTTTCTGGGCAAGGTCTACGCTTCTGCTGCCATATAGGAATTCGGCGTCGTCTCCAATGGACCAAGACACTACGGGTATCCCTCGGTTAAGAGACTCCGCTGTCTCGTCCTTATCTTGGTGTAGTCCAAGTCGTCCCTCCTTTTCGTAGAAGTTGATAATGCAGAGGTCTGCTTCAAGGTTCGGGATTGGATCTGCCTCAAGTTGTTGAGCAATCCCTACGGCTTGTGTATTAACCGTATGATACTCCTCAGGTATCTGGTGGTGTTGTTCCATCCACTGCTCTCGTCTTTTAGTAAGTGTTGGTGTAAGGGTTCCAGTTCTTACCCAAGCACATCATTCTTAGCGTCATTCTCGATCCTCCAGGGTATTCCGGTGTATAGAAACCTCCCGGTCCCACTCCTAGCTGGCTACATCTCTGATGATGGCGATTTGTGCCTTTGGTGACAGGTATCCTTTTAATAAGATCATACCTGGCCGGATGACCTGACACTGCTCCCTTGGGAATTCGTGAATCTTTAGGTCGGTCTCTTCTAGGCTAGGTGTTGAAGGTATTGGATAACAAATGTTGAAGTTTCCTAAGGTGGTAATAATTTATCTTACATGAGTTCTAATTAACTAACTAGAAACTCACTCAAAACATATAGTCACTGATTCATGCATGAAATGCGATAAGCATTCCTGGGGGTTCAGCCTCGTCTTCCCGGTCCACCATATGTAGTGCAGGCGGCCCTGATCGCTGGACAACCCGGGTCCCCTGTTAGCAGCTGGCTGTGTCGCCTTTGGACCGTCGGTTCCAGGATTCGGAGCGGCCACGCCCTTGCCCTTGGCCTTCCACCCAGGTCTATAGGCTTTACTCTCGGAGTTCCTGAAACATTCGAAAGCTCGATGTCCGAACACACCACAGAAATTGCACTCCACCTTATTGCCTTCACAATCAACTCCAGGGTGGTCTTGGTTGCACCTGCGACAATTGTAGCGGCGCTTATATCCCCCGCCGGTCCCCTTGCCGGTCTCAGTACCTGTTTGCTTACAACATTAGTAATTGAATTTCAAGGTTTATCTGACTGCTAACTCAATTTAAGGAGTTACTTGTTACCCTTTGGTGCAGGCGAGCGTAGAGGCTTCGCTGCTACGCCGTAGGTTTGCTTTAGTGGCTCTTCAGCAGCCTTAGGTTGGTTACCCTTTGAGCCTTTCTGGGGTGGGGGCTGGTACTTACCTTTCTTCTGTCCTCCCTGCCCCTGATTGTCAGAGCTATTACCAGCAACTTTTCTCTTCAGTGCCTGATCTTCGTCCCTCAGCTGGACGGTGATTTCAACTTTAGCAGCGGCATGATAGCACTCCTGCTCTTAAAAATCAGTCTCACATTCATTCTCATATAACGTTCATTCATTTCAACTAATCTCAACTTTCTTTACCTGCAAGGTAGTAGCTTGCCGGGCCCATGCCATAGCGTAGTCGGTGACTCAGCCCGCCATAAAGCGGTCGACCAGAATCTGGTCTGAATATCCCAATCCTGGTAGAAGACGGATAAGAGCGGTGAACTGAGAGTAGTAGTCGTCCACCGTCATCTTGTCAGTCTGCTTCAGCGCGTCCAACTCTAAACGCTTCTTAGTCTGGACATGGGTGGGGTAGTACTTGGCTCTCAGCAAGGCCGCGTACTGCTCCCAGCCGAAGTTGGGGTTGGCCACATGATCGGCCCTAACTAGCTTCCACCAATCGCCCGCCGCATCCTTCAGGTAGAACGCAGCAAGCCTTACCTTGGCTCCCGCAGGTATATCAAGGTCTCAAAGGCGGTCTCCAGCTCTGAGATGTACGCCTCAAGTTTGGTGGGGTCTGTCTCCCCTCTAAACGGTGGGGGTCGAAGGTCAGCGAGACTCTTCACCCAGTTTGGCTCCCGGGGCTGTGGTGGTGGAGCAGGCGGTCCCGCACCGGGCTGATAGCCCATGTGCCCCAGGGCGGCAGCAACGATCTCAGCTATCGTCTGTCCACCCGGGATCTCAGCAGCCTCATCTCCTTCTTCGCCACGGCCTCGGCCTCGTCCTCTTCTTCCTGACATCTGAATAAGTATAAATGCACAGTAAGCTCGTGATTACAAAGGCTTTGGTTAAAGCGTTTATAACATCCTCTAAACAGTAAGATACTCCACCTTATTAGTGGTTATCTGACTCAGCTCACACTACTATCTCACACCCAAACCCATGACTATTCCTAACTCGGTATACTATAGTTCGGTAACTCTAGTCATCAGAGCGTAACTACGCTCTGATACCACTTTTTGTAACACCCCAACTGCTAAACCTGAACCATCACATAACAAACCTGCAACAATATTACAACACAGCGGAAGAAAATACTAAAAGTTGGTGTTACCGCCGTTAGTCACCCACGTGACTAACTAGGCTTATTCCAGTCTCAAGCTACGGTCTGACGGACCCGAGTGCACGAACGTAAGTGCGTACAAAGTCTTAAAACAAAATACAATACCGAGTTCGAAGTATCTCTCCTATTATTACAACTTACTACCACAGTTTATAAACGAGTGTACAGGCACACTTCGTAAAGCAAATTAAACCCTTAGTGCTCTACCCACTCCTACTCTCAGGTGGGTCCTCGTCTGGCACCTACCTGCAAAGTTTAAATCACAGGCCCCAAGGGGCTCAGCACATGGCTGGTACAGAAAACGTGCAGCCCACAAGCTAACAGGGCTACACACGACTACTTTGTCGTATATGCAGTTGATTATTCATACAAAATAATAATAAGAAGTACGATAACAAACACACCCATATGAAACATTCACAGCTCAAATAAATCGAACGTCGTAATGGACGCCCATTAATGAGTAAGTTAGATTCCTAACTCCTGAGGCCTGAGAATTGTTTAGTTCTCGTGTTTGACCATACCTTATAAGTGTCAACCATTCTCCTAGTAGAACTGGTTGTTCCTAACTGAATTGTTTATTTTTGTCGGGTCAAAGTAACCCTAGCCAATGAGTTATTAGCTCCATTGGTTTAATAAACATTAATTCTTAAGTTATGAGGGGTGTAGGCTTGACCCTCCCGCGCCTCCTGAATTTGCCTCCCACCTCGAACTGTTCACTCGAGCTGGTCGGGTCTGTTTGTCGACCCTAGGCGACAAGTCGTAGACGAGCCATTTCGGAAGACAGATCTGATAGATGCCGACCTCCTAACCTAAACATGCATGACCGGAGTCAGTCCCGGATTCCTCTCCTCACAAGTTCCAGTTAGTTGAAGTCTCATTGACAATTGGTTTAAACCTCTCTCGGTATTAACCTACTAACAACTTGGAGTATTTATAACCTTACAATTGTTACTAAACATAGTTAATGAACAAGCTCTGAATCAAGTCGTTTAGTGTGCAATGGACACACAATAACAATACAGTAAATCGGTTTCACGCTTAATCCTGTTTGGTCGTATCACAATAACACATAGCACACAAACCGAGGTAGACCTCGTTAGCAAACAAGCTACAAGAATCCCATACCTTAGCCTATCGACGTTTGTCCACTCCTGGGTGACGTCTCGACTATTCCGGTCACCTTACTCTCCTATAGTTCATTAGGACGACGTGGTTAAATAACTTAATTTTCGTATTTTCACTCTTCACCGTATTTTACTATTCACGTATACGTATTCTACTATTCACATACGTATTTTACTATTCACGTATACGTATTTTACTATTCATATACGTCTCGTATTTGACATTCTTATACATAGTTACTATTCATGTATACGTATACTATTCATGTATACGTATTACTATTCATGTATACGTATTTACTATTCATGTATACGTATTTACTATTCATGTATACTATACTATTCACGTATACGAGTACTATTCATGTACACTAAAATTTTTCGTATACGCCGTATGATACTCCGTATCATACATATTTATTTATTTTCTAATATAACTTGTACTTTCATTAGAAATACCTTAAGTATGATTTCTCCTATACTTATCAAATTACGGGTATACCCCTCGTATACCTTAAGTTATATACGGGTCTCGTTTAACCCCGTCTTAACTCTGTTTCTTTACAACTTGTTTCTAAATTCTTTATTTAATTTCCTTAACCTTCTAAACACATAAAAATGTGTTATTTACATTACTTACCCATAGTTTTCCCTTAATCTCTATTTTATTCATAATAAGTTCTAAACTTGTTATTTTTATTTCTAATTTCTTCCAAAGTCTTATTTAACTAATTTCTTTTATACTTTTGGTCAATTACCAAAATATACCCAAGTTTGACCAGTCTTTTATGGTCAAACCCCCTAACTTTCCATAATTTACAATATTACCCCTAAAGTTAACTTAACTTAACTTTTTATTCCTGGATCCTTTTAATATCTAATCTTTTGCTACAAATTTTATTCTAGCTCCTCTAAACATTTTACAAACTGTCATTGACCAAGTTTGACCACGTTTGACCAGGGAAATTACCATTTTACCCTTATGGTCTTTTCTTTTATCCTAACTCATTTATTAACCAATTTAACTCTAATTTTCGTAACTAATTTTCCTACAGATTTTTGAACCTCAAAAATCATTTTAAACATCTCTAAATCACAATTTAATTATCTAAAGTTGTAGTATACATATACTATCTTTTATTAACTTTAAATATACCAAAAACCTTATAAATTCTAGTAATACTTATAAACTCTTTATAAATTGTAAACTTAATTCTACAATTATTTTCCCATCACCTAAACTTCATAAATTTCATAATAACTCTATATATTTTCGCAATTATAATATATAGCTAAAACTTCTCAAATTTTACATATTACTCTTAAATATACTAATTCCTTTAATTTAACTTAGTTATATAATTTTCCTAACTCACTAAGTTCTCTTAATTTTCGGCCACCCTTAAATTATATATATGAACTTTTCTCATATATTATGATAGCTTATATGAAAGTTTATCATAAGGGTTATAAATCTAATTTTAGATTTACAAAATATTAACATTTTAGGTGCCAAAAATTAAATCTAACACCTAATAAATTCGGCAATAATAAACAAGGTATACAATAGGTTAGATCATATATAGATCAACATTTAGAACCATGAAATAGGTAGTTGTAGGATTCACCTTGTATATTAAACTTTTAGCTTAATATCTAAGCTTGAATTCCTTAGAAATTTTGCCAGCAATTTGCTAAAGAATTGTCCCCAAAATTATACAATAAGATGAAGAATAAGATGGGTTAGTATCCCATGCCCATCGGCTGTAACAAAAACCAAAGAACAAGAAGTTTTCAAGAAGGCAATGTTTTACCTCAAGAATCAAAGGCACTTCTTCGTGGTTTTTCCTGAGAATCTGGGGGCCATGAGCTATGGTTGTAAAGCTCTTGAAAGAGGATTCCAATGAGCTATCAAGCTTGTGATTTGGAGTTAACGAGAAAGTATGATTTCTACAAGGCAAGGTGTTCTTTAAGGCTCAAAACTATGAACATTGGAATTGTTTTATGTTGTTTCTTCAAAGAGAGGAGGAGCTACGACCTTGGGAGCTCTCATATGACAGGTAAGAGTCTGATTAATGATTCACTAAGGGGACAAGATGATTTGGCAATTAAAGAAAGTCTTAGTAGTTGAAATAGTGAATTTAAAAGCATTTGGAACCTTGGTGAGTCATCCCCATGTCGGCAGCCCTATGCCTTATTTGATCTGATTTTTTTTGTTTTTCCTTGTATTTATGTAACATTTTATGTATTAAACTCGTTCATAATGACTTATACCGTGTGTTAGGCATGTTACATAGCCAAAAATGCTTGAAACACATTTTATGTGCTCCGGGTTCACATTGATTATGCAATTTGTTTTGGCTAGTTTAAATGTGTTCTTAGTACATTTACAACCTTTAGATACTTTGTTTGTGAAATAGCATGTTGCTCATTCCAATTTAAACCAAGTCGTTTAGTGGTTTCTCCTTGACTTTCGTCAGTTTTGTACCGGTTTTTGTGTGGACTTGTATACTTAATTTGTGTGTACACGTAATGGTTCCTATGACCATTTTATTGTTGTCCCCTTATTCCTTATTGGTATTTAGGCTCATTAGCCTTTTAGTTCCATGTATACATGCTTAAAGCACATTTTTCCTTAAAGCACATTTTCGTGCTCTAAGGTGCGTTTTTGGTTTAAACGCTTAAGGTATGTTTTTTTTTGTGTAATTGTTGTTTAACTCTTTTCTAATGTTTCTAAGGCATGTTATAGCCTTAGTATATATAATTAGATAGTTCATCAATATATTAAGGTTTGGGGTATTTCAGCTACCTTAACAGAAAAAATTTAAAAAACACATCTACACAGGAATTATGGTGCCAAACGTACCAGATGGATAAATAAGTTGGTCTAACACTCTTTGACCGGAAATTTTCCCATTTGGTGAAGCCCTATAGTGTACCGCTTCACCAAAAGACTTTGCAAAGCAGGAGTATATGGTATTTACCCACGTTTTATATTATGTTTAGAATTCTTAATGCTTTGTCAAGTTATTTGGTCTATTTATGCGATTATGTGGTAATTAATGTAGATTTTTAGCACTCTTGCAATATGTGATTTTTTCTTGAAGTGGGTTATGTCACTACGTCCACGTGATTATTGACATTCTCTTATGGTACGAGTCCATTGGGCTCAGATTGCTCCTGGTAGTTTGCCTTTCGTCACGCCCTTGAGATGCGGGGTGTGTGGTTTGTGATTTGTAAATGTAACTCTACCTTAGTATGAATGGTTTAAAAAAAAATAACAACTTGATTTTGATTGCCCGTCCATACTTTCCTTGTAAAGGCTAAGATTTTAATCAATTAATCAATGATAATATAACGGACGATTAATAACCAAACAATATCATGCTAAGTGACAGCTTAGTATCTCAAACTTCGTGTCCGTCAATATATTGACTGCCTAAATGCTTTACTAAGCCTTTATCTGACACGATCAGTCGCAACTTAATGTCATTATCATATACTCTATTACACTTTACTTAATAACAATTTGTGATTCTTACAGCTTAGGCATCTAGAACCCTTAAAAGAGTGGGTAAGAAACAAAATGCCTTGAATATAAAAGTCAAAAAAAGAGAAAAAAGAACTATCCGAGTCATCAATTCTGATCTAGGAGCCGTGTTGAATTTTGCTCTGACGATCTAACAACATTAAGAACTTCAATGAGTGTCTCCCTAAACCTATTCAAATCAACTGTTACATTCTGTCCTTCGATATACACCGCCCTACCAACCAGATACCCTTTAGCAAATATAGACACGGGATCAACAATCACTGGATCATCTGGACCATAAACTTCATATAATGAGCTCTCCTTGGGCTCTATCAAGTACTCCACGTGCTTCACTCCCATCCTGATTGCCGGGTCGCCATAGGTATATACACCCGGCCACTTTAGTCCTAGCGGAACCACTTGAAGCAATACAGCTCCCTGGGGTAAAAACACTGCGTTTGATAAGCCAGCTCCATGAACACCCACCAGTACGCTACACATACTTAACACACGGGATAAATGTTCGAGATCTGATAACTCGTTCTCTAGAGCGACATGGACGCGGAAGCCCAAATCTTGCATTAATCTAACTATCCGGTTCTGGTTTAATAAGACTCTTGATCTTGATCGAGTTATGAGAACCAGAAGAGGTTTTTTTCCCCTAATTACAGGTTTCATCTCCAAGTTGGAAGTCTTTAGGTGGTATGACTTGTATAGATAACGTCTGAAGTCTGCCATTGTGTATCCAGTCGGGACGTCAGAGGAGTTAACTACTACATTTCCATGGAAGTTTAGCCCTATGATAGCACCAGGGAAGCAATGGGTTGACGTTACATTTTTCGATGAATCTATAGGCTCGAATTTTGAGAGTCGACTAAGGAACCGATGGTACTTTTGGATCACTCTATGCTTGTAATCGGTGACGAAGAATTGGAGGTCAGATTTAAAGTGTTGACTTGTGAGGAACAATGGAATGAGGATTTCGTCAAGTTCATGGAACATATTGGTTGAGTACCCACCTGAAGAAAACACCACAGCTGGAACGGTGTGGTTATATTGACAAGTGGGCAAGACCGTATCGTTGAGATTGCCCGCTAGAATCTGTAATGGGCTTACCATCTGCATAGCAGAGGCATGGTCCCTTAGAGCATAAGGCTTGATCGTAATCTCAGTTCTTGACTCAGAAGATGGTACATAAATGGTAATCTCATTGCCGTTGGTTTGAATCCGTACTTGATTGCTTGTGATGCACTGTTCGCTACGTTGCTCCGTTTGGCAGGAGAACCCAGAAGCTTGGAACTGGGCCATGTGGTGGCCTGTTAATTATGTGATCGAAGTTAACTGTCACATCTATTTCCAAGTTTGCCGGATAATATATCAGGGAGAGGAAAATCATGGGCTGCTTTAATTGGTTTCTTCATACAAAAGAAAAGCATAAGATTGGTTTACCTAAAATGAGTCTTTTCATACGGGACTCCATTGTTTCATCATCTTCTTCCCTTACGATCTCCTTCACGCTGGGTATAAAACTGGTTCTGTAGGTGCCAGTTTGGAGCTTCGCTGTTGCACAGAAGCAAGGATCATGAATTAGCTTCAAGCTTTTAATTCTTAGTATCATAAATGAACATGCCAGATTAAGCCTCTTCTGTATTCAGACAAAGAGCAACCCATTGACGATGATGATCATCTTTCGACAAACACAGTTCCCAAGTGTAAGAAATCAAAAACACCATCTTGTGCATAATGAAAACACAAAGTAAGAAAACAATCTCTGATATAAATATATTATGAGTACTGTACTAACAAACAACAAACGGCTCATCCTTCAAAGTCTTTATTTCCTCCATTATTTTCTACAAAGACTTGACTTACATGAACTTTGTCCATCGAAGGGTGCCCATACTAAGATAATGAGGAGAACGAAGAAGATTAGGATAAGAGATGCCCATGGCGCAATCGGTCTTGGTTTCTTTGAGCTCATCGTCTTTCCACTTATGCACTAAACTAACTATTTCCTTTAGCCTTATGTTGGAGTCTTTGATCTCTTTCAGGATATAAAAAAGACAACAAAGACTTCTAGTTCTCCTACCTGTCCTCTCATGGGTTTCGTTATTATTTCTTTTGAAATCACCACATCAATCAAGAAAATTTGATTGCCCCATGTTTATGTACTGAATAGTGTTTTCCTAGAAGCTGTTCTAGCAATTAGACATATTTTAATTAATATCATCGAGATCTATGACTGAGCATATCAACTGCAGGTCCTCCGCTGATTGATTCTTTAAATTAATATAACGACGGTTATCCTATTTGTTTAAAATTAAGATCATATGAACGTGGTTTCACGAAAGGCGCCCGGAAGCATCTAAGGATGCTTGTGTTGTCGCCTTGCATCTCTGAGTTGGTGTGTGAACCAAGAGAAGTGATTATTAACGGTCCAATTTTAGTTTAGTTTTCAATAATTCTGACAAAATATTCAACATCTACCGACTGGTTCACATATTATTGAACGCTTGTTCAATGTTTACGTCACCATATTGATCTACATCCTTAAATCGAGGTCTAACGGGTCAAAGACGGGTGAACTTCAAATCTGAATATTCGAAGTCCATCTCTGGAAAAATTTTTTCAAATCTTTGACAAAGAGTCGTTGAAGTGAACATATATGCTATGTATAAAACATCAAAAAAAGAGGAAGTAACTAGGGGGTTTGTTTCAAGCGGGTAGAGAAATATAATGAAATTGAAAAGAGGATGAAGAGGAATGCAATTTTTTTTTTTTTGATTTTTCTGTTGTTAGTTTGAGTTGGGGAAAATATAATAAATAACCGGTCAATGGTCACTAGTTAATGGTCAACGGTTGCCAACTGGCAGTCAACTGTCATCAATTACCGGTCTACATTCACTTATCACCGGTCAATGATTATTAGTTATCGATCAATGGTTATATGTCTTAGATCAAAGTGTATTGGGGAAGGAGAATCTCATTCCCTAATAGGGGGTGAGGAGCCAAGGTAGAGGTTTTGGGCTAATCCCATATCTTTTTTCAGAAAGTAGGAAAAACTAGCTAAACAAATAGTCTGATTACTCCAAAACAAACACCACTAAGTAGTTTCTAAAACTGTCCTACTCCATTTATAGGGCCCGTTCTCTCAGCACATTAATGTTTAGCTTTATCAAAAAGCAGCAAATACTAGATTTAAGATAAAGGTGCTTTGTGAGATAAGGGGTGGGTTCCACCCAAAATAAAAACCAATTAAAATTTGACACATGTTATTTAAAACAGCATTAATCTATCTAGGTGATGAGACAACAGGCCCATAGTTGAATTTATGGGCAATCTTGATGGGCTTATTCCCTGGGCTTTTTTAGTATGGGTTTATTGAATATTTTCATCGGACCACATTCTTCGGATGGATCTTGTTGCTTTTCAAAGAAAGGAAATTGGCAGTGAAGATCCGGTTAAAAGAAACCATTTCATTTATCGAATGTGATCATCATATAAATAAGACTACCCTAAATTTTAAAATAAAGAGAGGAGCTTCAACTTCTAATAAAGAGAGGAGCTTCAACTTTTAAATGGGGGTGCTACGGCCACAAGGAGTCTTCATGCCCGTTCTCTAATGCGGAAGGCGAGATTCACCAGGAGGAAGGAGTCCGATTAGTTCAAGAACAGAAGGAGAAACAGAAAACACATGTGTTAGACGACTACGGGGAATAGATGGTCCCAAAAAAGAAAAATACTTTCAGAAGAAATCGTATTTCTAAGTTGGATCCCAGCGCTCCCAGCAAGAACGAAAATCTTTCAATCTCAAGGTATGGTCCCTTGGATGGGACAGTAACAGTGGATGTGCAGTCAAATGAGGTCAAGAAGAACAACCCAACTACGGTTGAGGTAAACCCTAGAACCGATCCTTATTTTAGGGCTGCGGGAGGTGAGATCAGCGTGGGCAATTCTCGGAAGACTGTAGATGATGCGATTACTGTGGATGGTGCGATGACTAAAAATCACAAAGAGGATAGTCGGAGCAAAATTAGAAACAACACTAATCAAGGCAAAGATGAGATCCGGGATGATCTGGGGAGAGGTAATCAAGTCAGGATCAAAATCGATATGATCAATTCAGGACTCATACCTGATGCAAGGAACTCCCAAAATCCTGGTTCATCGATCAGCTTGGATGCTGGTACTAGTCGAAGAAGATCACTACCTGGAACGGGGCCTGGTTTCAAACTTGGTAAGGGAGGTACGTAATTCTCTTTCATCCATAAGTTATGATTGAGAAGATTATTTTTTGGAATGTTAGAGGGGCATTGAAGCCCAGTTTTCACAGAGCAATGCAGAATTTGATTACTTCTTGTCCACCTAACATTGTTGTTCTCCTTGAACCTCATATAAGTGGACAAGCTGCTGATTCGGTGATTTAGAGGTGGCATTTGGATATTATGGAATGAACCTGTAGAGATTGATGTTCTGCAAAGTGATTCCCAAATTATTCATTGTAGAATTAGATGTGGTGCTTGTTCTTTTCTGATGACTTCTGTGTATGCGAGTCCAAATTCTGTTTTAAGAAACCAACTTTGGGATTGCATTGATAATATTATCCCTTCTCATTCTAACCGTGGATTCTGGGAGGGGATTTTAATGCCACCATTTTCCTCTTTGATAGAAACTGCTCCTCTTCTGCTAATTTTGGTATCAATAAGAGATTTGTAGATTGGGTGCATAAGCGTGGGTTAATGGTTGTTAATACTCATGGTAATAGATTCACCTGGTCCAACGGCACCCAAAGTGCTTGTTTAGATAGGGTTCTTGCTTCTGTTGAGTGTAACATGAACTTTCATGCGGCTAATGTAGAGGTCCTCCCTAGGTTTGCGTCTGATCACAATCCCATTATCCTTAGATTGAATTCCTCTCAAAGGAGGAGTACAAATAACTCTTTTTAAGTTCTGGCAGCCTGGTTCTCTCACCCAAATTTTAATCAGGTCGTGACTCAGAACTGGCATGATAGCTCCTCTCTGTTTGATTCTCTTGGAGATTTAAAAGTCTTTCTTCAAAACTGGAATAAGTCAATATTTGGACATATACTCTGGAACAAAAGAAGACTAGAGGCTAGGCTGAAAGGGATAGAAAGAGCTGTGGATGAAGGTATAGGTAGGCATCTTAGAGGATTGGAATCCCATTTAACCAAGGAATTGGACATTTGGCTACAGAGGGAAGAAGCATTGTGGTTCCAAAAATATAGAGATCAATATGTGACACTTGGGTACAGGAATACTCCATACTTTCATCTTAGAACTAAGGCTAGGAGGCAAAGGAATTCTATTTAGAAAATCCTAGACAATAATGGTAATTGGGTGATGGAAGAAGATAGAATTGAAAATCTATTAGTTCACCATTATGAATCTTTATTTAAGGCTGATGATAATCCCACCTACAACCCTATGGAGCATGATTTCATGTCTCTGACCAGAGAGGAGAAAGATGATCTTGCTAAAACTTTTGCCCAAGAGGAACTCACTAAAGCTGTAAAAAGCATGAAACCTTTTAAAGCCCCAAGCAAAGATGGGTTCTCTGCTGGTTTTTTCCAAAAGTTCTGGAGCATCATGGCTCCATCGGTTCTTTCCTTTGCTCAAGTCTACCTTCAAAATCGGAAAATCAATTCTGTTATCAACCAAACAGTCCTTGTTCTCATTCCCAAGACTGAACACCCCACTACTGATTGAAATAACCCGAACTTAAATATAGGGATTAAAATTAATTTAATACGTATTTAAGGGCCTAATAACGCCTAAGTAATATTGGTAAGGAAAAATAAATCCAAAAGAAATAAAGGAACACTTAAGAAGCGAAAAACGCTAAATAAGCGTTTTAAATAACCATAGGAGGTATGAGACCTCGGTTAGCGTATTATATGGATTCTAAAGGCTTAATAAGGCCTAAGTAATATATGGGAACAACTCCCGAAGAAACGGATCCTTAAAATAGATTAAAAACACTAACGAACCTTAAAGCGCGTTTTTCGAGGAACCGGAAGATAAGTGAAAAGCTAAAAGAACTAATTTGGGTCAAAGACTCGTAAAAATTTTGGTCAAATAAATAGTCACTAATAAATAGTAGTGAAGCTTTAGAACCAATAAAATTAAAGAAACGAGAAAATTCCGGAAAACGGGCCCGGTTAGTGAATAGTACCAAAACCGGGTAAATTAACGAGCGTTTTCTATAAAAGACGAAAAACGCTCCAACTAGTATTAATGTGGGGGCCGGTTTTTAGGGGCTAATTAAATCCCTCTCACACACACACACTAGCTAATTAATAAAGAAGTCAAAAAGCAAAAAGTGAATAGTGAAAAGTGGAAAAAAATAAACAATATACACTTCACTCACTATTCTCTCTCCTTCCTTTTTCATTTCCACCGTGAGACTCCCCCTCTCTTTCCTCTCTTCTGGTTCTTCTTCTTCCTCCACGATTTGGAGCTCCTCCAATGGCTCCTCCACCTTCCTCACCTTGTACAAGCTTCGATAAAGCTCCGAATTGAAAACCGAGCATAGATTCTTGCTCCTCTCACCAAGGCCTATCTCCCTCTCTTTTCAAAAATTGAAAACAGCCACTTTCACCTCCATGGGTATTCTCCATTTGAAGGTTTGAGACCACCATTGGAAGCTCCTCCTCCACCTTGATGTTTTGAGGTGAAAATAATCTTGAAAACTCATCTTTTTCTAGCCCTTGTTGGCAAAACGAAAATTTCCAGATTTTGAACTCCTTGTTCCTTATGCTCCAGCCGATTTTGGCTTCTCCATTGAGCTAGGAATCTTGCTCTCTTGCTAGTCAAGAACCTCATACATTGGTTGGAAGGTAATACTCTTTATAAACCCTAAGAACATCTAAATTCTAGGGTTAGTTAAAATGGATGCTAAGTAGTAGTTGTGTATTGGTATGGTGGCTGTAGCATTGTGTATTGTGTGAGGAAGAACAAGGTAGAAGGAAAGGAGAAAGGAGAAGGCAAGAAAGAAAGAAAGAAAACTAGCAAAACAAGGTAATTGTGCTTACCTTGAACTAGTTTTATGTATGGTATTGTAACAGTTTTTGTGCAGTAAAAATGAGTAGTGTATATGGTAATGAATAATAAGTATGTTGTAGGATAATGAGGAAGGTAATGTAGCTGTTTTGAAGCTTGTAAATGTTGTTTAAAAGCTTGGGAAAACCATGGGTAATGTATGTATGTGCAGGAAAATTTGTGTGTTGTAGTGTGAGTAATGATGTGTGAATCGATATGGAGATTGGGAATGAATTTTTAGCTGAAATGGTATGTGGGCAAAGTGAGAATTTTAGGGGAAACTATGCCCAAATTTGTATGGAAATTAGAGGACTTAGATGTGTAAGGAGAGGGAACAACCTAGACAATAACTAGGTGTGTTTTGGTAGAAGTTGTGAGTGATTAACCATGTTGTAACAGATTTTGAATGGAGCTAGATAATGGCTAGAAACTTGAGTGGAAGGTAATGCAATTAGGATGCTAGGAATGGTATGATAGAGGGAGTATTGAATGGTAGAAGTGGGAACAAAAAGCTGTAGCAAAACAGTATTAGTACCTTGAATTTTAGGAAGAAAGTTGGTGTGCATAACCTTGGAAATGAATGAAGAACTTGAGTATAGTTATTGCAAATGGTTATAAAGGATTTGGAATGGTTATTAAGTGAGTTGGTAGTAGGTAGGGAACTAGCAAGAGAAAGTTAGAAGTGCACTAGTGTGCAAAGTGCAAAATGTAAGAATTGATGTTTGTGAATTTGAGCAAGAATTGAGTAAGGGTTTAACCAATGATTTGGAGAGGTTTAATGCATGTTTTAAGGTGTTTAAACATGTAGGAAACATGTGGAAAGATTGTGGAATAAGTGGAAAAAAGTTGGGATGAATTTGGAGTTCAGAATGTGTAGAAAAACGGTTTTTAAAATGGGGTCTGTTCTGGACCGCCCCTAGGGACCGCCCCTGTGGGGAGGTCCAGTGCAGAGAAGAGAAGAAAACAAAAAACGGAGCTTCTGTTGTGGACCGCCCCTGGGACCGCCCCAGAGGGGCGGTCCATACCAGAGATGAAAAAAAATTTGTTTAAGGCTCCTAATGATGGGGGATTGAATGGTAATGGTTTTAGAAGTTGTTAAGGCCTTGTTTGGTGACTTTTAAGGTCCTAAGAAGTGTAAACAAGTTTGAGAAGTAATTAAGAAAGTTGTAAGTTTAAGAACATTAAGTTAAACCGAAACAATGGGATAACGGGTAAGTATAGGAGTAGTAATTATATATGTATTGTAATACATAGTATTAATTGAACCATTTGGCATGTAGTCATTGGTTCGAGAATAAGACTCGAGGCGAGAGTGAACCAAGGAACAAGGAACACCAGTAAATACATTCCGTAAAAGGTATTATTTCTTCATGCCCTGTATCCTAATCTGGTTACCCCGATTTGTGTGCTTATTTGATCACCTAAATAAGATAAATGCATGAATCGGACTATATTGCACTTACTTGTGCTTGATTTATGTGTTCTTGATATTTATTGTCTTGAACACTAGTTTGTATAATTCATGAAATATATGGATGAAGATGAAGTGTATTTGTACTTGCAGTGTACTTGTGTATGTGTATTTCGTATGGATTATATATGAGCAATGTATTGTATTATTGTGGCTTGGATGTGTGACTTCTACTAATTCCTAACTACCTAACTTCTAACGTAAGTAATAAGTAAATTGGAATGAGTAGAAGTCCGATATAGCTTCGGCCACGCGTGAGGATGAGGAGACACAAGAGGTTGGATCCGATTCCTGGTTCTTAAACTGGTCCACGGCCCAAACCCCTTAAATGGGTAGCATCCTGGATTGGTGAACCAAGTAAATCCCGGTGGTGGGACAGAGTAGTCCCCGGGCCGGAGGTCCCGACGACTTAACTGAGTAAGAGTAAGTAAGTAAAGTATGAGTATGTATGCGTAAGTATGTGTAACGAGTAAAAGAGTAATCTCCACCCGATTAACCCGGGTGGACAAAAAGGAGCTAACATATGTGTATGTGAGTATTGCGGATGTATTGTATATGTATGTGTATTGGAGTTCGGAAGGTAAGTATCATTGGCTTGTATGGTACTTGTATGTATTGAATGTATGTATGTATTCCTTGCGTAAAGTATGTAGTATTATGTATGAAAGCATATGCATGTATGTATGAATAAAATGAACTGCATGTATTCGACCAAGTGGTCGGCGTACCCTCACTAGTACGCGGGGTATGCGGTTATCATATTCAGCGTAAGCTGACCCCCTAGGGGGAACGTTTTTAGTGTGCAGGTACCCGAAGCGGATATGGTCAAGGTAAGAGACCGGTGGCTACACTTGGATAGTTAGAAGTAGAATGTAGAAGCGTACTAAGTGGCACACCCCCTTGTACTTAGAAAGTAAGTAGTTTGTGAGGAATGGGTGTGGGTAGACTCTTAATGAGTATCCATGAAATTGAAAGAGGTGTGTGTATTTGTATAGGATCTTAGTAAACTCGGTGTATTATATTGTATGAACTTATGGAGTATTGTAATGAATGGGAAGTTCTAGTATTTGATTTGGTAATTGGAGTATGTATTGTAAGTGTGTAGTACTCGGATATTCCGGTCCATCAGACCGATGTGTATGTAGTAGTAGTAGTAGTAGCCTTAGTCACGTGGGTGGCTAACGGCATTGTATCACCCACCGTTGAGTATGTAAGTATCCGCTGCGTGAGTCTGGATTGTATAAGGAGATTGGACGGTAATGACAGTATTAGCGGTAGGGGTGTTACAAAAAGTGGTATCAGAGCGAAGTATCGCTCTGATGACTGGAAATACCGAGTTTAGGAAATACCGAGTTAGGAATTAGAAGCTTAGGCTAAGGGCTGAGTGTTAGCATTAGAGAGATGCTAGTTAGGAACTCCCGGTGAGTACCGGATACCTACAATGCCAGTCCCGCCCACCGCAACCCCATTATAACTTGGGAAAGAACGCCAGAGAGAAGGAAAGTCCTCTCACTCGGGAAAACCCGATCTGGCAGTGGTGAAACCACCGTTCGGTAAACAAGAACCGACATATAGTAATTCCAAGATTGGAAGACCCGGAGATGGATCCTGTTAAACAACAATACCCGCACTTAATAGCGGTTGAATGAGCACTCCAACCAAAGGAGGCTACAACTTACAACAACATGGGGCGACGTGCTTAGCAGTCATGAAACCTGGCTAGACAACCAACAGCAGGAAAAGAAGCACTAACCGTGCAACGAAATGGAAAAGGAACAGTAATGGAACCCGAGACACAAGTCTGCGGGACAGCAGTAGCTAGATAATACCACCAATGGTATACCAACTGACTAAGGACATAGTCAGGAGTGATTAACTCCAAACTACAACGCCAAAAGGTTACAATACCTGGCCGACATAGCTTACACAGCTACAAGGATATCCACGGGATATGAACCGATAGGACTACAAGGGTAGTGCCTAAACCAGTTAAGGCTCAATCGCCACGGTAAACCAGTGGGAACGAGCAACAAGGAAAAACACAACTAAATAAATGGGGATCTCCAAGATTGGAGAAGTACCCCGATCAATGACAGTCATGTCAAGATCACAGAGGAACTACTTAAAAGATCAAGTATCCAAAACATAGATCAATAAGATCGAGGGAAGAGTCAACAAGACTACCCAAATACGAGTGGAACCCACACCGTGACCGGTATAGGGTTACCCAAAAACCACCAGTACCACGCACTTGCCACGGCAAGTGCAATAAGAACAGGAACATATAGAGGAACCTAACACACCACATACATAGTAATGTACCGAGACCGCAAAAGCGACTACAGGAACGTATCCTAAACAGAAGAATGGAACCTTGGAAGGCCTAACGGCCTGACCATTGTATTAAGACATACCAGTCAGCGAGAAGCTAGACTTGGTCAAGACCTCAAACATGGCTATGCCATGAAGAACTCTTTACAAACCACTATTATTTCAAACCTAAAATTTTCTTTCAAAACCACAACCTTCTTTTAAACCTTGGATTTTAAAACCAAACCAATAATTACGGTGAGTATCATAGAATGATACAAGAGGAGTTGACAATAGAATACTTCACCTAGGCGTGACGACACTACGAGTGTACCCAATTACGGGATGTGGGACGACCGCACTCCGAAGGAGCTTGCGGGCCTGACATAGTTAGGTAAGTGGTAACGTATCAACACGGTACCCCACGTATGTATACATGTGGTGTACGAAACACGGGAAGTAGTTAACTCCGTCTACGGACCAGGAGTAAGTTCAAACCCGAACAGCTGGACACCTCAGACGATCAGGAGAAGCAACTCAGCTAAGTAATAGCATAAAAGAACTCAAGAATCCATTTGAGATAAGGAATAGGAATTAGATGTGCAAAAGCACAGACTAATAAGTATAGACATTGGATATGTCTCGAAGACATCAAGAAAATACATGACAGCTGGGAATATACCCAGCCTGAACACCGTAAGGCAAATGCCTAATGTGAACACCACAATGTTCAACAACGGGACGAGGATCCCAAGAACAATCCAAGATACCACAGTAATCCATCATGAGAGATATTAAACCTAGTCCTAGAACACTAGGAGAAGTATAAACAGTCTACCCAAGAGCGGGAGCGTTATAACCAAAAAGGGAATAACTCAATACAATACCACAAGGCGGTATAGTAGACACAACATATCGTAAACATTAGCCGGATGTAACGGCATAACTAACAGCACCAGGAGCAATCCTTAAAGGGTGTCTGAGATTACAACAGTTGAACAAGCGTCAGATAAGAGCACATGAGCTAGAAGAACATTCGGTTAGGACACCGAAGGGATTTCACTTAACAGGAAATACCCTAAATTACAGAAGGCCCGATTAACACCAGATTGCCTAAAGGGTCTCCTATGAACGGAAGCGTGATGTCACGACTTACCATGGAGCCTAGTAATACCTCCAACCTATGGGGTATACATGGGTGGAAATGTATAAGCAGCTTGCAAAGAGCATAGCTTGCAGCAATAAGGCTTAAAAGCCATCACCAACTATGTTATGTAAACCTTAAGGTTGCATAACCCACACCATTTGATAACAAGACTTGCAAGAGATATTGCCTCATGCGACAAAGAAATCAACAACTGGACCATCAATTCAAACCCATCATCTTGAGTGGCTTGGAGTAATGGCCAACTCAATGCCACTGTCACTAGAGCATCAGTCTAGTATACAGTTGACAAACTTTTAATTACCTTCATGCTTTCTGTAGCAATGGTAGCACAGGGGCATAAGAATCGCAATAATGCCAACAATGGCCTAGTCCACACTTGGACACTACGAGAGACCCGAGGAAAGACACCTCTTGTTGACCAAAGATCATCAATGCTGTAATGATGTGAACCCTTAGAAAAGGCTTCCATCCACCATAACAACAAACTTGTGCATGTAGTTATCGCCAAGAGACAATCGAATAACAAAATGAGATTTCCAAACCATTACGCCTGCAAGAGGCTGTGGACTGTAAAAGCACAACACTTAAAGAGCATAGAGACTCGAAGGAGCAAGTATACTCCATACGCAACCAAGCATATGGCGAACCATTGTATGAATACTAACAGAGTAAACCTTGTCAACAAGAACCTTCACTTAACAGTGATAGAATACACCTCAGTTGAGGACGGGACCAGAAGACCCTTTAAGTCTCATGGGATGTCCCGGTGATGTACATACAAAAGTAAAAACTGCACAGCTGGAGCCTATAACCAGTGCTCAGCACTAGGGAGACAGTTAATGTCAAGACAACCAATGTGAACACATTGCACACCACGAATGACCAACGCTCAAGAAAGCTTGTAACCCGATAGATTACTTTATCCTTGGTCAAAGTTACTTGGCAGATTATCATAAATAATGAAGGAATGTGAGGTAAGAAAACCTACACACAACCTAAATTAAAATAAACATCTCCACATTGAGAAGATAGTAATATTGCGGTATGCTACAGCAACCGTCATACACACGCATAAGAAAACCTCAGTATTCACACCATAAGGAAATGGTGCCAACGACAGTGGCAGTGAGTAAAGATAAACTACCACAGTAACACAGTCAGTAAGAACGCTGTTGTATAATGAGTAAGAATACGATGCGCAACAAGCGACCGCTATGAGGAAGCAGTTAGACAATGATACAGAGTAGTAAGATAGCAGGCAAAAATATTCATTCCTATCACATAAGTGATTTACTGTCAAGAGTTTATGCCTCTGCACTCTGTATGACTGAGTGTTTTGGTATGCACTTGCGCAGTAATGATCTAATGGGATAGCTAGGAATATGGAGAATGTAAATCGTAGTAGACCCTTCTTTTCACCAACAAACAAGGCATAAGCCAGTTAAGCAAGCTTAGCAACAAACCGTGCGGCCTAAGGCCATACAAGCACGAAGAGTGTAAAACACACTAACAATCACAAGATGTGAATTCCATTGGAATAAAAGGTGAAAGGAGACTTAAGAGAGTCACAAGGACCGACGCATAGAAAATGCAGGTTATACAAGTAAAGAACACTTGTACTGAACCAGAGAAACTGGTATAATTCAGAAGCTATTGACAGAGGAAGCACTACAACTAAGTAGTGACTTAACCTCGCCCGACAATAAGCTGGAGGAACTTAGTGAATAATCATGGGAGTACGAATAGTATACATAAGAGATTGCCAGAGAGCTGGTTATAAATCTTAAACTCATTAAGTTCAAACAACGGTAAAAGAATACCACACTGTTAGTAAACCTTATTCCCACAATAAAGGGACAAAAAGGCGATGAGTAGCACATTTGGAATAACCAAAGAGCAATTAAGTACTAAGATTCTCAGGGTCGCGCAGCAGAAGCTAGTGGGCCCTAGCTAGGAGATTAATGTACCTAGTAAGTATAATAGAATGGCCATCAATGCTTTGAAGCCTAATAGGCAAGAACCGAATTAATAATGAGTTAAATAAACTCATATAGGAATTCTTGGTGCAAATACTAAACCATTAGTATGGTTAAGACTCCTTGACAAGAGTACATTATATAATAAACCGTAGTGAAGCTAAATGCTTCAAAGTGCCCGAACTTAGTAACCAATGTTCAATAATAACATATAGTAGATTACGTGGGCGTAATCCCTTTTAAGGGGGGTAGAGCGGAAACCACATAATGTGAATTTTATGAATAAAACACATAAACTATAATGTGCATAGCACAAATGAGAATCGAATTGATGATTGGTACTATGTTAAATAAACATAAGTATTCATTCATATTGTAATTGTGATAATTAAGCACTAGAGATGCAAATACGGTAGGGCGAATATACCCATCTTGTAACCCTAGCGTAAGAGTATTGGTAAAGAAGAGTAATGAGTAGTGGACGGAGTTCCACAAGTATGGTAGCCCTTAAAGAAGTAGTACGAAATAATTGAGAGTAGTTGATGAACGGAACCTACAAGTAGTGTATTCGGAGGTAAATTATTGGAAGTAAATTGAGGATGACTGAATTTCATAAGTATTGCAATTCTTAGTAGATTATTTGAGATGTTGGAGAGTAATGGATGAAAGTAGCGAAGATTGATGAAATGAGCACTTAGGTATTGAATCTTGGAGTAAAGTATTTGGGAAGTAGATTAAGGATGATTGATGGACTGAATCCCATCCTTTGGAGATGTATGAATTTGTAATCATGACTAAGAAGAGTAAAAAGATAGAAAATGGAAATAATTGCATTATTTGATTGTTTGAAACTGATGTGGGAAGTCGAAATTGATCCTGATCAGATCAAGGGAAACCGAACACAAATTGGAGTGGAAAGATAGTTCAACACTGATGCTGATCACATCAGGGTCAAATGATTCTTGAAGCTCCCCTCAAGTGGTCACAAGAATCACACATAAGGATAGATGTAATGAATATAAATTGGAATTTGGAGTTGTGTGTTTTAGAAAATTTCTAATTGGCAGTAGTGAAGTATTTCCTTTAGACTGGAGGATTTGTTAGAAGCCTATACCGGAGAAGATAGTAGTATATCGGATTGTATTATTCCAAGGGCAGCGGGACATAGAGGAGTCCTGTGTCGAGATGACCTGAGTGCTTGCGGGATTGTATTGTGTATTGCATTACTTTAGGGATAGCTTTGCACTGTATGTATGTATAAAACTTGTAATGAGAAACCAGATGGTTGGATGTAATGTAGATTGGAATAACTATTGTACATTTGTGTGGTATGGTATGTAGTGACCTTGAGTAATGGATTTGGGAATTGTAAGGAGGAAGAATGTATAACTTTTGGGATTAGACAAGTATAAATGAGTAAGTATAGTAATCCCACAACCTCGAACAACTTTGAGGACAAAGTTCTTAAGGGAGGTAGATTGAAATAACCCGAACTTAAATATAGGGATTAAAATTAATTTAATACATATTTAAGTGCCTAATAACGCCTAAGTAATATTGGTAAGGAAAAATAAATCCAAAAGAAATAAAGGAACACTTAAGAAGCGAAAAACGCTAAATAAGCGTTAAATAACCATAGGAGGTATGAGACCTCGGTTAGCGTATTATATGGATTCTAAAGGATTAGTAAGGCCTAAATAATATATGGGAACAACTCCCGAAGAAAACGGATCCTTAAAATGGATTAAAAACACTAACGAACCTTAAAGCGCGTTTTTCGAGGAAACCGGGAAAACGTGACTTTAAGCGGGTCAAATAGACTCGTAAAAATTTTGGTCAAATAAATAGTCACTAATAAATAGTAGTGAAGCTTTAGAACCAATAAAATTAAAGAAATGAGAAAATTCTGGAAAACGGGCCCGGTTAGTGAATAGTACCAAAACCGGGTAAATTAACGAGCGTTTTCTGTAAAAGACGAAAAACGCTCCAACTAGTATTAATGTGGGGGCCGGTTTTTAGGGCTAATTAAATCCTCTCTCACACACACACTAGCTAATTAAAAAAGTCAAAAAGCAAAAAGTGAATAGTGAAAAGTGGAAAAAAATAAACAATATACACTCTCACTCACTATTCTCTCTCCTTCCTTTTTCATTTCCACCGTGAGACTCCCCCTCTCTTTCCTCTCTTCTGGTTCTTCTTCTTCCTCCACGATTTGGAGATCCTCCAATGGCTCATCCACCTTCCTCACATTGTACAAGGTTCGATAAAGCTCCGAATTGAAAACCGAGCATAGATTCTTGCTCCTCTCACCAAGGCCTATCTCCCTCTCTTTTCAAAAATTGAAAACAGCCACTTTCACCTCCATGGGTATTCTCCATTTGAAGGTTTGAGACCACCATTGGAAGCTCCTCCTCCACCTTGATGTTTTGAGGTGAAAATAATCTTGAAAACTCATCTTTTTCTAGCCCTTGTTGGCAAAACGAAAATTTCCAGATTTTGAACTCCTTGTTCCTTATGCTCCAGCCGATTTTGGCTTCTCCATTGAGCTAGGAATCTTGCTCTCTTGCTAGTCAAGAACCTCATACATTGGTTGGAAGGTAATACTCTTTATAAACCCTAAGAACATCTAAATTCTAGGGTTAGTTAAAATGGATGCTAAGTAGTAGTCGTGTATTGGTATGGTGGCTGTAGCATTGTGTATTGTGTGAGGAAGAACAAGGTAGAAGGAAATGAGAAAGGAGAAGACAAGAAAGAAAGAAAGAAAACTAGCAAAACAAGGTAATTGTGCTTACCTTGAACTAGTTTTATGTATGGTATTGTAACAGTTTTTGTGCAGTAAAAATGAGTAGTGTATATGGTAATGAATAATAAGTATGTTGTAGGATAATGAGGAAAGGTAATGTAGCTGTTTTGAAGCTTGTAAATGTTGTTTAAAAGCTTGGGAAAACCATGGGTAATGTATGTATATGTGTAGGAAAATTTGTGTGTTGTAGTGTGAGTAATGATGTGTGAATCGATATGGAGATTGGGAATGAATTTTTAGCCGAAATGGTATGTGGGCAAAGTGAGAATTTTAGGGGAAACTATGCCCAAATTTGTATGGAAATTAGAGGACTTAGATGTGTAAGGAGAGGGAACAACCTAGACAATAACTAGGTGTGTTTTGGTAGAAGTTGTGAGTGATTAACCATGTTGTAACAGATTTTGAATGGAGCTAGATAATGGATAGAACTTGAGTGGAAGGTAATGCAATTAGGATGCTAGGAATGGTATTGATAGAGGGAGTATTGAATGGTAGAAGTGGGAACAAAAAGCTGTAGCAAAATAGTGTATTAGTACCTTGAATTTTAGGAAGAAAGTTGGTGTGCATAACCTTGGAAATGAATGAAGAACTTGAGTATAGTTATTGCAAATGGTTATAAAGGATTTGGAATGGTTATTAAGTGAGTTGGTAGTAGGTAGTGAACTAGCAAGAGAAAGTTAGAAGTGCACTAGTGTGCAAAGTGCAAAATGTAAGAATTGATGTTTGTGAATTTGAGCAAGAATTGGAGTAAGGGTTTAACCAATGATTTGGAGAGGTTTAATGCATGTTTTAAGGTGTTTAAACATGTGGAAAGATTGTGGAATAAGTGGAAAAAAATTGGGGTGAATTTGGAGTTCAGAATGAGTAGAAAAACGGTTTTTAAAATGGGGTCTATTCTGGACCGCCCCTGTGGGGAGGTCCAGTGCAGAGAAGAGAAGAAAACGAAAAAACGGATAGCTTCTGTTGTGGACCGTCCCTGGGACCGCCCCAGAGGGGCGGTCCATACCAGAGATGAAGAAAAAAATTTGTTTAAGGCTCCTAATGATGGGGGATTGAATGGTAATGGTTTTAGAAGCTGTTAAGGCCTTGTTTGGTGACTTTTAAAGGTCCTAAGAAGTGTAAACAAGTTTGAGAAGTAATTAAGAAAGTTGTAAGTTTAAGAACATTAAGTTAAACCGAAACAATGGGATAACGGGTTAAGTATAGGAGTAGTAATTATATAGTATTGTATGTATAATATAATTAATTGGCCATTTGGCATGTAGTCATTGGTTCGAGAATAAGACTCGAGGAACGAGAGTGAACCAAAGGAACACCCAGTGACGTACATTCCGGTAAAAGGTATGATTTCTTCATGCCCTGTATCCTAATCTGGTTACCCCGATTTGTGTGCTTATTTGATCACCTAAATAAGATAAATGCATGAATCGGACTATATTGCACTTACTTGTGCTTGATTTATGTGTTCTTGATATTTATTGTCTTGAACATTAGTTTGTATAATTCATGAAATATATGGATGAAGATGGAGTGTATTTGTAACTTGTAGTGTACTTGTGTATTGTATTGTATTTCGTATGGATTTATATATGAGCAATGTATTGTATTATTGTGGCTTGGATGTGTGACTTCTACTAATTCCTAACTACCTAACTTCTAATGTAAGTAATAAGTAAATTGGAATGAGTAGAAGTCTGATATAGCTTCGGCCACGCGTGAGGATGAGGAGACACAAGAGGTTGGATCCGATTCCTGGTTCTTAAACTGGTCCACGGCCCAAACCCCTTAAATGGGAAGCATCCTGGATTGGTGAACCAAGTAAATCCCGGTGGTGGGACAGAGTAGTCCCCGGGCCAAAGGTCCCGACGACTTAACATGAGTAAGAGTAAGTAAGTAAAGTATGAGTATGTATGCGTAAGTATGGTGTAACGAGTAAAAGAGTAATCTCCACCCGATTAACCCGGGTGGACAAAAAGGAGCTAACAAGTATGGTGTATTGTGAATGTATTGCGGATGTATTGTATATGTATTGTGTATTGTGGAGTTCGGGAAAGGTAAGTATGTATCTGTTGGCTTGTATGGTTTACCTTGTATGTATTGAAGTGTATGTATGTATTCCTTGCGTAAAGTAGTGTAGTATTATGCATGAAGGCACGTATGCATGTATGTATGAATAAAATGAACTGCATGTATTCGACCAAGTGGTCGGCGTACCCTCACTAGTACGCGGGGTATGCGGTTGTCATATTCAGCGTAAGCTGACCCCCTAGGGGGAACGTTTTTAGTGTGCAGGTACCCGAAGCGGATATGGTCAAGGTAAGAGACCGGTGGCTACACTTGGACAGTTAGAAGTAGAATGTAGAAGCGTACTAAGTGGCACACCCCCTTGTACTTAGAAAGTAAGTAGTTTGTGAGGAATGGGTGGTGGGTAGACTCTTAATGAGTATCCATGAAATTGAAAGAGGTGTTGTATTTGTATAAGGATCTTAGCAAACTCGGTGTATTATATTGTAATGAACTTATGGAGTATTGTAATGAATGGGAAGTTCTAGTATTTGATTTGGTAATTGGAGTATGTATTGTAAGTGTGTAGTACTCGGATATTCCGGTCCATCAGACCGATGCTGTATGTAGTAGAAGTAGTAGTAGCCTTGTTAGTCACGTGGGTGGCTAACGGCATTGTATCACCCACCGTTGAGTATGTAAGCATCCGCTGCGTGAGTCTGGATTGTATAAGGAGATTGGACGGTAGGGGTGTTACAACTGTGTCCCATTTTAGACCAATCTCTTTATGCCAAGTCCAGTACAAGATACTTGCTAAAGACTTAGTCAATAGACTGAAGCCTTATATGTCATCTTGGGTTTCGGACAGTCAAACCAGCTTTGTCCCCGGTAGAAGCATCTTTGAAAAATATCAACCTAGTTCAAGAGGCAATTCATATTTTGCAGAAAACTAAGGCTAAAGAGGGTATTATAGCAAAAGCTTACGATAGGCTATCTTGGAAATTTATTGAGGATACCTTGACTAGATTGGACCTGCCTAACAATCTAAAAAACACTATTTTGGATTGTATTACATCTATTTCTTTTTAGATTAGTTGGAATGGCAATATTTCAAAATCTTTTGAGGCTGGTAGAGGGGTTAGACAGGGGGATCCCCTCTCCCCCTTTATTTTTGTGTAGTGCATGGAAAGATTCTCACAATTAATTAACAAAAAAGTGGCTAGGAAAGAGTGGAAGCCAGCATCTATGAGGAAGAAAGGAACCTCTCTGTCTCACTGTTTTTTCACAGACGATCTTGTTCTGTTTGGTACTGCCTCTATTAATCAGGTTTCTGTCATGATTGAATGTTTGGAGGACTTTTGTAGGATGTCAGGACAAGCTGTTAGTTTTGAAAAATCTTTGATTCTTCTCTCTAATAACATATCTCAGGAGAAGGATGACATAATTAGCCGTGAGTCTAAGATGCCGGTTACCAAGAATTTTGGGAAATACCTTGGGCTGTTCCTGAAACAGGGTAGGTCCAACCCTCAGTCACAAAACTTAATTCTATCCAAGGTAAGAGATAGACTAGCAGGGTGGAAGAGTAAAACTTTATCGATGGCTAGCCTAATCTATTTGGTGAAAAGCTGCTTATCTTCTATCCCTATACATTTTATGCAATGCCAAATGCTTTCTGCTAAAACTTGTGATAAAATTGATAGAATGTGCAGGGATTTTATATGGGGTCATGACTCAGAGACTAGGAAAATGCATGATATAAGCTGAAATACCATGTGTAAACCAAAGCAAAAGGGGGGATTAGGACTTAGGGATTCTAAAGTTATGAATGTAGCATGTTTTGGCAAAATAGTATGGAACTTGGTTAGTAGTTCTCAGCGGTTATGCTACAAAGTTCTGAAATGAAAATACCCTAATCCTGATACTAATTGATGCTCTCCAACCTAGAAAGGGGTTCAGAAGTGCGCCCCTTTGCTTCGGGAAGGGATACGGTGGGTTTTGAGCGATGGTAAGACTATACGTTTCTGGAAGGATTGCTGGGTAGGGAATTTTGATTTGTACTCCAAGGCGACTAGTGAGATCCCTATGAATGACCTTGACAGTCCGGTTGGGAAATTTTGGGATTCAGAGAGGGGTTGGGTTTGGAATAAGTTTTCTGATTTATTGCCTGATTATTGTTAGGAATTGATCAAGAATTTTATTGTCTTTCCTAATGAAGGGCTTGACTTTATTTCCTGGCATCCTGAGGATACGGGGGAATATTGTGTCAGGTCTGCTTATGATTTACTTACAGGTAATAGAAATGAGACAAAACATGCTGGTCCTAGCATATTTACATCTGTCTGGAAATTAGCGGTCCAAGAGAGAGTGAAAATATTTCTCTGGAGAACTCTACTTGGAAAGGTGATGACAAATTCCAGGAGGTTCAGGTTGGGTTTCACCACTGATAGTTCGTGCCACTTATGTGGATAGGAGGAAACAATTATGCACATCCTAAGAGATTGTGTTGTTGCCAAACGAATCTGGTTAAAGCTTATTTATCATAACAAACATGCTCACTTTTTTGGTTTGGATTTACAGGAATGGCTGAAAGGAAACATACAACAGAATAATCGGCTCCTGCTTAATATTAACTCTAAAATGGTGTTCCCAATTGTGTGTCACCTGCTCTGGTCCTGGAGGAACAGTAAGGTGTTTGGTAGGGAGAATAGACTATTCCTTCCTTTCAGGAATGTGGTGCTAACTTGCAGGCAGAATAAAACAGCAAGATCAAGTGCTAGAAGAATTTTTGCTCTATGGAACAATGTTAACAGCAATGACCAACCTAATAGCAGGGAGTTTTTCTATTGTATTCGTAGTACCTATTATATTATCATTAATATTGATTGAGATTTTGTTCCTAGTTCAGCGACTGCTGCTACTGGTGAAGTTTTTAGAGGCTTTCAAGGTGACTGGATAGTGGGATTTGCAGCTTCCTTTGGCCAACGTTGTGTGCTTCACGCAGAAGCAATGGCCCTGGTATATGCGAGCCGACTTGTGCACAATAAAGGACTGAGCAATGTTAGAATCTTTTCAGATTTGGTGAAATTAGTGGAGCTCTTCAAAGGCTGTCCAAGTACACATCCTCTGAAGCCCTTATTAGAAGAAAGCAGGAGAAACTTGAGCTTTGCGGGAAACAAAAGCGTGTTATATGCTCCACGTAGTTGTAATGCAGTAGCTGATATGCTAGCTAAGTCTATGTTGGGTGCTTCTATGAGCTACCATTTCTTAGAGAACCCTCCCTCTTGTATCACCCCTCTACTCATAGAGGACAAAAACTCTTGGTTATCAATAAGAGTTGAAGGCAAGTCGCCTCCATTTTTGATCAAAAAAAGAAAGAATAGGTAACAATTTACCATTGGAGCGAATTCAAGATCTCCTTTTGATTGGATTACGTATTTTCGAACAAACAATGGTTTGAGTTAGTTAATGATGAGTAAGTAGACTGTAATAATCAGGCCCATTAGTTAGGCCCATATCTTGTTCTAGAGTTCAGTCCATTATCCTGAGTTTGTCTATGTACTTAATCCAGTGTTTGTTAATATATAAACATTACCACTACACAATACCCTACATGGATGAATACCATAATGATCTATTAAATCATTTATTCACAAGGTATCAAAGCTTTCATAATCACCAGCTTTGGCGATTCTCTATCGATCCACTTAATTATTCTCTTCGAACCGCTTTTCTCTTCTTCGTTGTTCATCGATCATGAGTACTACCTCTAGATGAAATACCACGAATAATTACTACTTTAAATTAGTGAAGACTAAATTAAATTATGAGCAACAATTACCATAAACATTATGGTATTTAAAATATAGTTCCAAACAGATATTAGATTAAACTCCAAAAAGTAATATCGCATGTACATATGGGTACATAAAATATATACCACTAGTATACTTTGATAAATTACATAAATATTTCACACACCCTAAACACATTACTGATACAAGCATGTACACATGTATACACTTTTAAATCAAAATGTGACACATCACAATGTGTGTAGATATACACCAAATGCCATAATATTAGAAGAGGGAAAGAGATTCGAATTCCCCCCAAATTAATTCCGGCCGAGTATTTACATGAGCTAAAGAAGTAAAATGACATCATTAGATAAGAATAAACAACAATTAAAAGTACATTAGAACCTACCTACCTTACCTTAGCCTAGCTGTCCGACTACACTTTGCAACCAGCCGTCACTTCCTTCTCCCTATTCTATGACAGCCTTCTTTTTCCATACACCATCAGTCCTTTTATCCCTTCTGGTTGCACATAACAGTAACACTCCTTCCCCATTTTGCATGGTTGCAGCGACAAGAAGGAAACAAAGAGTAAGTTTCCCTTCTTCCTTTTTTTTTTTTCTTCACGTCCCGAGTCTAGCATTGCTTGGTCTCTTTCCTTCATTGTTTCAACGTATTCCCATTTGCATGAAACAACAATAGAACCGCTACTGGAACTCCATTCACGGTGGACATCCAAGCAGCAACAACAACAGCAGTGAGCTCTTTATCATTTTTCTTTCTTTCCTTCTGGTTTCATATCTGCGTTTCTGGATGACAAGAAAACAGTAATGCAATTCCTTCCCTTGCTTCCTACACCAGAAAAGTCTGCCTCTCTGCTCCATGTCGAACAACAACAACGAAAACAACCAGTAGACACTCACCTTCTAATGTTCCATTCTCGGGCAGGTTGCAAGCAGAACATACAACAACAACAACAAAAAATGGGTGAGTACGTCTCTTCCTCCTCTCCTTCCTCCACGGTTTAAGATTTCCTTTCTCACCAGATCCTTATTCTACTGCTACCACAGTAAAGTAGTTCTCCCCCTCCTTTTGCAACAGCAAGCTACTCTGGTTGAGCTCCACACTACTGACAGTAACAGAGGAGCCAACACAAAGAAAAAAAAAACGGTAAATGTAAGCCCCTTCTCTAGCTCCTTACTGTCGTTCTTTGTCTGGGCATGGAACCAACAAATGCTGCTCATTATTCTCCATGTCCCAAGGCGTAGCACACCTCTGAGAGTTCCAGGATACAGCCGGAAGCTGCACCAGCTGAAAAAAGACCTCCTTGAGCTTAACGGTAAGGGAAAAACACTGAAACACATCTCCCTCCCTCAGCTTGGTTGCGTTAAAAAAACCATACCATTGATACTCCCTTCCTGCTTGTATACTCATGGTTAAGGTTCTGTTCCAGCCTTACCTTGAACAAAAACCTGCACTTGAAACACCATGGAAGGAGCCTCGGAAACAAGCTGCCGAAAAACACGTGCAAAAGCCTCTAAAAAACTGAGGTACAAACCCCTCTTCTTACTCTAAAACTATGCCTAAAATCTTCTTAAAAATAATCAGTTGTTTATGATTACTAACTTTCCTTCTTATTGGTGTAATAACCACAAAAAAATGGGTCAGTAGACTATGGGTTGCCAGCATACAGAGGGCTGTGGCTGGTGAGGACTTACTGGAAAACTCTCCTTGGGTTAACTAAGGTGATGATGCTATTACTCTTTTAATACTATTAAAAACTTGCTAGTCTTGAATGATGCATAGAAACCGAAAGCATTGAGCATACATAGGCACTATCTGGAGTTTTAAATGCATAACAAATAGTAGTATAAACATCTATGTATATTGGGTTCCAATGTGCAATAAGCTGGGCGCATGGGGTAGAAAAAAAAAAGATTAGATGTGCATAGAAACCGAAAAACATGAGTGCTTATAGAGGTATTGTTGAGCTGTTGATATGTAACAAATGGTGTGTGTATATATATGTAGCGTAACAAATGATGTGTGTATATGTTGGATTGCTGTGAATCGGTAGTTGTATTCTACAGCGAGAAAGAGGGAGAGAGCAGATCGAGAAAGATGGAGTGTGGAGATACAGAAAGAATGTCTTTATTATTACTTGCTTCTATATGAAAAGAATGGGTACATATATATAGGAGAAAAGAGATATCGAATAAGGAAATAAAATCTAGACTTAATTAGAGAAGGGAAACTAACTAAAATCTAGACTTAATTAGAGAAGGGAAACTAACTAAAAATAAAGAAGGAAACTATGAAGAAAGGAATATAATTCTAATACCCCCTCTCAAGCTCTAGGGTCGAGACCATAGAGATTGGATTAGATTACAAAATTCCAGTATAATCATGTAACCCCAACTGAGGAAGAACAGAATGGTATTGTTTCCCTGTAATGACTTTGGTGAAAGGATCCGCGAGCTGTAGACGGCCAGGTATAAACTCCACTGAAATAAGTCCTTGTTTAAGCTTCTCACGTACATAACAGTCTAGATCAATGTGTTTAGTCCTCTCATGGAACACAAGGTTTTTGTTTTTGCTATGTATACCGCTGCCTGATTATCGCATTTGACGGGGACAGGCACAACGGTAGGCACTTCCAGTTCAGATAACAGTCTGGTTAACCATGCTAGTTCTGTTGTGAGTCTTCTCATCGACCTATATTCAGCTTCGGCAGTGGATAAAGCAACAGTGCTTTGTTTCTTTGATTTCCAGGAGATAGGAGAGGCTCCCAAGTAATAAAGAATCCACTAACGGATTTTCTGGTGGATGAACAAGTAGCCCAATCAGCATCGCAATCGATCATATCGATGAGGCTGCTGTTATTCATCAAGAGTCCGAAGCCAATAGTTCCCTTGACATATCTAAGGGCATGATGAGCAGCACTGAGATGAGCTTCTGTTGGGCTGCTGGAAAATTGGCTTAAGACTGAACTGTAAAACATAAATCCGGTCTCGTGTTTGTCAAATAGTTTAATTTTCCAACAATTTGCCTATATACAGTGGGATCAGCAAGAGGTTTGCAGTTGTCTTCAAACTTCAAATTGTATTCCATAGGAGCGATAGTGGGTTTGCACTCAGAGTGGCAGAACTTGTTCAATGTTTCCTGGATGAATTTCCTTTGAGTGACAACCACTCCCTCTGGGGTGTTTAAAAACTCCATTCCCAGAAAGTATCGGATGAAACCAAGATCCTTGATTTTGAAACAGTGTTGAGCTCTTTCTTGACTTTGTTTATTTCTACACTGCTGTTCCCCGTGGCAAGAATATCGTCGACATAAAACTAGGATGTATGTGGACTGGCCTTGCTCCTTTTTTAGTGAAGAGAATAATCGTGAGGGATTGAGATAACCAAGGATTTCAAGGAAACTGGTAAGCTTTGAATTCCACTGTCTCGAGGACTGTTTTAGTCCTATATTGATTTCTTCAACTTGTAGACTCGTTTGTCCCCTTCTTTCAGGTACCCCTTGGAGGGAGCATGTATACCTCCTATCTAAATCACCATTTAGAAATGCGTTGTTAACGTCGAATTGTGAATTTTTCCATCCTCTCTTGACTGCGACAGCTAGGAAGGACGGACTGTTGTCATCTTAGCCACTGGTGAATACGTTTCTTGGTAGTCTATACCTTCTTTCTGGTTGTATCCCTTGGCGACAACCCTTGCTTTATAGCGCTCAATTCCTCCATCAGATGTAAGCTTGACCTTGTATACCCAACGACTACCAATGGGTTTCTTAGTTTTACGGTTCCACCAGCTCCCAAGTTTGGTTAGCTTCTAACGCATGTAATTCATCATCATGGCAGAAACCCATTCTCCTTTGGATACTGCTTCTTCATATGACTCTGGCTCGGTTATGTCTTGCTCTAATTGGACTGAATGCTCATACATCTAGACGGAATAACGTCTGTGAGCGGTTTTTGTGACGTTCCCCAGAAGTAATCCTTGGAGATGTGCGGGAACATGCCTGATGCGCTCAGACCTTCTGGAAACAGGTGGCTGATTTGCTTGTTGTTCAGCTTGAGATTGATCATCACTGGTATCTGATTGATTGTGAGCCCCCTCTACTTCGATGCCCCCCTCTGTATGGGTGTATCTTGATTGTTGTTATATTGGACCACATCAGGGACCCAATCTTCAAAATAGGATGATGTTTTCGACAAATTGGGTGGTGTGTCTGGTAAAGGAGACCAGTCTCTCTATTTCAGAGTAAAGGTATCTCTTCAAGTCAAGATTAAGATGGTTTGGTTTGTTTGAAGGAAACAATTTTCATAGAAAAACTACATCTCGATTGACAAAGATATCTCTGGTTTCTAGGTTTAGCAATTTATATCCCTTCTGATGCATGGACTGACCCAGGTAGATACAAGCTGTTGATCTTGGATTGAATTTATTCCCAATTCTGGAGGTGATAGTTGCGAAACACAGGCAACCGAACACCCTTAAGTGTGTATATTCTGGTTTCTTATTGAACAAAATTTCATATGGTGTTTGCATGTTAATTGGTTTACTGGGAAGTCTGTTAATGAGATAGACAGCGTGGAGTATGCACTCTCCCCAAAACTCAAGAGGAACATTGGATTTGAAATATAGAGCCCTTGCTGTCTCAAGAAGATATCTATGCTTTCTTTCAGCTATTCCATTTTGCTGGGGCGTGTTAGGACAGGTCGTTTCATGTTTAATACCACGCCCCTGATAAAATTCTTTTCCTTCTAAGCTGGTGCCAAGTTCCCTTGCATTATCAGACCTGATCACTTTTATTTTTGCAGAAAACTGAGTTTCTACATACTGGACGAATTGTTTAATCACTTGAAAAGCATCACTTTTATTTTTTATCATATAGACCCATGTAGCGCGGCTGAAATCTTCAACAATAGTAACAAAATATGAAAAACCATCGTGGGTCTTTACATGAAAGGGGCCCCATGTGTCTACGTGAACCATCTCAAAAATACATGTAGTTTTTATGCTGCTGCTACTGAAAGGCAGCCTATGTCCCTTTGATTTATTACATGCTTCACAGAAAAATTTATCTACATCTTTCTGTCTAATACTATCTATCACATCTAGGCTTCTTAATTTTTCTAATGGCACATGGCCCAACCTATCGTGCCATTTGTTGATGACAGAAATTGAATTACACACAAGACTCCTTCTCTTGCTGTAGTATTGCTCGAACTGCTGGATGTCCAAAATGTACAGTCCTTCTTTAACTGTTCCAATTTGAATGAAATCAGTCTTCAATTGGTCCTGCACAAAACAACCCCCACTTCCAAAGGAGATTAAACTGTTTAACTGTGCAGCCAGTTTGTGAACTGATAAAAGATTGAAACTGAATTCTTCAACACAAAGAACATCAGGTAAGTTGAAGTCAGGACATATTTGGACATGTCCAATATAGTCTACAACCTTAATATGATTATCTGGCATTTTTACTTGCTTCAGCTTAGCATTTTTCATAATAGAATTCATGATTGATTTATCACAACAGATATGATCAGAGGCACCTGAATCGAGAATCCAAAAATCCCTGGACTTATTACTACGAACAGCTGCACTAAGACATAAGGATTTACCTGAAAAACTGCACATGGCAGTTTTTCCTTTTCCATTGAATATCTCAGAGAGTTGTTGCAGTTGTTGTGGTGTGAAACCTGCGGTTAACTGATTGTTTTCTCTTGACTGTTTTTCCTCATATTCAAAGCTGGTCTGAGCCACCATACCTCTGTTATTTCTCCCGGTCTTATTTCCCTTTGGGAAACCATTCTTTGCGAAGCATTTCTCTTCCAAATGACCTTTCTTACCACAATATGTGCACTGAATTATTTTTCCAGATTTAAAGAAGCAATCTTCCTCAATGTGCCCCCTTTTATTGCAGAAGTTGCAATGCAGATTCTTCTTCTTCTCATTTTGCCACTTGTTTTCTAGCGCAGGCCTGTAACTCTGGTTAGCAAAGCTCATCGATTCACTCTCTTTCTTTGTTTCAGTAGGTTGATTTTGGTTTTCTTCTTGCAGCAAAAGAGAGTAAGCTTGTTCGATAGAAGGTAAAGTCTTCTTCATCAGAATGTTACCACGGATAGTTTTATAGGATGAGTTCAACCCCATAAGAAACTCCACCAATCTCTGGTTCTGGTGGTATTTTAGGTTTTCCTTCGATTGCTCACAGTTGCAAGGGGGAGTCGGAAACATCATATCCATCTCATCCCATAGCTTCTTGAGTTTGGTATGGTATTCAGTAACGCTGTCGTTCTCTTGTTTTAGAGAACTAATGGCTTGTCTGATCTGATATAATTGAACACCATTGCTTGTTTCATACTTCGCTAGCAACTCGTTCCATAAATCGCGCGCGGAATTTGTAGTGAGGAAACTCTGAGCTATTGACTCGTCAAGAGCGTGTTCAAGCCAAGATTGAACCAGACTATTACATCTTTCCCATTGATCATAGTTACTGGATGCAGAATCAGGCTTCGTAATCTTCCCATTTATAAATCCAAGCTTGTTTTTGGCAGTAAGGGAAAGGATGACAGCCTTCTTCCATCGTGAAAAATTTTTACCAGTAAATTTCCCGGCAATAATCATCCCAGGATAGTCGCTCGGGTGAATATAGTAAGGATCAGAAGCATCAACCTTGGTTGCGCCAACACTGGTCGTCGCGACATTCGTCAGGATTTGAGTGAGGAGACGAGTCAATTCGTTCTCCCCTCCTTCGTTGGCCATGGCTATCGCAGACGGGACGGAAACCCTAGAAGGGATTCGCAGAAGAAAAACGAAGAGGAACAGAATCCTGCTCTGGTACCATGTTGGATTGCTGTGAATCGGTAGTTGTATTCTACAGCGAGAAAGAGGGAGAGAGCAGATCGAGAAAGATGGAGTGTGGAGATACAGAAAGAATGTCTTTTTATTACTTGCTTCTATATGAAAAGAATGGGTACATATATATAGGAGAAAAGAGATATCGAATAAGGAAATAAAATCTAGACTTAATTAGAGAAGGGAAACTAACTAAAATCTAGACTTAATTAGAGAAGGGAAACTAACTAAAAATAAAGAAGGAAACTATGAAGAAAGGAATATAATTCTAATAGTATATATGTGTGTTGCTGAGTATTAATGCATGCCAAGAATTGGATATGTGTATTTGGTATTTTAAATTGCTAATGCGCAACCAATAAGGGATATGAGTTAGGATGGAAAGAAAATTAGATATACATATTGTAACACCCCTACTCTAATCGGCTCCTAATCGTCTTACTTAACATTGTAATCGCAACGGTAATCTAAACAAATGAACTACTGGTGTCACCGTTCTCACTCGCTGTTGGGCAAAATAGTAGTTAAACTATCTTGCTAACTATGGACAGTGAACCCAATCTTTGTAGTACAACAAGGTCGTATCCACAGAGACTTCGCAACTATTTAATTAATTATCCAGTTTAGTAAATGTACAAAAAGATAAATTAAAGTGCATAAAATGTAAATTGGGTTTAGCCAGAGGCAAGCTTGATTTTTAGAATTAGTGCAGAAATAATAAAAACAGTAAAATAAAGTAAATGGATGGAAAAAGGTATCCTAGGATAGCGGGGGAATTTCCTAAATTACTTAAACAATTTTATAAAACCTGTCTTAATTATTTATTGTCTATTAGAGTTAATAATTGTCAGTTACGAACTCCATAATAGCCTTAGTATTTTCCTGCTCAATCCGGAGTGTAAATACTAAGATTAATTCCTTTGTGGTACTTTGACTATCTCAAAATCATATGTTGATAGTTACCAAATAAATGCAGTAGTAGTTTGTCACGCTAAAGCATTTAACAATATTTGCTGAAAGGAATTAAAACAAGTTTAATAAGTGAAACAGGTGAAAATATTTATTTAAGTACAGACAATAATTATAATCCTAATTTGCTCTTATTGTCTGTTTAAGAATTATCTTGTGGCCTTCCTAAATCATAGATAAGGACAACTCTTAATTAATTCAGTAGACTCTTGCAATCAGAAGAAGTCTAAATCATTAATTAGCATTAAGCAAGAATTCTTTTAATAACAGCGATGGATTTTATCTGCTAATCAAGGAGAATAATATCTAACGTTTATCTTTCTTCGTGGTATTCTCAGATTTACAAAATCATTGAAATAAGAGAAACCGTAAATGCATAAAATGATCAGTTGTTAAGCATTTAATGATTTAGAGAGACAAAACAAATATTTATAAGCAAACTTGGAATTAATAATAAGTCTGAATTATTTGGGGTCAAACCTCATCCTGGATACGAGTAAAATCACTCAGACATTAACAGTAATAAAAAGGAAACAGAAATAGCCATTAATTTGGAGACTGCGGCGGGAGACTGGACTGGATTCGCTTCTGCTCCAGCTCCCTTTTCTTTTGTTCTTCTTATCGTGTTTCTGCTTCGTGGTGGAATGACGAATAAAAAAAAATGGAGAAGTGGAGGAAAAGAGGTGAAAGGTGGTGGTCGTGGTTGATTGTAACGGTGGTCTAATTCTAATTTGGATTTAGAGGAAGGGATAGATTTTATTTGAGCAGAGGCGTGGGTTTATGTAGAGGTTGGATCCGTACGAATTTGATTGCAGATGAAGAAGAGCATTGATTGCTTCATTGATTGCGCAGGGGACAGAGCTGAATACGCGTGCAGAGTAGATGGATAAGTCAGTGGACGAGTTGCAGACAGTCCGCGGAGGCAAGTTGCAGACGGCGAGAAGAAGAAAACTGCGCGACTGATTTTTGCGCCTGTTTGTCTTGTCCGCCTGTAAGAGGCGGTAGCCTCTGTGTTGTCCGCCTGTTAAGAGGCGGTAGCCTCATCACCGTCCGCCACCACAACCGCCCAATATGGGGCGGTAGCTCCTTCACGTCCGCCAGGCGGTTGCCTGTGTGATGTCCGCCCAGTATGGGGCGGCAGCCTTGGTGTGAGACGTCCGCCTGTTATCACGATGTTCAGGCTTATTTCTTCTACGAGCTCTAGATTCTTCGTTTGGACTCCGTTTTCGAGCCGTCTGCGCCTATGCGTTCGTCTCTTCGTGTTCTTTGCTCCTAGCTTGGCTTTTCCTCATGTTCAAACCAAAAATTGTGAGGTAATCAAAGAACATAAACTAGAGGAAAGACATACGATAAGTGAGAAATGAGTAGAAAAGTGCTGATATAATATATGAAATACACCTATAAATCATGCTCATTTAGACACTTATCACTCGCCTATACGAGTAAAAACGTGCTTACTGATATATTCATAAATACGAAACAATTTCCCACAGTGACAACAAGAGATAGATCTGTCCTTCCATTCCAATATAAAATACAATCATAGTGAGCATTCTAAGTACCCAATCCTATACACGTTTCTATGTTCGTATCAAAATGCAATAGTGCATATTTAAACAACTGTGACTAAACTACCCAACGCGTCCCGCTCTCTGTCGACACCGGAAGCTGCATACTTGCAAAATATTTGTTTGTGGTATGGAATCAGCCCTTGCTGAGTATGTTACTACATGACTGTCATGCCCCCTTAGACCCTCAGTTAATATTGGTCGAGAGCATGCAATTCATTTTCATGCAAGTAGTTTAATATAAAAAAAAAACTATAAAGCAACAAATATAATGCAGTAAACTCAAATAGCAAACAAGCCCCCGACTTCACACATCACATCGCAACAAACCAACTGAGAGCGTTACAAAGCATATATGAGTACGAAGACTCCACTCCAACAAACACTTAATAGTTCATAATTGAGTGCGGCGACTCACTCGACCAATCAATCCACAATAATCCACACACGAGTATAGCGACTCGACTCAACCAGTTCACAACATAGATATAAGTACAATGACTCAATTAAACCAATACACAACACACATATGAGTACAACGACTCATTTCAACAAATCCACCAACATACATCACATAACCACATAGCATAACCATTGAACAACAAGGCGAAACAACGAGGACTATAAATAAGTACAGATTCTTGTTTTTGGCTTACAAGCCCAAATAATGTTCGCCTACTGTGCGAGCTTATTTAGTTGTTCGTAATTGTTCAGTCATGCCTAATGACAGGGTCTCGTTAAAACGACGTGTCTCTACGTTACCCATCTCCTGTGGCGGGTCACCCACGGCAGTAGCCACTCTAGCGGTAGAGTCTCCGACCGACGAACCATCTGTAGTCCGTTGGAAATTTATCTTGATACTTACGGATACCCACACAGTATCCTAGTATCGTTAATTGATCACAATTCACTCCAAGCACCACATCCTCTTGATTAACTTATCTATACCATCGCATCGTCTTACTATTTTCCTAACACAGCAGACTAAGGTCGTTAGTCCAATCTTGAGTATGTCGACTCGGGATCCAGTGTTAGATACGAGAACGGCGTTAAAAAGGCCAATGCTCCATATATAAGCCTCTGATAATTTATGTATATATCTTATTATCCTAGTGCTACAACATTTTACTTACGTTCCTTATATTACACATATAAGATAGCATCATTATCGCTAGTTCGTTTTATAATATGTTCATATATACGAACAGTACTGTTATCGTACAACAGTAATAATAACAAAGCAGCATTAATACACAACTCAAGCATATTAATTCACGCAAACAAACATTCAATCTTAACACAGATTTTCACACAATGTCTGAACTGAGGAAATCCTCAGAGACAATCAAGCCACATAAATAACATACCGTGCACCGGGATTATAAGACCGTGGAGTATGAATAAGCTAAATCATCTGGCTATCCTCGAGACGCCTCTAACAATCTATTAATATGCATCACACTATGCATCAGCATCTCATACTAACAATACACTTCGGCACCCCGTACTGTTACTAATCCGTCCCGGTTATTCGTCGTTGTTAACTAATAACGCCTCTCGGGTTTTCGGTTTAACTCAGGATTAGGAAAAACGCTATATTACATGCGTGGTTACGTCGTGCATATTAATATTTAACTTTAACGTTTGTTATCGCATGTAATTTAATACACATTTGTATATCATATAGTTTATCACTATATTGCATGTATAATCTTAATTATTATTATACTTCTCACCTTAGTATTTATTTTCCTAAGGTTAGTTTTTCCAAGTGTAATGTTGTATAATTCATATTTGAAAATACTTTGAAGTATACAACTCCTTATTATTCATGTACAACATAACATTAGAATTTTCTAATCCAATGTTTATAATTCTTTTCTTCTTACCTTATATCATTTTAATTATGATATTATATGGTCATTGAACCATATTGTATTTCTCACTCCATAACATATTTATTTATTATATGTATTATGGGACCATTTATTATATGGTAATTTTATAATATATTCATTCTCTTTTAATGAATATTTCTTATATTATAATGTCACAACCTTTATAACATTAAAAACCATATTATAAATTCTCATACTAAAATACCCATTATTACCGAACAACACTTGTGTTCTTTAATATTTACAAAATCCACCACATATTTTATAATGTTATATTATAGTTATATAACATATATTATGACATTTATGTCATTAAAACAATTATAACCTATAGTTATAAGTTGTTACAAACTACCAAACAAACCATAGTATTCTCGGTTTTTATTTAATTTCCTTATACTTCCAGAATTTACAAATCAACCCCAAATTACATTCCATTGTTACACTTATTATATATACCTTATATTATAATCCTTAAACCTTAATATAATTATAACCTATGGTTATAAAATCTCAAAATAACCGAACAGACCCTAGGTTTGTTCAAAATTAATTTCCAACCCATCAACTTTCCATATTCACCAAATAACCCCATTTTATAACATATAGTTTCTAATGTCATTAAAAACTATATTATACATATATCTTAATAAAACCTCATATATAATTCCAAAAATTACCAAACTATACCAAAAGGTTATAAACATCATTCCTAACCTTATTCTTCAATTTACGGGTTATACCACTATGTTACCCATATGTAACAATGATATAAAATAATCATATTATACTTATATAATCCATTAAACTCCAAATTTAACCAGATAAATTCCTAAAAATTCCTAATAAACCAAGGTCTGTTCTAAACCCCATTTGGTACCCTTAAGTTTCAGAAATACATTCTCACCCCAATACTTATAAATCTTTTACAATTTAATAACTAACTCAATATAAGGTAGTATTTAATTCCATAAACTTTCCAAACTTGGTCAAAGTCTCCTATATAGTCAACTTTGACTTCTAAATCCCATTTGAGCCCAAACTCTCGGTAATTACAGTATATACCCCAAACTTTCCAATAATTACAATTTTGACAGAAAACTTTATAAAATGTTTATTTTTATTTAAATTCATTTTAAACCCCATATTCTCCTAAAAATATCCCACAACTTTATAATTTTCCAGTAATTAGTAACCCCAAACTTAATGCTATAAGCATAAATTAAATTAAATAAGCTTTTAAACTTAAATTTAAATGGCCTAATGACATGGCCTTACTACAACTTTGCTTTATAACATAAAATTAGACATAAATAGCTTAAAAAAATACTATAAACTCTCGGCCTTACTCCAACATTATTTATAAATTACCAAACTTCCACATAATGTCTTAAATTTGACAATTATGTTGATTAATCACTTAATTATTTTATCCAAGGTTTCTATAACATTTCCTAGTCATTTTTGAAGCTAAAATGGCTATTATAAACTGTCCACTCATGGCAATGACATAACATAAGCTCCAAGGATTTATAAACATGATATAAAGATGTTATACCTTGATTTAATGAGCTTTAATGTCTAAGTTGGCCACGGCAGCTTAGGGAAAAATTTGCACAGCTTTTCCAACATGTTTAAACAACACAACAAGGATATAGTTAAGTTCAAAACATGAACTAACCATAGGAATGATCATAAGTCATTAAAACCTAGATTTTTATCTCAAATTCTCAAGGCTTTCTCAAGCTGTTCACGCCCATATTTTCCAATAGAATGAAGGTGTCAAAACACTCTTTAAACCAGGCTATATAATCTTCAATGATCAGAATAGGAGAAGGCTAGGTTTTACCTTGTTTAAAATGCCAAAAATGGTGTTTTTGGCATGGATTTGGCTAGGAATTGATGCTCTTGATATACCAACTGAACCAACATGTAAAGGAGAGCAAAATAAGCCAAAGAAACTCAGGTTTCCAACCGGAAATGAAGAAGACAAAGGTTTAGGTGCTTAAAGCACATTTTTACCTTAATTAGGTCTTAAGCTTGCTTCCCCCTTGAATATTGAGTTTCAGCCAAGATTCCCCCTTTACTTTGATCACCAACTCGTTCTATATGATTGGATGGAATTTAGCTTAATGGAAAGAGGAAGAAAAGATGAAGAAAATGACATATAACATGTTTTGAATGTTTACCTTATGTCATGGGAATTGCTCTTTGAAGTTGGCTGCTTCCAAGCTCAAATAATGAAGGAATGGAGGTCTGGTTGCTGAACCCACGTTTGGAAAGGGGTGGTAGGAAAGAGAAAGGCTGATTTGGTGTTTAAATGAAAGAAAAGTAAGAAATGGAATTGTAAAGTGATGATTCACTAGATTGGCAAGATATTTTGGTTAAAGCATGGTGTGCTGTCCTCTCCCATTAATTCTGCGCTCTCCTTTTGTTAAATATGGGTCAATTCTTGATCAATGACTAGACTTGGTCAACATTACTTAAAAATGCACTATTTTGGTTACTATTCACAAATGAATGCCATATTTGTGATTTTTTTGAAAATCTTGGAATTAGACCTCCTAATGTGGTACATTATAGTACATTAGTATAACAAGGTCTAATCCAATGCCTAACACCACTCAAAACCCACTCATTAAGTCAATTTTCTCAAAAATGTGCTTTAAGGAGTTTTAAAGCACAATTTGTGTTAGAACATGTTTTTGGGCTTGCTTTCCTTTGAGAATAGTTCTATAGTGTTCTTTACTTAATTATAATACTTAGGAATCCACTTTGGATCCTAATTGAGGTCACACAATCTCTATGGTGTCTTAAAGCACATTTTTGGCTTTATCGATCTTAAGGCATGTTTTTGCCTTATTGAGATCTTAGGGTGTTCCCCAATGGTATTAAGATGATTATTAATCTTCATAGATCATTACTAGATCATTTAATTAAGTTTTTAAGGTTAGGGGTATTTCACATATATACATGCTTATGGAGTGGAGCGGATATATATATATATTATATATATATATTATAAGCTCACATTATGGCTTAAATGGATTTTTCAAAATGTAACACCCCATCCAAAGCCAATCATGGTTATCGCTAAACTTAACGCTTAATCGAATTCGTCGCAGCGGAAATAAAACAAACACCTGGACCTTGCCACGGTCTGATCGTTTAGAACATACCGGCCTTTAATATTACAACACTTATCCAAAATGAACAAACCGACCAATCACCACCAACCAAAATCCACCAACCAACCGAGTATAAGTAGTAAGTCATAATCACAACCTTATTAGTTTCAATATAAACACGACGGAGCACAAGCGCAACCCGTACTCAAAATAAACAACCCATCCTAAGTCTAACCGCTCCTACTCTCGTGGTGCGTCTTCAGGGCCTCTTACCTGCAAGTGTAAAAACAGCCTCCAAGGGGGTCAGCACGAATGCTGGTATCCCTCTCATGGCCCCCAAGCTAACGGGGCTACGAAATTGTCGATAGCATGGGAATTGATTAAGTACACGAGCATGATATGAAGTGCAATAAACAACAATCCACAGATGAACATACATAGTTCACAAAACAATGAACGACACAAGCGTTCCCTTATCAAGTGGGTTAGTAACCCCCTCCTAGTTATGATTTCCTTAACCTCAGTTCCTTAACTTACCTTAATCTTAACCTTAACTTATTCTCAGTATACAAACCGTTCTGGAAGGGATTGGTTGTAGCTTAATTTCAAACCTGGGATTTAGGTGATCCCACCGCACCATCTTAATGCAACCTACCTTGGACGGGAGTCCAGCGTAGCTGAGCCGGCAACCGGCCCTAGGCAACAAGTCTGAAGACAAGTCCTTAAGCAGAGGGTGGATGATTCAGATACCGTCCCCCTTTCCTTAGCATGCATGACCGGAGTCAGTCTCGGGTTTCCTCACTCAAGTTCCAGTAGTAGAAATCTTAAACACCATGTGTTAGTTAAACCTTAACGGGTATTAACCAACAATCACCAAAACTTAATCTTATTCTTAACTCAGTAAGTACTAAACTTGGTTAGTAACAATCTCAAGTCTCGTGGGTTAGTGTAAAGAAAACACATACACAACGAGAACAAATATAACCGGTTGCATGCTTATCTTGTCTTAGTCATAGCAAGTAAACAGATAGCACACAAGCCGAGAGACACCTCGTTAGCAAGCAGGTCACAAGAAAGATTGTACCGTTCACCGTCGATCGTCCCGGTTGTTTAATACTCCTCCGGTTTCCAACTTTCAAGTCCTAAAAATATCCATCCAACTTAAATGATTAAGTATCTATACATTGCTTAACTTATTAACTTATTTAACCCTTAGTGGTCCCCAATTAACACTTCTTAAGTCTTATAACTTAATCTTGCAACTTAACCTTAAGCTTATGAACTTATAACTTAACTTTAATCCTCTTAGGTTCTTAGGTTTCTAATCACCAATGCCCTCTAAATGGGGTACCATTAATACCATTAAACATCCTTAGAATTTAAAGTTTTTTTTAAGTGTTAAGGGTCGTCCGACCCACCGTCCGACCCACCAACTGGGTCGGACCCTTCCAGTAACTTTCGGGTTGAAAAACTCCACTTGTCCGACCCATGTCCGACCAACCAACTGGGTCGGACCATTCCAGAAATTTTCCGTCTTCTAAACCTCATCTGTCCGACCCATGTCCGACCCAAATCCTCTGGGTCAGACGTTCCAGAAAACCGTTCACTGCGTCTAACAGAGGCTGTCCGACCCAAACTTGGGTCGGACCCCTGGGTCGGACGCCACCAGAACATGCCCAAACATTGTCAAATCTTCACTAAACTTTTCCTCAAGCCTTCCAAGTGTTCTAACATCATTTAGACCCTTAAACCCACCTTAAATATCCTCCATACTCATTAAAATAACCTCCAAAGATCATTCCAACCCTTTACTCAATTCTTATAACAACTACCAACACTTACACTTATTTCTTTACTACATTTTCAACATACCTTTCACCTAGAAACTTCTACTAACCAAAGATTCCCTCCTTAAGACTTGACCACACCATATACACCACTTGCACCCTTTTTACATTTTCCAAACCTTCCTTAAATTCAAAACTCTAGTTTATACTTAAATCATCTCAAAGTTTTACACTCATTCACATCAAACTTACACAAGTTTCCTAGCTTCTTTTATGCATTACTAAGGTTCCTTCATAGGCTATGCTTCCATCCATCAAACACATTATCTCCTTTCTAGTTGTTTACCAACATTTACCTAAGTCCTAAATACCCAAGTACACTCTTTTGATTCCTAAATCCTTCATAGTGATGCTAAGTCATTATAAGCCATTTAAACACCTTAATCCCACCCTTTTTCAACAAGAAACCTCTAGAACTTCCTAGTACTTCCTTAGTCATGAAATCTCCTTAGAACATCTCAAACACTTAGGTTCTCCTCTAAATTTTGCCATGGGTCTCTAGTATATTGTTGCACCCCAACACTTGGCTTTCACCATCAAACAACCAATATCACTCAAATTCTCATCACAACACCTTAACACACAATTTACACCAAAATTACAACCACATCATTACATAGTGTATAAAACTTAAATGCTTGGACACTTAGGCCCTTAAATGACAATAATCTTAACCACTGAATTTCCACATATATTTGCCTTTAACTGCGAATACACACAACAGGCTCCCATTGAAATAAAATGCTTCTTGTAATTCATCCTTGATATCTTAAACTATCTCTTTTTCTCATTTGCTCTTAGTCAAAAGTTCACAAGTATAGTCATTGTTCTTTCTCCTAGGTTTATAACCCTTTTCCCCAATGTAAACTCTACACTAAGCTCATCACATATCTAAATCCCATTCCCTTAAACAATAAAAAACACCTTAAGGTAAGTAATTTACCTTATTTTCACAAGCTCAAAACTTCCCTCCTTAGGTTTTTCCTTGAGTAATCTCGGTCACCAATATATATCTCCTTGCCAATGTTCTAACCAATATCCAATGACTCCAATGAGTACTAGATAATACATTAACCCTAAGGAACAAACATAGGTTATTAAAATGTGCTTTAAGGATTAAGGTGATTGTTTTACCTTGGTTTCAAGACAAGCTTGGATATGAAGCAAGAAGGACCTCCTAATCCTTTGAAGAGTAGAAAACAAGCTAGACCAAGGCATTAAAATGAAGCCTCATGAGCATGTATTTTCGGTCAAGAAGAAAAGTGATGGAAACCTAGATTTTCTTACACTTTCTTACCTTAAGAGAATGGAGAAGCCAATGGAGTCTCCAAGCTTGAGTTTCCTCCTCTAATGGTGGTTTGTCTTGGCACCAAAAATGGAGCTCTGAATTTGAAAAGATAGAAAGAGAGAGCTTGAGCTAAACTAAGAAGAATATGTATTTAGTTTTGGTTTTGGAGCTAAAAATGAGCAAGATGTGTGCAAGGGAAGTTGAAGCTAGCATGGAGCGCTTGTTTACGTGAGGAAGAAGGGAGAGAGCAAAGAAAAACCGGTGGAGAAGATGAAGAATGAAGAGAGGAGGAGAGAGAGGCTTAAAAGGTAAGATTTCTTTTAAAAGTAAATAGTCACTTACTTACTTTATCTCTTCTTCTCTTTTTGTATTTGATCAAGTGGTGAATCATCACCTTAAAAATCGGCCACCCCCTTTAATTAAGCTAGTCATGGTCTTGTTTGACCAACTAACTAAACTAAATTGACTAAAAACTAATCTAGGCACTATTTGGTTACTATTCATAAAACTAGTGCACATAATTGTGAAATTTTTTATTTACCATTGATTTAGACTTCCTAATGTGATACTGTTAGTACACATACTAATTAAAGAGTAATGATGGACATTTAGCCACTCAAAAACCCATTTACAAGACAATTTTTCAAAAATGTGCTTTAAGAGTCCTTAAAGCACATTTTGTGTTTTAATTGTTTTCAGCTTGGTTTCTTTGTTAATTGATTTAAAATGACCATTAGGATATTACGAAGGTCTTAGAACAATATTTGGGTACTCACCCAAGTCTCTCCAAGCTTAGAGCACATTTTTGCTTAAACTGCTTTTTGGTGTTCCTTATGTTTTCTTTGGTTAAAATGGTTTCTTAATGTTTCTAAGGCATTATTTAGCCTTCTTATAACTTATTTTATCATTTAAACACCATATCTAAGTTTGGGTATTTCACAAAACATGTAAAAATACTATATATAAATAAATAAATAAATCATAGATGGTCAAAAGGTAATAGAAAGAAATATAGGATATAAATGATAATTGAAAGAAAGGGATAATTTTAGGGATTTTTATAAGTATAAAATATGAATTTTATAAAATTAAGGGTAAATTGTAAAAACTAGGAAACTATGGGGGTATTTTAGTAAATACTATCAAAACTGGTCAAATAATAATTTAAGTGGTCAACATTGACCACATGTGAAGGTTGACCAAATTAAAATGAAAAGGATAATTATTTTAAGTTATACAGGAATATTAAGTCAAAAAACAATAATATAAAAAGATTAGGGGAGTATATGTAATTTCGTCGAAAGCTTTAAGACATTGAAACAGAAATTTTATTATATAAGGGGTTAGTATATAATTCTGGAATTTTTTTGGGATTTAGTTAATGATATAAATTAATTAAGGATTATAATATATAGTTTAAGTATTAAATTGTAACCATTATAAAATTTAAGGGTATGTAGTGTGATTTCCGAAACTTAAGGGGTAGAAAATGAAATTTTTGAACTTTGAGGACCAGCTTGTAAATTCGGTAGATTTTGGGTTTAAAATGAGGTTTAAATATTAAGGTGTATAAAATAAGGTTCTAAGTAATTATAATGGAAGTTTATAAAATAAAGGGGGCTATAATGTAATTCTGGGAAAGGGTGGGTGAACGATAATATTTGAATAAGCTGAAGGGTTATCCGTAAATATATATATATATACGTACATATGCATGTATAATATAATGCTGAAGTACCTCAGGTTATAAATTAATGAGGTAGATAATTAACGAGTATGGAATATGGTGTGGTTTGTAAATAAACAAAACATATGAGATGACATAAGAATTTTCGGAAGAATATCGGTGCCATTCGGAAATTATGTACACACTATATATATAATAATGTTTGAGAACCTTAGTTTATAATTTGATAAGACTAGACATGTGATGCTTATAACATATGGGTAAATCTCATAAATAATCAAACTATGAGGGGAAGAGATTGTCGTTACCGACAATACATATAGGTTGTTTAGAGAATTTTAAAGTTTGAACGTAAAATATATTATAAAGTCTTGAGTGACGTAATGAGACATTACATTAAGTATGAATAATATATTGAGGGGCTCTATAAAATTATATCATGTGAACCTGTAACATAACATGAGGATATAGTATGAATAACAAGTCACATATGAGGTAATGCTATTACAAGTGGAAACGTAAATGTAACGACAACCATATTGTAAGCCCGTGCACTTACGTAAATATAACTACGTGAATTAGTTGTATAACAACATGTTTAAACGACATGCAAGCACGCTCGTAACGTTATTCCCGTAGGCATGTAACCGGACAATTACGTAAACAAAACGTGAATGAAACTTCCATGTGATAAGTAATACTACCTTAGCGACAACTGTGCACTCGTAAACTATAATGAGTGGCTGAAATCTAAATCCTTAAGGCTAATGACCATCGAGATAAACAAGAGATCAATTAAGGTTTAGACACGTGATGGAAGTACGGGTTGGTCTAGGTTAATTAAGTAAATACGAGATATGTATATACGTACTGATATTAGCACAACGTGTATACCAGAGGTATGAGTGGGTATAGATTAGCACGGTGAGCGCTAGGGCCTACGCGGGGGTTATCACGCGGGCAACAACGGTGTAAGGTATGTTGGATTGTGTGGTCTGAACCCCTGAGGGCTCCCTCGTTGTTGATAAGAGTAGGGACATAAAACTAAAAGAGAGATACTTGCTTGCGTGAAGCTAGGTTTGAGTGGCTTAAATTCAGTGCCACCATCAACTTGAACTACCCGAACCTTAGTCCCAAAATAATTTGATACAAGTTGCAAAAAAGCAGTGAAAATAGGGTAGACTTCAAACTTAGCAGCCATGGGAACAAGCCAAACTTACTTACTAAAATCATCAACTACTAGCACATAGTATTTGTTGACATTCAAGGACAAAGTAAGAGAAGGTTCCCACCAAAGGGGTTTCTTAGACACTGAGTCAGACATAGAATATGGAAGAGCATGCATCTTCCCCATAAAACAAGCCTTACAACCATTTTGAACAAAGTTTTTAGTGAGACTGGTAATACAAACTTAATTATTGTATAACTAGTAACTTTAGAGGGAAGATGTCCCAATTGTTGATGCTGGAAACTGGTAATAGTTCTCTTTGTAGCATGAAACTGAGGAGTAGAGGAGGGATTGATGATAAAATTTCCAAAATTATAAAGCCCATTATTAGTTCCTCCCTTGAGCAATGTTCTCCCTGTTGCCAGATCCTTAACCTAGAAAAATGAAGGATAAAAGGAAAACATAGCATTGTGATCAGCACTGACTTATTTATCAAAGGCAAGGTTCTTGTTTAAAGCCAGATATATACGAGTTTAGAGAGAGAAAAACTACCATTGGGGGTAAACAAGATGTATGTGCCATGTTCTTTGAAGGAAGAGCCTCATCATGTTCAAAACTTACTTCATCTAAGTGAGGAATCTAAGTGTCTAAGCTAAGATTAGATAGATCATAGGTAAAGTGATTTGAGACATAACTATCTGGGTACCAAGTGGGATCATTTGTAGTGTAGTATGCATTAAACTGGGATGAGGGTTAAGCTTAATAAGCATAGTCAAAGCGATGATAACGGGTAGTTGATGTATGACCATATTTTCCATAAACCTGACACTGAACCCGCAGATTTCCTTTTCCAAGAGAGATGTTGATTGTTTCCACCGCCATTATAAAAACCACATTCTCTTATGTTTCCTATCCTCCTCTATATCTCTACCCCTTGAGTTGTTACTTCTAGAGTTCTGTGTTAGAGACACATTAGCAGAGATTTTAGTGTTGCTAACAATATTAACAATTTGCTGAGCTAGATGAGATTCGTAGGCAAAGAGCTGACTATAAGAAAATCTGGAGAAACAACTTCTGTTCTTAACATAAGATTAGTATTAATGAACTAAGAATCAAGGGGTAGGCCAGAAATAATGCAGCTAACAAAGTCAAAATCTATCATGGGAGAGCCAACAGAGGCCAAGGAGTTAGCAATAGACTTGGCCTTATGAAAATATGCAGTAACACTATTTGAGCTTTTCTTAATACTCATGAGTTAAGCTCTTATGAGCATAATGCATGAGTTCACTTTAGAAGCAAACACTTCCTCTATTTTATTCCAAGTTTCAACTAAAGTAGAAGATAGAACTACCTAAGTAAGAAATGATTCTGACATTGATAAGTGGAGTAGTGACATAATAAACTAATCTATTTGTTTCTAGACGACAAATTCAACATTAGGAGAAGAATCAATAGTTTCACCTGCTGCTTGGGTTTAGAGCCATCGATCTAGCCAAATAGCCATGCCCACGAAGATAAGACTCTAGTTACATTTATTGAATTGGAAAATTCTTAGTGTTGAGCTTGATAAAGTTAGAGTAGAGTGAAACACTAATAAAAAAAGGCCTATTTCGGTGCCTCTATTTCGGCAGTTGTTCTTACAACCGCCGAAATAGATTCCCGAAAACTTCTATGTACAAAAAAACACCTATTTTGGCGGTACTTAGCTAGGAACCACCGAAATAGGGTCATCGAAAATTTTGTCTGTAACACCCCTACCGGTAATCACACAATTATCTCCTAACCCGTCTCCATTACCAACAACAAAGCAGCGGAATTCAAACTACAACCGGGGGTGATACAATGCCGTTAGTCACTCACGTGACTAACAAGGCCAATCCAAACTCAAATACAACAATCCAAATTACAATATCGGTCTGATGGGTCTCATTATACTGAGTACTCAACAAATACAATTACCTTTCATTCCTTAATCAATCCCAACACAATACAAATACAACCTCAATCAAATCTATACCGAGTTCCTACAATCATCAAGTTACCAATACAATTCCGTCTTACAATCCAATCTTTAAAAATATACAAGTTCCTAATAAACTACCCATGCCATACAACAACCCCGTCCTACTCTCTAACGGTGATTAGCTTCCATGTACCTGGAAAATAAAAACGGTACCCCTAGGGCTCAGCGAAATTGCTGCATATGAAATTCGCATACCCCACGTACTTGCGAGGGTACGCCGACTATTTGGTCGAGAGCATGCGATTCATTTAAATTCAATCACCATGCAAGGCAACATTACATTATATATGTATGTCAACACAATCAAGGTTCAATGAAGAACACAAACACTAACACACACATCTAGAGGTTAGTTTAATATATGCTTTACTTAGGCTTGAGGGTTTCTACCTCACTATGCCTTACTCAATTGCTCATTGTCTTACCCACTCTCTTGGGTACTCTTACTCACAATCTCAACAAGTTCTACAATACTCAACTCAATTCTCCACTCAAACTCAAATACTCAAGTCTCTCAAGTCACAACTCAATTCTCAATACTCACATACTCAAATCAATACTCAAATAGTACTCAAGTTCTCAAATCAATACTCAAAGGCATCTTTTAAGTCTTAGCCACGACCTCCGGGCAGGGTCATACACAAGACCCACCACCGAGCTTACAAATACAAAAGGATCTATGCATTTAGCTCCTCAAGTTCTCAAATGTCCAGTTCTCTACCGGACTACTCAAATTCCCAAAACTTCTCTCTTGGAGTCATTTCACAATCTCATGGATTAGCCTAGAGGTATCTCTCTGGATAACATCTATTGGCTTAGGGAATTCTCAATGTCAAGTATTCTAAGGTTTAGGGTTGTACCCAACTTATCGAATACTCTCATGTTCGGGACATTGTTCATTTTAGCCGGTTCCTCTCATTGGGGTTCGACTACTTTTCTAAGGGGTTTGGTGATCCCTTATCATACTTTATTTCTCTCAAGGTTCATTGTTTAAACAATTATCAAGTCCTCTAAGTAGAGGCTCCTTATATACTTCCACTAATAATTGTTTTGTGGATTAAATCAATTCGGTTCTCTAACCGTTATCGGGGGTTTACTTCTCCCATACAATTCTCTCACGTTCTAGTGAGTTCACAGGTTTACGTTATCGTTTATTGGTTCAACAACTTTAGTGTGTTACCACGTTTTCACTAACTCACAACTTGACTCTTTCTTCGAGTCTCCAATCAAACAAGACTCAACTTTGAGTCGTACTACAATACCCAATCACATGCAAACAACTCATTCACAATTCACCCATTTCATGAATTATACAAACTTTAGTTCAAAGCACAATCCAACAAACAACAATACAATACAAGCATTAGCAAGTGCAAACAATCTGATTCGTGCATTTATCTTGTTAAGGTGATCACACAATCAAACAAGCACATAAATCGGGGTAACCAAGTTAGGATACAGAGCATGAGAAAATCATACCTTTCTCCGGGGTTAGCTTTACCATGTGGAATCATGTTCCTCGGATCTCACTTCCGAATCACTATTCACATTTCAAGTGATTCTATTAGCATTAAGGTGATACGGTATGTAAACTTATATTCTCGTACTTAACCCCGTTATCCCGTTATACTTAGTTTTACTCTTATCAGTTTAAGCTCTTACTTCTCACTCACTTCCAAAACTTGTTTATACTTCTTAAAACCTTTAAAGGTCACCAAACAACTCCTAAACATCATCTAAAACCAATACCAATCAATCCCTCATCATTAGAATGCATTAAAACACTTTTTGTTGAATTTTTGGGGTGGTCCGGGTTTGTGTCCGGGGTTACAAACCCGGACCAATCACGGAATTCAGTTTCTGGACAATTTTAGAAATGGCCCGGGTTTGTGTACCGGGATACAAACCCAGACCAACCTCTGTTGTGACCTTCTGGGATGTTTTTGGGGTGGTCCGGGTTTGTGTACCGGTTTACAAACCCGGACCAACCCTGGAACTGTCAAAATTTACAATTTTTGACCAGTTTCCAACCCCTAATTCACCTCTAATCATTCCCTAATCATTCCACATGTTTCCTACATGTTTAAACACCTTAAAACATGCTCTAAACCTCTTCAAAACATTAGTTAAATTCACTACCCAATTCTTGCATAATTCCTTCAAGTTTCTAACCTCATTTTCCTAAGTCTTGCACACTTACTCATTTCCTAGAAATTCCAAGTTACCAAACACCCTTATGCTACAGATTTTACACTCTTTCAAGTCCATCCTCCATTCACCATTCCAAGGCCATTAACCCACTCAACTCCACCCAAATGAACACTTAAGTTTCCCCAACTTACCAAGCCACTAAAACACTCATTTTATACTAAAATTTTGCCATAACCTCCCCATAAAACTAACATGTCAAAACTCATCTTTTATCACCAAAATCAATCCTGAAGTAGCCACACCCATATAAGGGTCCTACCAGCACACAATTACTTCACCCAACTCATCAAACAACAATATAACTCAAATCTAAAATACAATGGCACTAAGGCCTTTAAATCAACACGACTTCACTATTCTCTCTCAAATCACCCAGATACATTTCTAGCACATACTTGGTTCATTTATTAGGTTTCCCCATCCCACAATTTCTAAAGCACTCAAAATAACATTAGGGTAGTTTAATTACATTAATCCTTCATCCTTTGTTTCCAAGCTTCTCCTCTCCTCTTTCTTGGTCAAAATTGGCCAAGTAGGCCAACCATTTGCCAACCTCAAATTCAACACCCAAATGGGGAATTAGGCACTAAATATACCACCTAGTCTTATTAATCAACTAAAGCACAAGGGAAGGTGCTTAAAGCACAAAAATGGAGATTTACCTTGAAACCCTAAAATGGGCTTTTGGTCAAGGATGAAAGGAGGACTCCCCATGAGATTTTGAAGCTTGAATAATGCTCATTCAAGGAAGGAAAAACAAGGGAAATTGGGAAGTCAAAACCGGCTACACAAGAGGTGAAGGAAATAGTGAGTTTTTGTGATTTTTCTTACCTTAATACAATGGGGAGACTCCAAGCTTCAAGAATATGTTGTTTTCTTTTCAAATGTTACATACCCATGGAGATGAATTTCATCCTTTTCGAATTTTGAAAAGAGAGAATGGAAGAACTTGGTGAGGGGAACACAAATATGTGTTTTGTTTTTTATTTGGAGCATTTATATGGCTTGTACAAGGAGGAGAATGGAGTGTAACATCCCTACCGCTAATTCCATACTTACAGTCTAATTATCCCGTTCATCCTACTACTCGCAGCGGAAATACTAATACTACGGGGGGTACAACGCCGCTAACCGCCCATACGGCTAGCAAGGCTTACACTACATACAATCACGGTCTGATGTCTAGAGAATACCGAGCTACTACATTACTTACCAAATACAAAATACCATACACTTACTTTACTGGATTACCAAGTATCAAGTATAGTTAATTGCATCCATTCTCAAGTTTACAAAAATGATGAGTTTCAACATCTACTCATCAATACCTATTCATAATTCCCACAATATCCAAAAGGGTGTACCCCATGGTACACCGGTTAAACAAAAAGGCCTATAGCCATGTACAACTTGGTACACCTTTCATAATCCATTAATTACACCAAAAAGAAATCATCTTGATCTCATCAAAGTCTTCACTCTTCACGAGCACCTGTAAAATATTAAAAACAGTGCCCCAAGGGGCTCAGCAAAACGCTACATATAAACTTCGCATATACCGCGTGCTAACTAGGGTACGCCGACTAATTTGGTCGACTATACATACAGTTCGTTTTAGACATGCATACATGCTTTACATATACAACACATTCATACACAATACAATACACACAACTGAAGGCAATTCACAAGCCAAACAGCATATAATAGCATACACAATACTTACTTCTTCAATGGTTAGCCAGTTACCCATCCGGGTTAATCGGATGTTCTTTACTCTTTTACTCATTACACAATACTTACACAATTATACTCATACAATGCTTACTCACTTTTCCATACTTACAAACTTACTCTTACTTACTTACTTTTACTCATGTTAAGTCGGTATGACCTTCGGGCTGGGACTACACCATCCCACCACCGGGCTTTAGGTGGCTCACTAATCAAGGATGCTACCCATTTAAGGGGTTTGGGTCGTGGAAAAGATTAAAGCCAGGATTTGGATCCAACCACTTGTGTCTCCGCCTCCTCACACGTGGCCAAAACTATATCGGACTTCTACTCATTCCATTTTACCCATTTATTATGTTAGATTGGTTAGCTTGTTAGGAATTAGTTAGAAGTCCATCACAATATCATGTGGTGTAACACCCCTACCGCTAATACCGTCATTACCGTCCAATCTCCTTATACAATACAGATCCACGCAGCGGATACTTACATAATCAACGGTGGGTGATACACTGCCGTTAGTCACCCACGTGACCAACAAGCTACTACTACATACAGCATCGGTCTGATGGACCGGAATATCCGAGTACTACACAAATACAATACATACTCTCATTACTTGCTGAGTACTACAATACTCCATTCGATACAATACTCCATCCAATACAATACTCCATAATTCAATACAAGATAATACACTACACATACCGAGTTTACTAAGTTCCCGATACAAACACGATGCTTCTTCCAAGTTCATACATATCCTTAAAGCCTAACCACTACCCATTTCTCACAACTACATACTTGCATCTCACGTAATAGTGTACCCCTTGGTACACTTCTACATTCCAGGCTACAAGTCTTATACCATTTACTGCAATCTACATTTCCTTCCTAGTAAACTAGGCACGTCCACCGGTCTCTTCTGTGACCAGGTCTGCTTCGGGTACCTGCACACTAAAAATGTTCCCCCGAGGGGGTCAGCTTTCGCTGAATATGATAACCGCATACCCCGCGTACTAGCGAGGGTACGCCGACCATTTGGTCGAATACATGCAATTCATTTTGCAATACATACATGCATTCATACTTACATACATACTTACATACATACATACTTTCATTCACAATACTACAATACTACACAAGGTATACATACATACGCACGGTACAATACATGCTTGGAAGACAATACAAGTCAACCAATACTTACTTACCATCTTTCAGAATACACATGCACAATACATACTCATTACATACCCGATACGCAATACGGAGATACACTTCTCCAATTCACACAGAAGGTTGTTAGCTTCTTTACACACCCGGGTTAGTCGGGTGTTCAATACTCTTTTACTTCCGGTCAATGACTTACAATAGTCAAGACCAATACACATACAATACTTACTCCTTACATACTTTACTTCCAGTTAAGTCGGTGTGACCTCCGGGCAGGGAGTACTACCTCCCACCACCGGGCTTTAGGGTGGCCCACTAATCCAGGATGCTACCCATACAAAGGGAATTGGTCCAAGGAAAAGATCATAGCCAGGATTCGGTTCCAACCTCTTGTGGTTCCTTATCCTCACGCGTGGCCGAAACTATATCGGGCTTCTACTCATTCCATTTTACTCATTACTCATGTTAGGAGTTAGGTTGTTAGGAATTAGTAGAAGTCCATTCTTACTTCCATACATACATACAATACACAAATACTCATACTTACACATACACTTCATTTCCATTCATCCATTTCATGAATTATACAAACTAAATGTTCAAGAGCAATAAACAAGAACAATATAGTTCAACACAATTATGTGCAATATAAATCCGATTCATGCATTTATCTTGTTGGTGATCACATAAGCACACAAATCGGGGTAACCAAGTTAGGATACAGGGCATGAAGAAATCATACCGTTCACCGTCGTATTCGTACTACCGGTTCCTTTGGAGCTCAACTATTTGATTCCTATACATACATAAAGTTGTATGATCAATGGTCTATTATTGATCCAACTTATTCCTTCATTAACACTCCTAATATATACCTACTACTCCTTTACATTCATACTTGATTATTATACCATTCTTTTCTCATTACCTCTTATTCTTGCTTCCTTACCTTTACTACTTCATTTATAATTTACTACCACATATATATGCACATAGGTATATAGGCATATATATGTATATATACATATACATATGATTGTTATAATCATATGGTAAAAATACTATTTTTTTTTTTTTTTTTAAGGCCCGACCGGACTTACGACCGACCTTGCAAGTCCGGTCCATTCCAGTAGCTATCAGTACGGGAAAATTCTGGCCCGACCGAACTTGCAAGTCCGGTCGCAAGTTCGGTCCGTTCCAGTAGCTCGCATTACGGAAATTTTTCTGGCCGACCGAACTTGCAAGTCCGGTCGCAAGTTCGGTCCATTCCAGAAGGTTTCTGACGGGAGAATTTTCTGGTCCGACCGAACTTGCAAGTCCGGTCGCAAGTCCGGTCGATTCCAGAAGCTTTCCCGTCTTGTAAATCTGGGCTCGACCGAACTTGCAAGTCCGGTCGCAAGTCCAGTCCGGCCCAGTACTTCAGTTTTAAAATCTGTTTTTGGGTGTTTTCTTTACCCATTGTTTCCCCAATCTTTACCAATACTTTCCCACATGATTTGGCACTAATTAAGCCCTCTAAATCACCTTGGTTCATCCTCCAAACTTACTACTCAATCCCTACATTCACTTACACCTTCTTCCTCATTTCAATCCAACACTTATACTAGTTGTATTTCACTAATGCTACAGATTTTGCTCTTTCCTCAAAGGCTACAGATTTTTACTCAAACTTTTATCCTCCATTACTTCCTCAACTAATGTCACTCTTGGCATCTTAAATACACTAGTCCACTTCTAGTTACATTCCCTTAACATACTCATTCTCCAATTCTGCTACAAGCTAATGACATCCCTTTTAAACTTCTCCAAATACTTCCTCTTCTTAAACAACTTAAGTCCTCTCATTTCTACACAAAATTTGACATAGTCTCCCCTATATTTCTTACTTTGCTCACACACTATTTCAGTTCCCAAATTTCTCATTCACAACCTGTTTATTCATACACCATACACACAATTCACACTACTTCAACAACATAAAATTCCTGCACATACTCCATCAATACCCAATGTTTTCCCAAGTTTTTAAAACTCATTTAAAACTTCAAAACTGTTACAATATCATACCTCATTACACTACAATATACTTACTACTCATTACTCAATTCATTACTCATTTTACTACTCCAAAAACTGTTACATTACACAATACAAAACTAGTTCAAGGTAAGGGTAATTACCTTGTCTCACTAGTTTTTCTTTCTTTCTTTTCCTTCTTCTTTTCTCCTCCTTTGCTCTCGGTCCCAATAGGGTTCACACACACCAAGTGCTACAACCCATCACACATACACAATACCATTTAGCATTCCATTTATACTAACCCTAGAATTTAAGTTTTAGGGTTTAGAAAGAGTGTTACCTTCCAATGAGTAGATGAAGTTCTTGACTAGTGAAAGAACAAGATTTCTAGCCCAACAAAAGAGCCAAAATCGGCTGGAACAAAGAAGGCCAAGAGTTCAAAAACTGGAAATTCTTAAAATGCTAATGAGAGCTAGAAACAATGGATTTTCGAACTTCTTTTTACCTCAAGATGATAAGGAGGTGAAGGTGCTTCTAATGGTGGCTTCAAATCTCCAAATGGTGAACACCCATAAAATCGAAAGTGGAGCTTTTGGATTTTTGAAAGGATGAAAATGTTCTCCTTGCAAGGGGATTACAACGGTATAATTTTTGTTGAGTTTGGAGGAGATTTGAGTGGTCAAAGAAGGAGAGAATGAGGAGTTTTGTGAGCTCTCTTCTTTCTCCATGGAATCGCAAGGTGGAAGAAGAATAGAGAAGAGAGAATAAGGATAGAGGGGGACACGTGAGGGAGATGGGAGAATAGGAGAGAGAGTCCCCTTTTTCTTCTTTTATTTCTTTGTCTTGTTGTGAGTTACAATTAATAAAGAGAGTGAGAGTGGGGGAGGGCCCAATCGGCCATGTACATGCCCCTCTACAGATTTTTTGACTTTTATTTACAAAAGTGGACACACTAAGTTTGTTTATTCGCGTTCTCACCCCACAACTTACCGGTTGTTACAGTTTTCACCAACCGTACCTACCGTTTTCCGGAAATTTTCTCGTTTAATTAATTTTATTGGTTCTAAAACTCCACTAATATTTATTAGTGACTATTTAGTTGACCAAAATTGTTACGAGTCTGTTTGACCTGCTTAAAGACACGTTTTCCCGGTTTCCTCGAGAAAACGCGCTTTAAGGTTCGTTTATGTTTTTAACAACCCATTTTAAAGGTCCTTTTCTTTTCTTTCGGGATTTGTTCCCTCGTATTTATTTAAGTGTAATTAAGCCTTTAAAAAGTATAATTAGCCTAATTAATCACTGTTTTTAATTACGGGTATTTCAATCTACCCCCCTTAAGAAACTTTGCCCTCAAAGTTGCTCAAGGTTTACGGTTTACTACTTCTCTCATTTGGCAATCAATTGCCATATGCATACTACTATCACCTTACAAGGTGTTCACAATCCAGATACTATGCACCATACTCGATTCAATTACCATATACAATACTCAATTCAAATACCATGTACTAATACTTACTTCGAATCATATACATACACAATTCATACACAATCACAATCCTTGTCATTCGTGTTGTATACCGTACAACCCAATGCATTACTCATTGCGCACATACCATAACAACATACACCATACTCATTACTACTAGCACTGCTTTGTGCCAATAAATACAATTAGCACTACATGTGCCAACCAAAGTACAATCATCACAAATACATCCGCAATGCTAACCCGAGCAATGCAGTACACGTTACAATCCCGCAGGCACTCAGGTCATCTAGACACAGGACTCTTCTCTGTCCCGCTGCCCTTGGAATAATACAATACGATACTCTACTACTCTTCTCAGGCATACGCTTCTAGCAAATCCTTTATCTTCAGGCTAAGAAAAATTCTTTCCCAACTACTACTTAGAAATTCTCCAAAGCATACAACTCCCAATTCCAGTTCGTATTTATTGCTTCTACCATATGCGTGATTCTTGTGACCACTTGAGGGGAGCTTCAAGAATCGTTCGACCCTGATGTGATCAGCACCAGTGTTGAACTATCTTTCCACCCCATTTTGTGTTCGGCTTCCCTTGATCTGATCAGGATCAAGTTCGACTTCCCACATCCGTTTCAAACAACAGATAATTCAATCATTTTCATTTTACCTTTTTACTCTTCCTAGTCATAATTACAATTTCACACAACTCCAAAGGATGGAATTCAGTCCATCAATCATTCTCAATCTACTTCCCAAATACTTTCCTCAGAATTCGATGCCTAAGTGCTCATTTCATCAATCTTCTCTACTTCCTTCCATTACCCTCTATTATCTCTACTATTCTGACTAGGGAATACACTTATGAAATTCCGCTGTCCTCAATTTACTTCCAATAACATACTTACGAATACACCACTCGTGGTTACATTCCTCTACTACTCATAGTTAACCCGTACTACTTCTTTAAGAATACAATACTTGTGGAGCTCCGTCCACTACTCATTCTCAATTGTCTCAAGACAATCACCTAGGGAACTCGATTTCCTCTAGGTTATACATTGGTTTTATACCGACTCAAGCATCGTAATGCCATGTCTAACTTCAGATAGGCACACACTATAGGGATTATCGTTTCCCCAAGAGTTAGTATACTCCTTTACTAATACTTTTACACTAGGGTTACAAGATGGTTATATTCATCCAATGGTATTCGCACCTCTTGTGCCTAATTACCGCAATTACAATATGAATGAATACTTATGTTTATCTGACATAAGTACTAATCATCAACTCGATTCTCATTTGTGCTATGCACATTATAGTTTCTGTGTTTTTTCATGAAACTTTCGTTAAGCGGTTTTCGCTCTACCCCCCTTAAAAGGGATTACGCCCACGTATCTACCATATGTTACTCTTAAACATTGGTTCACTCGATTGGGGCAATCTGAAGCGTTTAGCTTCACTACAATACACTATACAATATGCTCTGGTCAAAGGGTCTTAACCATACCAATGGTTTAGTCTTTGCACCGAGGATTCCTATATGAGTTTATTTAACTCATAATTAATTCAGTTCTAGCCTATTAGGCTTCAAGGCATTAATAGCCATTCTTTCATACTTACTAGGTGTCTAGCTAGGGCCCACTAGCTTCTGCTGTGCGACCCCGATAACTTGGGTTACTCACCCTTCATGTTATCCTTAATGTGCTATACATCACCTTTTTATCCCTCTATTGTGGAAATAAGGTTTACCAACAGTGTGGTATTCTTTTACCGCTGTTTGAACTCAATGAGTTTTTAGATTGTAACCAGCTCTCTGGTAATCTATTACACGTACTATTCGTACTCCCACGATTATTCCCTACGTTCCTCCGACTTGTTGTCGGGCGAGGTTAAGTCACTACCTAGTTGCAGTGCTTCCTCTGTTGTCACTAGCTTCTGAATAATACCAGTTCTTCTGGTTCAGTACAAGTGTTCTTTGCTTGTATGACCTTGCATTCTCAACGCGTCGGTCCAAGTGACTTTCTTCGGTCATCTTTCACCTTTTATTCCAATGGAATTCACATCTTGTGATTGTTAGTGTGCTTACACTCTTCGTGCTTCTTTGGCCTTAGGCCGCACGGTTTGTTGCTAAGCTTGCTTGACTGGCCTATGCCATGTTGTTGGTGAAAGAAGGGTTTACTACGGTTTACATTTCCCATATTCCTAGCTATCGCATTAGATCATTACTGCGCGAGTGCAATACCAAAACACTCAGTCGTACAGAGTGCAGAGGCGTAAACGCATGGCAGTAAATCACTTATGTGATAGGGATGAATATATTTCTGCTTGTCATCTCATACTTATACTTCGTGTCATGTCCACTCCAACTTTCCTCATTCCGGTCGCTTGTTGCGCACCGTATTCTTACTCACTATACAACATCGTTTTATTGATTTCGTTACTGTAGTAGTTTTGTCTTTACTCATTGCCATTGTCATTGGCACCACTTCCTTATGGTGTGAACACACTAGGAGGTTCCTAGTTCACGCATATGACGGTCGTCATAGCATACCGCAATACTTATCTTCCCCTTGTGGGGATGTTTTATTTCTATTTAGGTTTCATGTGTAGGTTAGCTTACCTCACATTACTTCCTCATTCATGATATAGTTTGCCAAATAACTTGGTTGACCAAGGATGAAGTGGTTTATCGGGTTACAAGCTCTCTTGAGCGCCGGTCATTCGTGGTGTGTAATGTGCACACTCATTGATTGTTTTTGACAATTATTGTCTCCATAGTGCTGAGCATTGATCATAGGCTCCAGCTATGCGGTTTTACTTTTGCATGTACATTACCGGGACATCCCAAGAAGCTTCAAGGGTTTTCTGGTCCCGTTCTCTAATTAAAGGGTATTCTATCACTGGTAGGTGAAAGTTCTCGTTGAGGGGTGTGTTTCCACTCATATGTCTCATGACACGGTTTACCATGCAAGTATTTACACAATGGTTCGCCACATGTTTGGGTGCATAAGGAGTATACTTACTCCTTCGAGCTTCGATGCTCTGAAGCGATGTGCTTCTACTCTAGTCTACAGCCTCTTGTAGGCGTAGTGGTTTGGAAATCTCATTTCCTTATTCGTTGTCCCTTGGCAATATCTGTATGCACAAGTTTTGTTGTTATGGTAGACGGAAGCCTATTTCTAAGGTTTCACATCATCACCGCATTGGTGGTCTTTGGCTAACGAGGGGTTCATTCCCTTGGGTTTCTCGTAGTGTCCAAGAGGGGACTAGGCCAATGTTGGCATTATCATGATTCTTATGTCTCTGTGTACCATTGCTACAGAAGGCATGAAGGTGATTAAAAGCTTGTCAACTGTATGCTAGACTGGTGCACTAGTGACAGTGATACTGAGTTGACCAATACACCAAGTCACTCAGGACGTTGGGTTTGAATTGATGGTCCAGTTGTTGATTTCTTGTCGTATGTGATAGCATTTCTTGCAAGTCTTGTTAGTAAATGGTGCCGGTTTTGCAACCGTTCAAGTTTACATAACGTAGTTGGTAAGTGGCTTTCAAGCCTTATTGCGGCGAGCTATGCTCTCTGCAAGCTGCTTATACACGTTTCCATTCTTTGCGTACCCCATAGGTTGGAGGTATTTACTGGGCTCCATGGTAAGTCGTGACATCACGCTTCCATTCATAGGAGGCCCTTTAGGCAATCCGGTGCTAATCGGTGCATTCTTGTGGTTGAGGGTATTTCCTGTTAAGTGAAATCCCTTCGGCGTCCTAACCGAATATTCGTTCTGGTTATCGTGCTCTTATCATGATGCTTTGTTCGATTGGTGTTATCCCTGACACCCTTCCAGGATTGCTCCTGGGTGTTATTAGGTATGTCGTTACATCCGGCCAATGTTTATGATATGTTGTGTCTGCTACCACCTTGTGGTATTGTACTTGAGCTATTCCCTTTAGGGTTATAGCGCCTCCCGTTCTTGGTAGGTGTTTTATACTTGCTCATAGTGCTTAAGACTAGGTTTAATATTCTCTTTGATGGTGGATTGTGCTTCGTAGTAATCTTGTGATTGCTTAAGGGAGTTCTGTCCCGTTTGTTGAGCATTGTGGTGTTCACGTTAGGCAACTGCCTTACTGTGTTTAGGCTGGGTATACTTTCCAGCTGCCATGTAGTTGTTTGAAGTCCTTGAGGCATATCCAATGCCTATACTTACCAGTTTGTGCCCTTTGCACTTCCTAATCCTCATTCCTTATCTTCAGATGGATTCTCTGAGTTCCTTTATACTTATCTCTTAGTTGAGTTCCTTCTCCTGGATCGCCTGAGGTGTCCAGTTGTTCTGGTTTGAATTTACTCATGGTCCGTAGAACGGAGTTGACTACTTCCCGTGTGTCGTACACTACATGTATACATACGTGGGGTACCATGTTGATACGTTACCACTTACCCAACTATATGTCAGGCCCGCAAGCTCCTTCGGAGTGCGGTTGTCCCACATCCCGTAATGGGTACACTCGTAGTGTTCGTCACACGCCTAGGTGAAGTATTCTGTTGCCAACTCCTCTTGTATCATTCTATGATACTCACCGTAATTCTGTTGGTTTGGTTTTAAAATCCAAGGTTTTAAAGAAAGGTTGTGGTTTGAAAGGAAAATTTTTGGGTTTTAAAATATGGTTCGGTGTTAAAGAAGTCTCTCATGGCATAGCCATGTTTGAGGTCTTGACCAAGTCTAGCTTCTCGCTGACCGGTATATTCTAGATACGGTGGTCGGGCCGTTAGGCCTTTCCAAGGTTCCATACTCCTAGTCGTTTGGATGTGTGATCCTGTGTTGTTTCGTTACGGTCACCGTACATTACTATGTACTCGTGACGTGTTAGTGCTCCTTACATACTCATGTTCTTACTGCACTTGCCGTGGCAAGTGCGTGGTACTGGTGGTTTTTGAGTAATCCTATACCGATCACGGTATGGTTTCCACTCGCATTTGGTAGTCTTGTTGACTCTTCCCTTGATCTTATTGATCTACAATTGGTATACTCGATCCTTTAGGTAGCTTCTCGGTGGTCTAGACATGGCTGTCGTAGATCTCGGTACTTCTCCACTCCTTGGAGGTTCCCGTTCTATTTGGTCTAGTGTCGTTCCTTGTGGCTCGCTCCCACACCCTTGGGGTGGTTACTGAGCCTTCCTTGTTTAGGTACTACGCTTGTAGTCCTATTAGATTGTATCTCATGGTTGTTCTTGTATTTGTCTGAGCTATATTGGCCAGGTATTGCAACCTTAATGGCGTCGTGGTTTTGGAGTCAGTCACTCCCGACTATGTCCTTAGCCAGCTAGCTCACCGTTGGTGGTGTTGCTTGGCTATTACTGTTGTCCCGCAGACTTGTGTCTCGGGTTTCATTACTGCTTTTTTCATTACTGCTCCCGTTTCCATTTCGTTGCACGGTTAGTGCTTCTTTCCTGTTTGGTTGACTAGCTAGGTTTCGCGACTGCTAAGCAAGTCGCCCCATGCTGTTGTAAGCTGCTGCCTCCTCGTGGTTGGAGTGCTCATCCTACCGCTATTAAGTGCGGGTGTTGTGGTTCAACCGGATCCATCTCCGGGACTTCCAGTTCTTGGAATCTACTACATGTCAGTTCTTGTTTACTGTGTGATGACCTCACAACTGCCAGATCGGGTTTTCCCCGAGTATGAGAAAGCTTTTCTTCTCTCTGGCGTCCTTTCACAAGTTATACAATGGGGATTGCGGTGGGCGGGACTGGTGTTGTAGGTATCCGGTACTCACCGGGAGTTCCTAACTAGCATATCTCTGATGCTAACACTCAGCCCTTAGCCCTAAGCTTCTAATTCCTAACTCGGTATTCCTAGACTCGGTATTTCCAGTCATCAGAGCGATACTTCGCTCTGATACCACTTTTTAACACCCCTACCGCTAATACCGTCATTACCGTCCAATCTCCTTATACAATACAGATCCACGCAGCGGATACTTACATACTCAACGGTGGGTGATACACTGCCGTTAGTCACCCACGTGACCAACAAGCTACTACTACATACAGCATCGGTCTGATGGACCGGAATATCCGAGTACTACACAAATACAATACATACTCTCATTACTTGCTGAGTACTACAATACTCCATTCGATACAATACTCCATCCAATACAATACTCCATAATTCAATACAAGATAATACACTACACATACCGAGTTTACTAAGTTCCCAGTACAAACACGATGCTTCTTCCAAGTTCATACATACTCCTTAAAGCCTAACCACTACCCATTTCTCACAACTACATACTTGCATCTCACGTAATAGTGTACCCCTTGGTACACTTCTACATTCCAGGCTACAAGTCTTATACCATTTACTGCAATCTACATTTCCTTCCTAGTAACTAGGCACGTCCACCGGTCTCTTCTGTGACCAGGTCTGCTTCGGGTACCTGCACACTAAAAATGTTCCCCCGAGGGGGTCAGCTTTCGCTGAATATGATAACCGCATACCCCGCGTACTAGCGAGGGTACGCCGACCATTTGGTCGAATACATGCAATTCATTTTGCAATACATACATGCATTCATACTTACATACATACTTACATACATACATACTTTCATTCACAATACTACAATACTACACAAGGTATACATACATACGCACGGTACAATACATGCTTGGAAGACAATACAAGTCAACCAATACTTACTTACCATCTTTCAGAATACACATGCACATACATACTCATTACATACCCGATACGCAATACGGAGATACACTTCTCCAATTCACACAGAAGGTTGTTAGCTTCTTTACACACCCGGTTAGTCGGGTGTTCAATACTCTTTTACTTCCGGTCAATGACTTACAATAGTCAAGACCAATACACATACAATACTTACTCCTTACATACTTTACTACTTCCAGTTAAGTCGGTGTGACCTCCGGGCAGGGAGTACTACCTCCCACCACCGGGCTTTAGGGTGGCCCACTAATCCAGGATGCTACCCATACAAAGGGAATTGGTCCAAGGAAAAGATCATAGCCAGGATTCGGTTCCAACCTCTTGTGGTTCCTTATCCTCACGCGTGGCCGAAACTATATCGGGCTTCTACTCATTCCATTTTACTCATTACTCATGTTAGGAGTTAGGTTGTTAGGAATTAGTAGAAGTCCATTCTTACTTCCATACATACATACAATACACAAATACTCATACTTACACATACACTTCATTCCATTCATCATTTCATGAATTATACAAACTAAATGTTCAAGAGCAATAAACAAGAACAATATAGTTCAAACACAATTATGTGCAATATAAATCCGATTCATGCATTTATCTTGTTGGTGATCACATAAGCACACAATCGGGGTAACCAAGTTAGGATACAGGGCATGAAGAAATCATACCGTTCACCGTCGTATTCGTACTACCCGGTTCCTTTGGAGCTCAACTATTTGATTCCTATACATACATGAAGTTGTATGATCAATGGTCTATTATTGATCCAACTTATTCCTTCATTAACACTCCTAATATATACCTACTACTCCTTTACATTCATACTTGATTATTATACCATTCTTTTCTCATTACCTCTTATTCTTGCTTCCTTACCTTTACTACTTCATTTATAATTTACTACCACATATATATGCATAGGTATATAGGCATATATATGTATATACATATACATATGATTGTTATAATCATATGGTAAAAATACTCTTTTTTTTTTTTTTTTTTTAAGGCCCGACCGGACTTGCGACCGACCTTGCAAGTCCGGTCCATTCCAGTAGCTATCAGTACGGGAAAATTCTGGCCCGACCGAACTTGCAAGTCCGGTCGCAAGTTCGGTCCGTTCCAGTAGCTCGCATTACGGAAATTTTTCTGGCCGACCGAACTTGCAAGTCCGGTCGCAAGTTCGGTCCATTCCAGAAGGTTTCTGACGGGAGAATTTTCTGGTCCGACCGAACTTGCAAGTCCGGTCGCAAGTCCGGTCGATTCCAGAAGCTTTCCCGTCTTTAAATCTGGGCTCGACCGAACTTGCAAGTCCGGTCGCAAGTCCGGTCCGGCCCAGTACTTCAGTTTTAAAATCTGTTTTTGGGTGTTTTTCTTTACCCATTGTTTCCCCAATCTTTACCAATACTTTCCCACATGATTTGGCACTAATTAAGCCCTCTAAATCACCTTGGTTCATCCTCCAAACTTACTACTCAATCCCTACATTCACTTACACCTTCTTCCTCATTTCAATCCAACACTTATACTAGTTGTATTTCACTAATGCTACAGATTTTGCTCTTTCCTCAAATGCTACAGATTTTTACTCAAACTTCTATCCTCCATTACTTCCTCAACTAATGTCACTCTTGGCATCTTAAATACACTAGTCCACTTCTAGTTACATTCCCTTAACATACTCATTCTCCAATTCTACAAGCTAATGACATCCCTTTTAAACTTCTCCAAATACTTCCTCTTCTTAAACAACTTAAGTCCTCTCATTTCTACACAAAATTTGACATAGTCTCCCCTATATTTCTTACTTTGCTCACACACTATTTCAGTTCCCAAATTTCTCATTCACAACCTGTTTATTCAATACACCATACCACAATTCACACTACTTCAACAACATAAAATTCCTGCACATACTCCATCAACCCAATGTTTTCCCAAGTTTTAAAACTCATTTAAAACTTCAAAACTGTTACAATATCATACCTCATTACACTACATATACTTACTACTCATTACTCAATTCATTACTCATTTTACTACTCCAAAAACTGTTACATTACACAATACAACTAGTTCAAGGTAAGGGTAATTACCTTGTCTCACTAGTTTTTCTTTCTTTCTTTTCCTTCTTCTTTTCTCCTCCTTTGCTCTCGGTCCCAATAGGGTTCACACACACCAAGTGCTACAACCCATCACATACACAATACCATTTAGCATTCCATTTATACTAACCCTAGAATTTAAGTTTTAGGGTTTAGAAAAGATGTTACCTTCCAATGAGTAGATGAAGTTCTTGACTAGTGAAAGAACAAGATTTCTAGCCCAACAAAAGAGCCAAAATCGGCTGGAACAAAGAAGGCCAAGAGTTCAAAAACTGGACATTCTTAAAATGCTAATGAGAGCTAGAAACAATGGATTTTCGAACTTCTTTTTACCTCAAGATGATAAGGAGGTGAAGGTGCTTCTAATGGTGGCTTCAAATCTCCAAATGGTGAACACCCATAAATCGAAAGTGGAGCTTTTGGATTTTTGAAGGATGAAAATGTTCTCCTTTGCAAGGGGATTACAACGGTATAATTTTTGTGAGTTTGGAGGAGATTTGAGTGGTCAAAGAGAGGAGAAAGTGAGGAGTTTTGTGAGCTCTCTTCTTTCTCCATGGAATCGCAAGGTGGAAGAAAATAGAGAAAGAGGAATAAGGATAGAGGGGGACACGTGAGGGAGATGGGAGAATAGGAGAGAGAGTCCCCTTTTTCTTCTTTTATTTCTTTGTCTTGTTGTGAGTTACAATTAATAAAGAGATGAGAGTGGGGGAGGGCCCAATCGGCCATGTACATGCCCCTCTACAGATTTTTTGACTTTATTTACAAAAGTGGACACACTAAGTTTGTTTATTCGCGTTCTCACCCCACAACTTACCGGTTGTTACAGTTTCACCAACCGGTACCCGTTTTCCGGAAATTTTCTCGTTTAATTAATTTTATTGGTCTAAAACTCCTAATATTTATTAGTGACTATTTAGTTGACCAAAATTGTTACGAGTCTGTTTGACCCTTAAGACACGTTTTCCCGGTTTCCTCGAAAACGCGCTTTAAGGTTCGTTTATGTTTTTAACCCATTTTAAAGGTCCGTTTCTTCGGGATTTGTTCCCTCGTATTTATTAAGTGTAATTAAGCCTTTAAAAGTATAATTAGCCTAATTAATCACTGTTTTTAATTACGGGGTATTGTGGTTACTACAATGTACATCAAGCACACACATTCCTTCATCCATACATTTCATGAATTATACAAACTGTGAGTTAAGATAAACATTCAACAAGGAACATATATATAATCACAAGCAGCATAATAAATCCGATTCGTGCGTTTTTATCTTATTAGGTGATCAATTAGCACACAAACACACAATCAGAGTAGCCAAGGTAGCATACAGGACATGAGAAGTTCATACCGTTCACCATTGTACTTGAAACCACTTTCCTTCGTGTTCACAATTCAAGTCCTATAAGCATACATGGAGAGTTGTATGGTTAATGACTTTATTATCGATTTAACCCTTTATTCCATTACCCTTCCCCGATGTTTACTGGTTCTTCAAGTCATAAGTGGTATGAACCCATTTCATACTTTAAGTTTATTTCCTTACTCAACAAATGTACTTCTATCTATCTATATATATGTGATATACATGTATATATATACATAGGTTATTATAATTATATATATATATTTAGATGACCGACCGACCTTACCAGGGTCGGCCCAAGGGTTAGAAGTCAGTATGTTTCGTTAACCGCAAATCTCGACCCAAACCGACCTTCCAAGTCTGGTCCCAAGGTTGGTCCACTCACTAGGTTCTGGTTCTGGCGATCTAAGACTCGACCGACCTTTGCAAGGTTGGTCCCAAGGCCGGTCGAAGTTCATGTGACTTCTGGTTACTCATTTTACAACCCTACCGACCTGGCAAGTTCGGTCCAAGGTCGGTCGAAGTCAGTAGACTTCCGCCTTGCAAATCTGGGCTCGAACGACCGTTGCAATGCGGTCCCAAGGTCGGTCCAGTCAAGTGGTTTCATTTTTATTTCTTTTTTCAGTTCTTCCTTTCACCACATTACTTCCCCATACTCTTATTGTAATCCACATGTTTTAACACTTTAAAAACCCTCTAAAACATGTCTAAGTCCATTAACAACCTCATTACTTCTTTTACACTAATTACACACATATTTACTAAGTTTTCATTCCAGCACTTTGCCTTATTTTTCCTAGTTGTGTTTTACTACAGATTTTGGTTCTCACCTCACTTCCTCCATTCATAGTTTCCTATCCTAATGCCATTATAAGGTTACAATGCATTATCTATATCTCTTTATCCTACCCCACAGCCTAGCTCATTTAAAATCTGTTTCAAAGGTATTTTTCTACCTAGTTTCAAACTCTTAAGTGTTCTAGTTTCTAGACAAAATTGACAATATCTCCCTAAAATTTACATTCTCACCACAAAGTTTTATCCACACAATGCTGACCATATCACCTGTTTATCAACAACAAATATATAATTCTCCAAGACATTACTAGACATTAAGCACCCGTTTATTCGCAGTAAACATCATTTCCATCTAGGGTTTTAACAAGTTTTTTTTAAATGTCTTTTAAAGCTTTAAACATTTAGTCTTCTTCCACATTATACTACTACTCAATAACATTTTCAACACTCATTTAAATTAAAAATTGGTTACATAAAGCATTACAAAACTACACACAATTGAGTGTAATTTACCGTTTTTTCTACTAGCTATCCTTCTTTCTTCTTTTTCTTTTCATTCTTCTTCCTTTCCCTTCCCTCTTCCCACCGGTTATGGAGATTCAAATCTCAAAGGCTACAGCCCATTGATTAACACCACCATTTCAATACAAACTAACCCTTAAATTATCTTTAAAGCTTTAAGGTATATTTTAGGGTTAGGAAATGCGTTACCTTGCAAGTATATGGATGGAGTGTTGGATACAACAAGACAGATTTCCACTCTCCAAAAAGCCAAAAGTTGGCTGGGCAAACAGGTAGAAGAGCTCAAGACTTGAAATTTCCCATTTTGCACATAAGAGCAAGAAATACTAGTATTTCCGGATTTCTTTTTACCTTAGACCAACCAAGGTGAAGAAGCGTCTAAATGGTGGTTTCATCTTCAAAACCAAGAACACCCATGAAGATGAAAGTGGTTATTTTTGAATTTGGGAAAGAGGGAAATGCTCTCCTTGATGAGAGGATTCTAATGTTACTATTTTTGTAATTTTTGGAGAAGCTTTGAGGGTTCAACAAGAGAGAGAAGAGAGAATGGGTGGCTGGTTTGCTCTTCAAATTGCCATTGTAGGCAGCTTGGAGAAGAGAGAGAAATTAGAGAGAGGAGGAGTGTTATGTGGAGAGAGTGAGGGAAATGAGGGGGAGTAGGAGAGAGAGGGCTAAAGTAACTTGTTTACTTTATTATTTTGTCTCCTAGCATATTAGGAAAATAAGAGAGTGAGAGAGGGCAATTAAAATCGGCCCACACACTGCCTCACACATATTTGAGTTTTTATTTTTAAAAGTGGACACACTAGTTTAGTTTTTTTACACTCTCACCCCACAACTTCCCGGTTTTACAGTTTTTACTATTTTCTTGTTTAATTGATTTTATTGGTTCCAGACCTTCATTAATGTTTATTAATGGCTATTTGGTTGACCAAAATTGTTACGAGTCTATTTGACCAGCTAAAAGTCGCATTTTCTGGGATTCCTTGAAAAACGCTCTTTAAGGTTCGTTTATGTTTTTAATCCGTTTAAGGATCTGTTTTCTTCGGGATTTGTTCCCTCATGATTATTTAGACATACTTAAGCTTCTAAAATACTTATTAGCCTAATTAATAACTATTTTAATTACGGGGTATTTCAATCTACCCCCTTAAGAAACTTTGCCGTCAAAGTTTCTCAATGTTAACGGTTTAATAATTCTACTCCTTTGGCAAACCAATTGCCATAATGTGTCTTACTACCACCTACGAGGTGTTACTTCCTCTACATTACAAGCATACACAAAACAGGCACCATACATACTTGCCATACACAATATACAATTTCCATACACACCATTACACAATACACATTACCATTGTACATACACACCAATACATTACACATAATACTCAATACACTTCCACTACATGTGTCATCAAACATACTTACAATACATACACGCTATGCAACGCTAACCCGAAGCAATGCAAAAGCAAAATGGATCTAACCCCTTTAAAAGGGGTACGCCCCGTACCCGGACCCGCTAAGTACTAGACTATCTAGTCTATGAACAACTGTGGGTACTTCGCCTTCATGGTGTTCTTCTAACTCCCATGTCGCTTCTTCGACATCATGATTGAACCATAAGACCTTCACCATTCTCACAGACTTATGGAGAGTGTCTCTCCTCTTTGTATCAAGAATTCTAACAGGAGTCTCGACATATCGCATTGTCGGCTCAACGGATTATTGCTCGGGCTCTAGGACATGAGAAGGATCGGCAATATACTTCTTGAGTGCGACACATGAAAGACATCATGGACACGCCCCAAGTCCTCAGGTGTGAGTGCTAACATGTAGGCTACAGATCCAACTCTCTCAGTGATTGTGTACTGCCCTACAAACTTCGGGCTCAGCTTGCCCTTCTGGCCAAATCGGAATACGCCTTTCATAGGTGAAACGCGCAAGAACACTTGGTCGCCCACGGCGAACTCAGGTCGCGTCGTCGCACATCCATATAGGATTCTGTCTATCTTGGGCTGCTTTCATTTTAGCTCGAATTTGTTGAACTTCCGCTTGGACTTGTTCAAGGTACTCCGGGGTGTTATGATGACCACTTCACTCGACTCATCCCAACACAAGGGTGTATGACAAGGTCTACCGTATAGGGCTTGGAAAGGTGACATCTTTATCGAAGCATGATAGCTATATTGTATGAAAACTCGATAAGATGAAGCTTATCTATCGAACTCCCCTTGAAAGTCTAAGGCACATGCTATAAGCATGTCCTACAGTGTCTGGATGGTCTTTCTGTCTGACCGTCGGTTGTGGATGGAAGGGGTACTAAGCTTAAAATTCTGTACCCAGCACTTCCCGTGTAGCTCTCTAGTATCTCGAAATAAATCTGGTGTCGTGGTCAGATACGATAGTCTTCGGTACTCCATGGTGTCTGATATCTCCTTGTCGAATAGCTCCGCGAGCTTCGATCTTCCAGGTGTCCTCATCGGTATGAATCGGGCAACCTTGGTGAGGAGATCGACTACAAACCAGATCATGTTGAGTCCTCCCCTAGCAGGTGGGAGTCCACAACAAAATCCATGGAGATATTATCATGAAATTTCCACTCTGGAATTGTCATCGATTGTACCATTCCGCCCGGTCTACGATGTTCAAACTTCACTTTCTAGCATGTTAAGCATCTCAAAACATACTCTGTCACATCTGATTTCATTCCAGACCACTAGAAGTACCTCTTCATGTCTTTGTACATCTTGGAGGCTCCTGGATGGACAGATAGTGTAGAACTGTGTGACTCTCACAGGATGCGGTCCCTTAGCTCAGCATTGCTTCGGGGGACGCATAGCCTGCCATTCAGCCGAATCAGACCATCTTCATGTAACTTAAAGTCGAACTTCTTCTTCTCGAAGGTACCATTTGTGATCTTCTGTCTGATCTTGGTCATATAAGGGTCGCTCAACTGAGCGTCTCGCACCTCGTCAACCAAGCTAGAAGAAGTGAGTAGCGAATGGAGCGAGTGTGCTCAACGGCTCAGGGTGTCGGCTACAACGTTTGCCTTCCCTTCCTTATACTGCAGGTCAATGTCATAATCTAAGAGAAACTTCATCCACCTTCTTTATCTCAAATTTAATTCTTTCTGCGTGAATACATACTGTAAGCTCTTGTGGTCGGAGTAGATGGGGATGCTTACCCTAAATATAGTGGTGCCATATCTTCAAGGCAAAGACAATGGCTCCTAACTCTAGATCGTGTGTCAGGTAATTCTCCTCTTGCTTTTTCAGCTGGCGGGAGGCGTAGGCTATAACCTTGCCATGCTGCATGAGTACGCATCCCATTCTTACCTGATGCATCACAATATACCTCAAATCCCTCTGTGCCCTCTGGAAGAGTAAGAATGGGCGCTGAGGTCAATGAGTCCTTTAGGCTCTAGAAGGATACCTCCACTCGTCTGTCCAAACAAGCGGTGCATCTTTCTTCATCAATGTAGTCATGGGCTTAGCGACTTTCTAGAAGTCCTTTACAAATCTCCGGTAATAACCGGCAAGACCAAGAAAGCTCCGAATGTCAGTAACAGTCTTAGGTCTAGGCCATGATTGTACAACTTCAATCTTAGATGGATCAACTGAAATACCCGCGCTGGAGATGATATGACCGAGGAATGATACCTGATCTAGCCAGAACTCGCATTTGGAGAACTTTGCATAAAGCTAGTTCTCATGCAGTGTCGCAAGTACCTTTCTGAGGTGAATTTCATGTTCTTCGGCTGATTTAGAATACACAAGGATGTCGTCGATGAAGACAACAACAAAAGTGTCTAACTGCTCACTGAATAATCGATTCATTAAATCCATGAACTTACTGGTGCATTTGACAAACCGAATGGCATGACTGTGAATTCGTAGTGTCCATATCTGGTACGGAATGTCGTTTTCTCTATATCTTGCTCTCTGATAGCAATCTGATGATACCCAGATCAGAAGTCAATCTTGGAGAAGACTGAAGCTCCTTTCAGCTGGTCGAATAGGTCGTCGATGTGTGGCAATGGGAATTTATTTTTGACTGTGACCGCATTCAATTCGTGGTAGTCGATACAAAGTCAGAGACTACCATCCTTCTTCTTCACGAAGAGGACCGGTGCTCCCCAGGTGTGATACACTCGGGCGTATAAACCCTTTGTCGAGTAAATCGCGTAACTGCTCTTGAGCTCTCTGCTGGTGCCATACGGTACGGTGCCCTAGCAATGGGACCGGTACCAGGCAGGAGATCGATTTCAAACTCTACTGCTCTCTGAGGTGGCATACCAGGTAGCTCTTTCGGGAATACATCAGGGAAATCAGATACAATCGGTACTTCGGTTGAACTCTGGATCTCTCTCCAGGTCTTGTACATAACACAAATACACATCATTGCCCTTTCTTAGCTCCCGGTACATAGCCATAGTGGAGATGACTGTAGTCGAAGGCTCTCTCAGTCTCTGGCGGTAAGATACAGTAACCCTAGAAGGACTCTTGAGCAGCAACCTGTGCTCGGCGTAGAGGATTCGCCCTTTGTACCGCTCCAACTAGTTCATCCCGACTATTACATCGAATCCCAACCCATTAAACTAGATAAAGGAGATGGGAAATGCTTCACCCTTGATTTGGATCATGGCTGACTTGTAATACTTAGTGCATCGTACACGCTCCTTCGACGGGAGAGTAACCAAGAAGTTCGGTAGCTCATCCGCATCTAGCCCCAACCTCTTCGCAAAGATGACGATACAAAGGTGTGAGAAGCGCCAGAGTCGAATAATACTGAGGCTTCAATGCCGTTCACTAGGAAGGTTCCCGTTAAGATGGTGCCGCTTTTACCGGCTTGTGCTTCGGTGAGGATACTCAGATTACCTTCGGTACCGAGTCCACAACCTATTGATTCACAAGTTCGTAAGTAATGATGGTGGACACAAGTGGAATTTAATAATCAACACTACTCTTTATTGATGAACCAACCATCATACATACCGTGTCTCTAATACACATTACTAATATTTTACATGATACTATAAATTTAATACTTCCTAAAGGTAAGGTTCAGGCGTCCTGGTTTCGTGTGTGTGACATTGATTATTGCCGGCGGTGCCGTATTCAACTTGATCTTGTTGATCCCGTGATACAACAACCTTGATTTTCCCCCATGATTAGGACATCTCCTGATCTCAATACCAGTTTCTCTACGAGGTCCGCATGCTTCTGCTCGCTATACAAAAAATACGGCATCATCACCAATGGACCAAGACACTACGGGCACTCCTCATTGAAGAGATTCCGTCGTCTCGTCCTTATCTTGGTGTAACCCAAGTCATCCTTCTTTTCATAAAAGTTGACGATACAGAGGTCCGCTTCAAGTGCGGGGATTGGATCATCTTCACATTGTTGTGCCAGTTCTACAACTTGTGTAACAAGTGTCTGAAATTCACGTGGTATCGTTGGTAGGGTTGCTCCGTCTTGCATCCGTATCTCTTGGTATGTCTTGGTATAAGGATTCCAATCCTTTCCCAAGCACATCATCTTAAGCTTCATCTTCGCTCCACCGGGGAATTCGGGTGTGTAAAATCCTCCTGGACCCGTTCCTAGTTCATTGCATCGTCGGATGATTGAAATTTGTGCTTCGGGTGTCAGGTATCCCTTTAATAAAATCATATCTGGTCGGATGACCTGACACTGCTCGTTGGAGTAGTGGTAAGTGGTGATGTCGGTCTCTTCTTGATTCAGTTTTGAAGGTATCGGGTAGCAGATATTAAATCTACCTATGGTTATAAACTTCATCTATGGAGAGTTCTAGTCTCAGCTAATTCATTTCATACTCAATACATACTTCAATTCATCTACTCATGCATCCATTCAAACAATTACTTCGATACTTAGACATGCTTCACAAGCATTCAAAGTTCAAGTTAATTACCTAGGCCGGACTTAGAACCGGTCCCGTCTCGGTCGATAATGTGCAAGACGGGCTGCCTGTGAGGTGCGCCCTTCTGAGGACCTCGGGATCCCTGTCCCTGCGGGGGCCTGCTGGGCTGGTGCATCGCCAGATGCAACCTCCTTGCCTTCTCTCTGCTTATAGCTTTGGAAGTTTCCTTTTCACTTGGCATTTTCTGGGCACATATTAGCTCGGTGTCCCGGTTTCTGACAGTCGTAGCACCTGATTTCTCTCCCTTGGCAATCCATGACGGGATGGTCTTGGTTACACCTTCTGCATACATAGCTGCGGCCATCAGAGTAGTTTTTGTTGTACCCGGAGCCAGAACCTGAGGCTTGAGCGTTAGCACTTGGTGCGAGAATACTAGTTACGATAATTATACACATACGAATTCAGATTAGAAGATTACCCTTAGGCGGGTGTGATCTCCGTGGCTTCGCAGCCACCGGCGCAGAATAACCTAGCTGAAGAGGCTTAATTAGCTGGTTTGCCCTTCTCAGCATGGACACTGCTCTCATCGGGGAGTTCTTTTGGGATTGCTGAAAGAATTTCCCTTCTTCTTTTTCCAGCTCTTGCCTTGGTTCTGCTCCTCAGCACTAGTGTTTTTGTTGTTCGCCTTGCGCTTAAGCGCCTGCTCCTCATCCCTTAATTGGCAAGTGATCTCAATGCGAGATGCCGCGTGGTAGCACTCCTGAAGTTTCAGGCATTAGATGGGGTTCTTACCCATAAAGGCAAAGGTTTAAGCATTTACAACGGTACTAAGGGTTCAAACCAAAGTTTACCTGAAGGGAGGTAAATCTGGTATAGCCCATACCGTACCGAAGGCGATGGCTCAGACCGCCATAGAAGCGATCAACCAACACCTGGCCGGTGTACCCAAGGTTAGGTAGAAGACGACCGATAGAGGTGAAGGTGCGGTAGTACTAATCTACTGACATCTTTTCAGTCATCCTCAAGGTGTCAAGCTCTAGTCTTTTCTTTGTTTTGACATGCTCTGGATAGTATTTGGATCGGAGGAGAGTGGTGAAGGATTCCCAGTCGAATGTGGGGTCATTGACATGCTCGTGTTTTACTAACTTCCACCAATCCATGGCAGCGTCTTTGAGGGTTTCAAAGGCTGTCTCCATTTCAGAGATGTAAGCTTCAAGCTTTGCTGGGTCACTCTCGCCTTGAAAGCATGGAGGTCGGAGTTCAGCTACTGACTTTACCCAGTTTGCTTCTCTGGGTGGAGGGGGAGGGATTAGTCCCGCCTGAGTTTGCTGGTTCTGTTGAGTTTGTTGCACTGCTATGATTACTTGAGGTAGCATCTGCGCTACCGTGGCGACGACGATTTCAGTTATCGTCTGTGCGCCCGGTCCATCAGTGGCCCCTCCTCTGGGTCGGCCTGGACCTCGTCCTGACATCTGAACATGTAACATTTACATTAGGCATTGTGACTAACGGGTCTTGAATTTAAGCAAAGATATCGTCCCTAAGGGCATCAATGGTATCCGTTGTTATCAACGGTCATTCCTAGTTAGGTTTCTAAGCTTCCGTTTTAAACGGTTGTAATCCTAACTCGGTAATCCCTATGCTCAGTAATTAAGGACATCAGAGTGTTACTACACTCTGATACCACTTTTTGTAACACCCCTACCGCTAATTTCATACTTACAGTCTAATTGTCCCGTTCATCCTACTACTCGCAGCGGAAATACTAATACTACGACGGGTGATACAACGCCGCTAACCGCCCATACGGCTAGCAAGGCTTACACTACATACAGTCACGGTCTGATGTCTAGAGAATACCGAGCTACTACATTACTTACCAAATACAAATACCAAACACTTACTTTACTGGATTACCGAGTATCAAGTATAGTTAATTGCATCCTTTCTCAAGATTACAAAAATGATGAGTTCCAACATCTACTCATCAATACCAATTCATAATTGCCGCAATATCCAAAAGGGTGTACCCCATGATACACCGGCTAAACAAAAAGGCCTATAGCCATGTACAACTTGGTACACCTTTCATAATCCATCAAATACACCAAAAAGAAATCATCTTGATCTCATCAAAGTCTTCACCCTTCACGAGCACCTGTAAAATATTAAAAACAGTGCCCCAAGGGGCTCAGCAAAACGGTGCATATAAACTTCGCATATACCGCGTGCTAACTAGGGTACACCGACTAATTTGGTCGACTATACATGCAGTTCGTTTTAGACATGCTTAACATATACAACATATTCATACACAATACAATACACATAACTGAAGGCATTCACAAGCCAAACAACATAATAGCATACACAATACTTACTTCTTCAATGGTTAGCCAGTTACCCATCCGGGTTAATCGGATGTTCTTTACTCTTTTACTCATTACACAATACTTGCACAATCATACTCATACAATGCTTACTTAGTTTTCCATACTTACTTACTTACTCTTACTTACTTACTTTTACTCATGTTAAGTCGGTATGACCTCCGGGCAGGGACTACACCATCACACCACCGGGCTTTAGGTGGCTCACTAATCCAGAATGCTACCCATTTAAGGGGTTTGGGTCATGGAAAAGATTAAGCCAGGATTTGGATCCAACCTCCTGTGTCTCCGCCTCCTCACGCGTGGCCGAAACTATATTGGACTTCTACTCATTCCAATTTACCCATTTATTATGTTAGATTGGTTAGCTTGTTAGGAATCAGTTAGAAGTCTATCACAATATCATTCGGTCACTACAATGTACATCAAGCACACACACATCCTTATCATCCATACATTTCATGAATTAAACAAACTGAAGTTAAGATAAACATTCAACAAGGAACAATATCATAAAATCACAAGCAAGCATAATAAATCTGATTGTGCGTTTTATCTTATTTAGGTGATCAATTAGCACACAAACACACAAATAAGAGTAGCCAAGGTAGCATACAGGACATGAGAAGTTCATACCGTTCACCGTTGTACTTGAAACCAACTTTCCTCCGGTGTTCACAATTCAAGTCCTATAACATACATGGAGTTGTATGGTTAATGACTTATTATCGATTTAACCCTTTATTCCATTACCCTTCCCTATGTTTACTTACTAGTTCTTACAAGTCATAAGTGGTTATGAACCCATTTCATACTTTAAGTTTATTTCCTTACTCAACAATGATGTACTTCTATCTATCTATATATATATATATATATATATATTATATATATATATATATATTATATATATGTGTATACATGTATATATATTACAAGGTTTATTATATTATTATATATATATATATATTTTATATGACTCGACCGACCTTACCCAGGGTCGGCCCCAAGGTTGGTCGAAGTCAGTGTGTTTTGTTACCGTAAATTCTAGACCCGACCGATCTTGCCAAAGTCCGGTCCCAAGATCGGTGGTCCAAGTCAGTGGGTTCTGGTTCTGGCGATCTAAGACTCGACCGACCTTGCAAGGTGGGTCCCAAGGTTGGTCAAAGTCAGTGACTTCTGGTTACTCATTTTTACGACCCGACCGACCTTGGAAGGTCGGTCCCAAGTCGGTCGAAGTCAGTGGACTTCCGCCTTTGCAAATCTGGGCTCAACCGACCTTGCCAAGGGCGGTCCCAAGGACGGTCCAGTCCAGTGGTTTCTTTTTTATTTCTGTTTTCAGTTCTTCCTTTCACCCATTACTTCCCCAATACTCCTATATGTAATCCCCATGTTTAACACTAATTAAACCCTCTAAACATGTCTAAGTCCATTACAACCTCATTACTCTTTTCACACTAATTCACACACATATTTTCTAAGTTTTCATTCCAGCACTTGCATTATTTTCCTAGTTGTGTTTGCTACAGATTTTGGTTCTCACTTCCTCCATTCATAGTTTCCTCTCCTAATGCCATTTATAAGGTTTATAATGCATTATCTATCTCTCTTATCCTACCCACAACCTAGCTCCTTTAAAATATGTTTCAAAGGTATTTTTCTACCTAGTTTCAAACTCTAAAGGTTCTAGTTTCTAGACAAAATTTGACATAGTCTCCCCTAAAATTTTACATTCTCACCACAAGTTTATCCACACAATGCTGACCATATCACATGTTTATCAATAACAACAATATATAATTCTCCAAGACAATTACTAGACATTAAGCACCCGTTTAATTCCTGCAGTAAAACATCTATTTCCATCCAGGTTTTAACAAGTTTTTTTTAAATGTCTTTTAAAGCTTTAAAACATTTAGTCTTCTTCCACATTATACTACTACTCAATAACATTTACAACACTCATTTCAAACTATAAAATCTGTTACATAAAGCATACAAAACTACACAAGTGAGTGTAATTTACCTTGTTTTCTTACTAGCTCTCCTTCTTCTTCTTTCCGTCTTCCTTCCTTTCCTTTCCTCTCTTCCACCGGTAATGGAGATTCAAATCTCTAAAGCTACAGCCCATTGATATACACCACCATTTCAATACAAACTAACCCTTAAATTATCTTTATAGCTTTAAGGTATATTTAGGGTTTAGGAAATGCATTACCTGCAAGTATAGGATGGGAGTGTTGATAGCATCAAGAACAAGATTTCCACTCTCCAAAAGAAGCCAAAATCGGCTGGGAAAAAAAGGGGAAAACAAGGTAGAAAGAACTCAAGACTTAGAAATTTCCATTTTGCACATAAGAGCAAGAAATGCTAGTATTTCCGGATTTCTTTTTACCTTAGGCCAACAAGGTGAAAAGAGGATTCTAATGGTGGTATTCATCTTCAAAACCAAAGAACACCCATGGAGATGAAAGTGGTTATTTTCGAATTTGGGAAAGAGGGAAATGCTCTCCTAGATGAGAGGATTCTAAGGGTACTATTTTGTAATTTTTGGAGATGCTTTGAGGGTTCAACAAGAGGAGAGAAGTGGGTGGCTGGTTTGGCTCTTCAAAATCGCCATTGTAGGCAGCTTAGAGAAGAAGAGAAATTAGAGGGGAGAGTGTTACCTGAGAGAGTGAGGGAAATGAGGGGGAGTAGGAAAAGGGTTAAAGTAACTTGTTTACTTTATTATTTTGTCTCCTAGCATATTAGGAAAATAAGAGAGTGAGAGAGGGCAATTAAAATCGGCCCACACACTGCCTCTCACAGATTTTGAGTTTTTATTTTAAAAGTGGACACACTAGTTTAGTTAGGGAATTTTCATGAGATGCCCCTGAGGTTGACCGAATTTCACTAAATACCCCTACCTTTTCAGAATTACTATGAGATACCCCTGAGATTTAGTTTTTAATACGAGATACCCTTCGTCCATTTTCTCGTAATGTCCGTTAACTTTTTCAATTTCTTCCCATTTTACCCTTAATCCATTTTTTCATGAGATACCCCCACATATTGTAACGACTACTTCACCAGATACCCTTGCATGTTTCAAATGGCTAGTTTCACCAGATACCCCTGTAACGGGTACTTTCACCAGATACCCCGTAACGGGTACTTTCACCAAATACCCCTGTAAGGGTATTTTCACCAGACCCCCTGCAACAAAATAGCTGTTTTGGCCTATAAAATCAGAAAAAAACACAACATTTTGACATTATAGTTTTCAATGTGACAATGTCTTCCTCACAATCAAGTTACTCGGTCACTACTGTTACTGAAGGTAGAAGATGCAATTGTGGAAGAGAAGCTGAAGTCATTGTTTCAAGAAAAAACACTTCATCCGGAAGAATGTACTACAAATGCTTATATTGCAATAGACGGATAGATTGGGCAAACCACAACTAATCAACAGTTCCAATGGCACAACAACATTATATCCCCAACCAACAGAGCTTAGAAGCAGTGCAACATGAGCTGAGAAGATCAAGGAGGAAGTGAAGGACTTGAAGATGCAAAGTTCAATGGGGGTGAGGGTAGGAGTATTTATATGCCTATCTATGTATTGTTGCTGCTGAAAATGTAACCAAATGTTAGAAATGTAAAAAAAATCAGAAGTATAATAAAGCTGTTACTTTTGAGCTTGATTATTTCACAAAGTTGCAGCAGCTTACACATTAAGCTAGTGCATTTACATAGTTCCAACAACTAATATTTCAGCTTATAAATAATCCTACGCCCCATTGAACTTTGCATCTTCAAGTCCTTCACTTCCTCTTGATCTTCATCAGCTCATGTTGCACTGCTTCTAAGCTCTGTTGGTTGGGATATAATGTTGTTGTGCCATTTGGTTACATTTTCAGCAGCAACAATACATTTCTAACATTTGGTTTACATTTCAGCAGCAAACAAACATAGAATATGCATATAAATACTCCTATCCTCACCCCCATTGAACTTTGCATCTTCAAGTCCTTCACTTCCTCCTGATCTTCATCAGCTCATGTTGCACTGCTTCCAAGCTCTGTTGTTGGGGAGATAATGTTGTTGTGCCATTGGAATCTGTTGATTAGTTGTGGTTTTGCCCAATTTATCCGTCTATTGCAATGTAAGCATTTGTAGTACATTCTTCTAGATGAAGTGTTTTTTTTCTTGAAACAAGGACTTCAGCTCTCTTCCACAATTGCATCTTCTACCTTCAGCCACAATAGTGACGGAGTAACTTGATTGTGAGGAAGACATTGTCACATTATGAAAACTATAATGTCAAAATGTTGTGTTTTTCTCTGATTTATAGGCCAGGACTAGCTTTTTATGTTGCAGGGGTGTCTGGTGAAAATACCCGTTACAGGGGTATCTGGTGTTGAAAGTACCCGTTACAGGGGTATCTGGTGAAAGTACCCGTTATAGGGGTATCTGGTGAAAGTAGTCGTTACACAAATAGTGGGGGTATCTCATGAAAAATTGGATTAAGGGTAAAATGGGAAGAAATTGAAAAAGTTAACGGACGTTTACTGAGAAAATAGACAAAAGGGTATCTCGTATTAAAAACTAAATCTCAGGGGTATCTCATAGTAATTCTGAAAAGGTAGGGGTATTTGGTGAAATTCGGTCAAACCTCAGGGGCATCTCATGAAAATTCCCTTTATTTTTTACACTCTCACCCCACACTTCCGGGTTTTTACAGTTTTTACTATTTTCTCATTTAATGATTTTATTGGTTCCAGACCTTCATTAATGTTATTAATGGCTATTTGGTTTGACCCAAAATTGTTACGAGTCTATTTGGACCCGCTTAAAGTCGTGTTTTTCGGGTTCCTCGAAAAAACGTGCTTTAAGGTTCGTTTGTTTTTTATCCGTTTAAGGATCTGTTTTCTTCGGGATTGTTTCCCTCATGATTATTTCGACATACTAAGCTTCTAAAAAAATACTTATTAGCCTAATTAATCACTATTTTTAGTTACGGGGTATTTCATGAGAGTTGGTAGAGAGGTGGCTGCAAATCTCCATTGAAGAGGGAAGGAAGAAGAAAGAAATCGGCAGAGAGGGGGAGGAAGAGAGGAGGGCAGTACGTGAGGAGGAGGAAAATGAGGGGCGAGAGAGAAAAAAGTTACTTTATGTAACTTTTTCCTTTTTCTTTTCTTTCTTTCTTTTCCATAGCTTACTAATGGAAGAGAGGGGGCTGTCTTATTAAATAAAACCGGTCCCCACTAGATACACAGGCTGGATCGTTTTTCATCTTTTACAGAAAACGCTCGTTAATTTACCCGGTTTAGCACTATTCACTAACCGGGCCCGTTTTCGGATTTTTCTCGTTTCTTAAATTTATGGTTCTTAAGTTCCCATTAATGTTTAATTTTAGTTATTAGATGAACTATAATTTTTACGGGTTCGTTTGACCACTCAAAGTCACGTTTTTGGGTTGTCTCGAAAAACGTGCGCTAAAGCTTTATTAGCGTTTTAATCGTTTTATGGATCCGTTTTCTTCGGGAATTGTTCTCATACATTATTTAGGTATTATTAAGCCTTTTAATCCACCTAAGACCCTGTCGAGGTGTATTCCACCTATGGTCACGTAACATCAATTTAGCGTTGTCTCTTTTCTTTGGATTTATTTTCACTGGTGGAACGCAAGCTTTTAATTACGGTCCAAACCGTGTTACATTACGGTTCTGACCCGTAATCTACGCGGGCGTCAATAAAGATGGCGACGTCTTTAATTACGGTTTTAAACCGTAATTAATGGCCCTTTTCCGGCCGCGTGTCATTGACTTTACATTACGGTTATTTGTAAAACCGTGAATCTAAAGTCCTTTGGCGCGCGCGAAACCAAAGGACTTTAGATCACGGTTTTACAAATAACCGTATGTAAAGTCGACACTTTAGATTACGGTTCTAACAATAACCGTAATCTAAAGTGTTTTTGGCGCGCGCGCCCAAGGACTTTAGATTACGGTTATTGTTAGAACCGTAATCTAAAAGTGTAATTTTTTTTTATTATTTTTATTTTTTACAAATCTACACAATTGCAACAGAGACAGAATTGTAACAGATAAGCAACAACAGAGGGCAGAAACTGCACAATTGAACCACCTGAATCAAATACCAACAACACACAATTCATTCTAATAAAGCACCAGATCGAAAATCTGTAACATATTCAATCTGTTACACAATTGCAACAGAGATAACATCTAATAAAGCACCAGATCGAAAATCTGTAACATATTCAATCTGTTACACAATTGCAACAGAGATAACAATTGCAAATTCATTTCTGCGCACAAATTGCAACAGAAATATTCAATACAACAGCTAGAATCTGTTACAGCAGCAGGCTAGCATAATTCATTACAAACAGAATCAGAGCAACTAACAAAAAATATAATCTGTTACACAATATAATCTGTTGCAGCAGCAACTCAAAATCAGGCAGAAGCAACTAAAAAAAAAATATATGTTACAGCAGCAGCTAGCTAGTCTACCACTCCATTCTCATAACATGGCTGCCATGCTCTCTCTGACACGGCAACAAGTCGGCAGGAGCATAAGTCTTGAATCTGGCATAATGCTCTTTAATCTGCAACAAGAAAAAGGAAGGAACACATAATGAGAATAAGATAAAGACACAAAAAATCTGCCGAAAGAATTAAATACAAGACAGCGTTCGTATTACCTTGTCAATATCATTTTAAAACTTGGGGAAGTACCCGCAGAACTCGTACATATACCGCATCACGTAGTACCCGCAACTCTTAGAATCCTTTTGGTAGGGCACTAAATCACCAAAATTCACAAATGTAAAACAATTGTACAAAGATAATAGCAGCACGAATGAAATACATGAATTACCAAACCTTGATGTAATCGACGGTCAATCACCCAAACTCTCCCAGAGGGGTTTTTTTTGTAACAACTGTTACATATATTAACAAAAGCGTTTAGCAAAATGAACAAGTACATTAATTTTGGTTCAAAAAACTTACAAACAATAAATAGTAATAAAAAACTTACTCTTTGATTAAGTCTTCAGTGTTGAATTCTTTCCACTGCCCTAGTGGATCTAGAACGAGCAGAGTAGCGGTGGCAGCGCAGAATATAAACAAAGCCCAGTGGTGGCTACAATGTCAAATACAAAATGAAATGAGAAATGAAGGTAACAAAGTTAGCTAATTAGTAGTAATTTTATATTAGAACTCACGTTTGGTGATATGGCATTAGAATGAATAATTTATTCTGTTGATCAACAACATTGAAGACAAGAATCATGTAGTTACAAAACCTCCCAGGGTCCCTAGTGACATTGTCGTACGATAAACGCTCTGGGCACACGCAGTAACGCATGTCATGTCATTCTCAACACATCTCTCAAGCAGACATCTATATATCACATGTACTATAAAAAGTTAGCCAATGCAACTTCATAGATATATTCTATATGTTTTTACAGTATGAGGAAAGAACACTTACTTTAGATAAGCTTGAATAATGTTAATGTTCAGATAATCTCCACAAATCATCTCTCTGATGTCCTCAAAGTTGATTGTCGTCATCTATCTTCTTCGTATATGAAACATCGACTTTGGAAGCGTCATCATGAAGTTGTTAGTTTGAGATGACTTCACCATGATTCTTGTCGTAGAGATTCATCTGCTTGGCCCCCAAAACATTAACAAGATTTTGTGGCAGTGCGAGCTTATTTTTAGGGCGCCTCAGAAGTCCTGGTGCGACCCCCGGACGGGCGCTGGATTCTTACCTTTCGCACCCCGACTCACTGGATTCTTACCCTTCACACACAAACAGTAAAAGCATAAATGTAAAGATAATTACTAATTGATTATTATAGTAACATTAAACAATTTATCTAGAACATACCCTCTGGCAGGATTCGTCGGCGCGCTGATCTCTTCTTCTCTGGGCCGGGATACGCGGCGAGGAACCTCAGGGATCTCAGGATTCGCCGGCGGCTGGTCCTTCTAGTCTGGGCCGGGTTACGCGGCGAGGAAGCTCAGGGATCTATAATAGATTAGATTAGACACTTAATGCTAAATAATGCATTTTATTAGATACTAAATGGTTGTCAAACAGTCTTACCTCATCGGTGACAACATATAAACATGCTGGCCAGGGCAATATGTCTCCCTTCGCTTCGATCAGCGTGCATTTGTTGTCAATCGCCATCGGAAGGTATGCATGCTCAATCCATCAACTATCAGGTCCAAGGTCACACGCGCGTAGAATGGGGGTAGACGTACGAAACTGATGAGCGTGAGTGGACCCTGATGGCAAAACGTCCGTAGGCCGCATCTACAGGGTGCCCGTCTAATGGTATTTGAGACGACATTTTTTGGCTCCTTTAATAAACAGAGATAATACGTGAAATAAATAAGTGAGTCCAATCTAATACTATTTAAATAACTTTATTTTAGAAGAAAAATAGTTAAACAAAGTTAACCTGGATGTTGGCAAACGGGTACGGGTCAGCGGCCGGAGCACAACTAGACGAGGAAGACATTCGAGGAGGATCTAGCTGCTGCTGCTGAGTAGTCGCATGTGCAATCGCATTCAACGCTTCCTGCAGCCTCTCCTCGATAGCCCGGCGCTCAGCAGCATGTTTCTCGTCATTAGCTTGGCGCTCAGCAGCGAACTTACGCTCTACCATCGCCTCGACTTCAGCAGCACTCATCTGACCCTTCCTAGCAGATGGCGGGAATACGTTCTTCTGACGTACTTCTCCCCCAAATCCTCTAACACGCCCCGGGTGATCCTTCTTCCCAAGCATTTGATTCAGCGCGTCGTCTTGAGAAGGAGGAGCGTGTAAGTCCACTTCTCCTCTCTGTGCCGCATCGTACTGTCCAATTTTCAAAGAAGTTAATGACGAGATTTAAGATCAACAAACACTTGAGTATATAAGTAAATTATTCAACAGCTACTTTCAAATACTTACAATTTGGTTTGCCAGTTGTTCCATCGCAGCATTAGGAAATATCCTCTGACCTTCGCTGGTCGTTTTCTGGCGTCCCAGTATGTACATCTGCACCCTCCTCGCCTCAGAGACATCCTCGATCGGGCATTCACTTCCATCCTCGTTCCTCCGTGTCAGCAAACCAGCTTCTTTCCATCCCTCGAGGCTGCCCACATATCCCCTTCGTCCCATGGTGTGGGGGTAGAGATTAGCTTCACGGTTTTGTCGTGCTTGTTCTTGTACTTGCTGTTAAGAAAGTACAACAGGAAATTAATTAGAAAATCAGGGATAAAGCATTATGAGCATTAATTAAGAAAAGAGTACACACAAACATACCCTGAACTCGGGGGTGGCGTGCCGCTCAACGAACTCCTTCCACTCCTCTTCAGTTATCATGCCATTGTATACAACATACGGCGGAGGCTCACGTGGGGGCACCCTGTTGATCCAATGCTCAACCAAGTAGTGGCGGAATGATTTAGCTTTGCCGGCCACCAAAGAAAGAACGGTCTTCTTCACTTCTTCTGGGATCTTGTACCGTTCTTGCACCTTCTTCCAGATGGTCTCCTTTACTTTTTCCGGGACTTGTTTCCATGTGTGGTTGATGCAGCAATGTGATCTGGCCAGAGTCCCTAGCATACTAGCGAACTCTGACCTGCTGCCCCCACCATACCTCCCATACTGGTCCCACAGAAGACTAATCTGATCCGGTTTCTGCAGTTTCAACCCACGGGTCGGACCTCTACCTCTGGGTCTCTGAGTAGCACTCGTAGAAGGTGCACTCATGGAAGGGCCAACAGCAGCAGCGGCAGATGTGGATGGGGCAACAGCAGCAGCGGCAGATGTAGATGGGACCGGTACCATTTGCTGCTCATTTTCCTCCTCCTCACGACAAAATAAATCGAACTCTTCATCAGCCATGTCCTGATCAGCCATGCCTGCAAGGATTGAAATACAATTTGAATTAAATTAAGCATTTCATAATGGTCATAAACAAGCAATAAATAAAAGAGTGTTAATTTCATATAAATTTTTATAGTAATAACTTACATACACCATTATCTCTCAACCCACATTCCCTCGTTATGGTCTGATCGTATATACTCACGATGACCTGTGACCTCAGCCTCTTCCAATGAAATAGGAACAGTTGGAGGTTCATCTTCTGCATCATACTCATCCTCATCAACCACACCATCCACACCAACTATTCCTCTTCTCCCTTTAAGCACAACAGACCATCTAGGATTACAGGGATCAGTTACATAAAATATCTGCTTAACCTTCGTCCCAACAACGAATGGCTCAACCGTGGGAGTAGCTCTAGACAGATCAACCAGTTTCATACCATGCTCCTCCTCACGGTAGCCATGATTGTTGTTAACCCAGTTACAGCGGAAAACACACATTTCGTAGCTGTTGTAGTCCAATACCCAGATGTCTTGTATAACACCGAAATATGATTGTTGTACCGAGACAGGACTATGACCCACGACACCGATGTCATATAAGTTTTGATAAGCTTCAAGCTCTACACCACTGTTTTGATTCGTTGACTTCTGATCCTGACGTTCTGTGAAAAAGGTGAATCCGTTGACATCGTACCCCTCATAAGAAATTACATCCAGATTTGGTCCAAATGCAACTACTTTAATCAGTTCAGGCACATTCGTGGACTGATCGGACAACACTCTCTCTTTGAACCATCGGACAAATGTCCTATTCTGCTCATTTTGTAGTCTAACGTCACTCATGTTTGGATATTGTGCTCTTAAAACACACAAGTGTTCATCAAAGTATGGTTCAACATCTTCAAGATGACTTAGCACAACTAAATGAGCTTTGTTAAGAGTGTCTATGTCAATTCTTTTCAGTTTCCTTCCAACCGTGCCAACACCCTTCAATCTGCCCTCGTGTCTAGAACGTGGAAGTCCAATGGTATCGACACCTTCTAGGTAATTGGTGCAGAAGTCTACAACTTCCTCTGTGATAGTGCCCTCTATAATACTACCCTCTGGGTGACGACGGTTCTTCATTTAATATGTAATTTATTGAAAATTTCGGCAGCATCTCCCTACGTTCTTCAAATGCACGATATTATGATATTAATCAATAATATATGCATTCGAAGAACAAAAAGAGATACTGCTGAAATAATCAATAAAGTACAATTAAAAACACATTCACACCCTAGTGTGAGATTTAACAATCATGGACAGTCCCGACAGGGACTGCCGAAGATATACCTCTATTAGGTATATCTTGGGCGGATAACTATGTTTGGTAGTTTGTCAAATATTATATGTATATATGTAAATCTTACCTCTGGTAGACGATTAGCCGATGCTAAGACGGTTAGGTCGGAAGCCAAAATAAAGTCGTAGTCCTGATGCATAAATGAAAACGACAATATTAGAATTCATCAAAAAATCAAGGTTAAATGCTAGCTAAACCGCGGAAAAAAATCGACAGCATCTCCCCATATTTCTAACGTCTCCAATCAGTTTTATCAAACAAGTCAATTTGCACGCACCATCTAGAACTAGTAACATACATAAACTTATCTTCTTCTACTATAAATGAAGTTTATTTATGACCTTCTCTGCAGTACTTCAGATTGAAGGACTGAAACTAGTCATTCTAGAACCATTAAAATACCGAAACTCATCTTATTCTTTCTGGTGGTTATAACAATAGCATTGTTGATTCCTGTCACAGATTGTGAATCAAACAGGAGCATCTGGCATAGCAGATTGAGCATTGAAAATGAGCTATTTTCAGGAATCGGTAATATACTTGAACTTACTTTCTTTCCTGTGGCAGTTTTAAGTAGTAGCATTTTTAAAACTACACTATTATTTATTAATTGTAATACTAAATGCTAAGAATAAATCAATACGCAGTTTACAGTTTGCTTTGCAAAATTACCGTTACTAAGCACCGAAGTGGGCAAGTAGTGTAGAAATCAGCCCACGAACTAGGTTGCAATTAACTGTGAATCTGGGCACAAATATATGAACAAAGTTAGAACTTGCAATCGAAATGCATGTATATGAACAAAGTTAGAAAAAAACGACAATCAATCGATCGCATACCCAATACGCGATAGAGAGGTCGACGGTGAGACCAGTGGTAGATGGGTGGTGACCGGCGGCGATGGGAGTGCAAAGGTGGTGGGAGCGATGGTGGCGATGGCCGTTAGCAATGACGGGAGAGAGGAGGCGATTTTAGTGAGGAAGATAGCGCGAAAGAGAAGAAGAGTTACTGTAAGTACAGTGTGCAGAGTAAACGGGCAAATGTTGTAGTTAAAAGGACTTTAGATTACGGTTTACATGAAAACCGTAATGTAAAGTCACACTTTACATGACGGTTCCTAAAGAACCGTAATCTAAAGTGTAACGAAATTAATAAAATAGCGCGAAAATTATTTGGCCTATGCTGGGTTTCGAACTCAAGATCGATGGTGTTGACTCATGTACCCACGGCCATTGAGCATGAGTCTTATTCGATCAAACAAATGTAACACATTAATATAAAGTTATTTTTAATCTAAAATAAGCTGGTAAGACGACGTCGTTCACTGCAATTTGATTACGCGCGGCGTCGAAAAAATCAAATAATGCGGGAAATATTTGGCGTCAGGTCAAGACGACGTCGTTGACCATCAGTGGGCGGGGACTTTAGATGACGGTTATTAGTAAAACCGTAATCTAAGTCCGTTGACCGTAAAGCGCGCGGCAACACGGGACTTTAGATTACGGTTTCACAAATAACCGTCATCTAAAGTCCGTCCTAAAAAAGGCGCGCCTACCTCCGATCGATTATTGCTTACGGTTAATTTAATAAACGTCATTAATTAACTCCGGCCTTCATATTAATTACGGTTTCTGTTAAAGCCGTGATTAAACCACCGTCATTAAAGGCTTCCGTTCCACCAGTGTTTCTTTACCAAAATTACTTATGCACTATTAGGCCATCAAATATAATATTAGAGTAATTTAATCACCCTAATTAAGTTTGGGGTATTTCAACCTACCCCCCTTAAAGAACTTTGCCCTCAAAGTTGGTGAATATAATATTGTTTGTCACCCAAGTACTCAACACAAAGGTTATAAACTCTATATAACCTGTCAGACTCCAAAAGCCTAACTTGATGTATACCACACACCAAACAACATGTCGCAGCATGCATAGCAATCAAAAATATCATTGTCCAATCTCTCAATGGGGGTCCTTCCGCAGACAATTAGGCACTAAGTCCTCCCCCATATCGAGTGATCCCTCAGGTACCGGTCACGTTTGAACACTTACGCTTTCTGGTTCATGGCCGTCATGACATTGAGCACTTACGCTTTCTGGCTCTACGGTCCTTTGGTTCTGATCAAATCTATTTGCATATCTAGAGATCCTCAGGCTCCAAAGTGGGTACTCTTCCCTGACCGGACTACTCATATCCGGCGGCCCTTGGAAAAATACAAAACACACACTACAAAAGTCCTACCGGTCACTTAGTACCGTTGCTCATCCGTTGTAGAGGTTTCAAAACTAATCATCACTTCCACCGACTCACAACTAGCTTCTTCTCCATGGTTTCGACCCGATACCGGTGCTTAGTCATGAAAGATCCACTAGCGTCCGTGGGAGCGGTTTCAAAACCGATCCTCATTCTCAAGCTTGAAGAAAACCATTTGTGCCAAAATCCGTTTAGAAGTTCATTTTGAAAACTTCAATGCAACTCCAAATTCCCATTTATGTTAGTTATACATATTACTAGCATTATTTCTTATGACCACTTATAGGGAGCTTCAAGAGTCATTCAACCCTAATGTGATCAGCATTGGTGTTGAACTATCTATCCACCCCAATTTGTGTTCGGTTTCCCTTGATCGCTAGCAAATCAAGTTCCACCTCCCACCTCAATTCACACAATCAAATAGTCAAACATTAATTTCATTTTCTATCTTATTAATCTTTCTAGTCATAATCACCCATCCATACATTTACCAATTTCTAGAATCCATTTACTCGCTTACTAGTCATCTCATCAATTATTACTCAATTTATCTCAAAATACTTACCTAATAAATTCAAAGTTAGTTCTCCAATCAGTTTTTCTATCCTCCAACAGTTCCCAAGTCAAATCAATTTCTATCCTCAAATTATTCACAAATACAATCAAATCCAGTTACCTAGGGGACTCACTTCCCACTAGGTTCAACATCGGTTTCATACCGATTTGTACTTCTCAATTCCTCAAACATACTCATTTCCCATACTATTACCAACCGGGGTTCTCATCCCCCTGGAGTTTCTCTACTCCTTTCCACTTCAAAGCTCACAATCAACCATAATTACACTATGAATGGTATACATATGTTTATGTAACATAAGTACCAATCATCAAACAAATTCTTTTGTGCTATGCGCATCGTAGTTTACACACTTATCACGTAAAACATACACTTTGCAGTTTTCGCCCTACCCCCCTTAAAAAGGGATTACGCCCACGTAATCTACCATGTGTCAACATTGGACATAGGTCAAAGGCGTTCAGCCGTTGTGGAGTGTTTTACTTCCATGCGGTCTATTATACAATGTATTCTGGTCAAAGGGTATTAACTGTATTGTCGATTAGTCCCTGCACCAAGAATTTTCATCGGAGTTTATTTAACTCTTAACCAGGTTTAGTTCTAGCCTTTCAGGCTTCAAGGCATTGATAATTAGCTATTCATTCACCAGGTATATTAAACCTAAGAATTTTGGGCCCACTAGCTTCTGCTGCGTGACCTTGATAGCTTGGGTTTGTTTGCCCTTCTCGTTATTCTTAATGTGTTATACATACCCTTTTTTCCCTTTTTATATTGGGAATAAGGTTTATCAATTATGCGTGGTATTTCTTACTGTACACGAATTCAATGAGCTTCGGATTTTCTATCCAACTCTTTAGGAATCTATATACATACTATTGTGTACTTTCGTGGTTATTCACTTGATTCCTCCGACTTATTGTCAGTTGAGGTTGAGCCACTACTTAGTTGTAGTGCTTCCTCTGTTGTCAGTAGCCTCTGAATTATGCCAGTTCATTTGGTTCTGTACAAGGGTTCTTTACTTGTATGACCTTACGTTTTCTACGCGTCAGTCCTTTTGACTTCGTAAGTTTCCTTCTACTTTTACCACCATCGTCATCTTCCTAACTTCCTAGCTATCCCACTAGGTCATCACTGCACAAGTGTAATACCAAAACACTCAGTCCTACAGAGTGCAGAGGCGTAAACCCCTGGGCAGTAAATCGCTTGTGTGATTGCAACAGGAACGAACATTGTTTCCTTGTTGTCCGGTCTGTCTATCATCTTTATCCATCAACTCCATATCATTGTGTGGCTTATTCACATATATTGGTAGCTTGCTGCGCACGATGTTCGTATTTATTTATGACATTAGTTTCCATGGCATCCGCTATTACCTTAGCTTCTGCTCATGTATCTCTACCATTTATACAATGGTTCACCATTTATTTGGCTGACTACCGAATATGGTATTCTTTTATTCCCCTGAGCTCCTTGAGTGTCATTAATTTCATAACCAGTTACCTTTTCGGTTTTTGACAATTGCTATCAAGCTTCCTTTGGTATCATTTCACTCCAGTTAATGCTTGGCGGTAATTATTTGCTCAAGCTTCACTACCCTGGGTAGTTCTGGAAGGGATGTGCTTTCAGACATTCATTGGTAACGAGTGGTATCCTTGCTTGCTAGTTATTGAACTATCTTCACTGGTGCCGTTCTTGGAAACTCTTCATATAGTTCACAATGGGTTTTTCAACCATTGAATTGTATCGTAATGGGTTCCTGGCTTACTAGCCACGTTGCCTAGAGCTCTGCTCATCTTAGGCTAATCACAAGCATTGCTTCTCCGTATACCATAAAATGGCTTGGAGGTATTATTGGGCTCCTTGATAGGATCAGTGCATCACGCTTCCGTCTGTTGGATGCCCTTCAAGTGTCCTGGTATTGATTGGTTCCTTTTTAATAATTCAGGGTATCCCTTGGTAAGTGGGATCCCTTCGGTGTTATAACCGAGTGTTCATTCTGCTTCTTGTATTTTATCACAACATTTAGGTCGACACTCTTCAAGGATTGCTCCTGGGTGTTATCATGTTATGCCATTACCCTTGGCTAACTCATGAGTATGTTCAAACTGTCCCTTTAGGGTTATAACGTCTCCCGTTCTTAGGGTAGACCATGTATGCTTCTCTTATGTTTTAACCGGTTTGATATTTTCTTCGGTGGTGAACGGTATCCTTTGATACCTTAGATGATCACTCTGGGTATTTCACTATGTTCTTTGAACATTTGTGTGTTCATGATAGGCCTTGCCTTATTGTGTTTAGGCTGGGTTTCCATTCCAGCTAATATGCTTCGTTTCAATGTCCTTGAGACATGTCCAATGTCTTTTAGTCAATTACTGGTGCTTCTCGCACTTTTTAATTCTTAATCGCTCTCCTGGAGTGAGTTCTTCACTCCTTTAGCTTGTAAGCTTATCTGGGTTCTTCGATCATTTGAGGTGTCCAACTGTCTCGGTTTGAATTTACCTTATGGTCTGTAGAACGGAGCTGACTACTTCCTGTTTCGTACCCCACATGTATACATACGTGGGGTACCTTATTGGTACGTTACCACTTACCTGACAAACTCACAAAAGGTCTGTCAGGCCCGCAAGCTCCTTCGGAGTGCGGTCATCCCACATCCGGTATTTGGGTACACTCGTAGTGCTCGTCACACGCCTAGGTGAAGTATTCTATTGTCAACTCCTCTTGTATCATTCTATGATACCGTGATTCTCCTTGTTTGGTATTAAAAAGCTGAGGTTTTAAAAGAAATGTTTGGGTTTGAAAGAAAATTTTGGGTTTGAAATAAAAATTCTGAATTTACAAGAAAATCTTCATGGTATTGCCATGTTTGAGGTCTTGACCAAGTCTAGCTTCCTGCTGACTGGTATGTTCATTAATATAATGGTCGGGCCTTTAGGCCTTTCCAAGGTTTGGTTCTTCAAATTCTTAGGATTAGAGATCCTATATTTGCTTCAATCCTCCTGGTGGTACTTAAGTAAGTACTTGTTAGTCTCTAAACATCTTCCAATTGCCTTGTAGTTGCTGCACTTGCCTTGGCAAGTGCGCGGGTACGTCGGTTTTTGGGTTGTCTTACACCGTTTATGGTACTGTTTTCATCCGTATTTCATGGCTTTATTGGATCTTCCATCCCTTTTTGATCTTAGTGATCAATTCCTGAGTAGCTTCTCAGTGTTCGTGACATGATCGTCGTTAATTCAGGTGCTTTCCCGATCCTTGAGGTACTTTGTGTACCTTGCTTCGTTGCTCGTTCCCCCGCCTTTGCGGTCATTACCGAGGTTTGACAATTCCTTAGGAGCTACTTCGTAGTCCTGTTGGTGTTTGTTTATGTGTGCTCCCATAGTTGCCCGATTATGTTATTCGGTTATCACAGCCCTCTGGCGTTGTAGGTTTAGAGTTATCCAACCTTGACTATTTTCATAGTCGGTTTCTATACCGTTGTTGGTATTTTCAAGCGTTGCAGTCCGCAGACTCTCTTGTCTTGGGTTTCATTACTCCGTTTTCCGCTTCATTGCGTAGTTATGCTTCCCTTCTTGTCGGTTGGGCATGGTTCTCGTGACTGCGAAGCACGTCACCCCATGGTGCCGCAAATTTAGTTATCCTCTGGTTAGGATCTTCAATCTTCTACCGTTAAGTACGGTCATTGTCGTTCAAACGGGAATCGTCTTCGGGATTTCAGTTCTTGGAATCTACCGTATGACAGGTTCTTTCTCTTTACAAAGTTTACTCTACAACTGCCAGATCGGGCTTTCCCGAGTATGAGATGAAATACCCCAAACGAATAAAACATGGATTAAATATCTAATCAAATTAATTAAGGCCTAAACATGCCTTAAAAGTCAATTGAGAACAACAATGGTCAACACAAAGCAAGAATTGCACCCTTTGACCGTTTAGGGTAAATACATACCCAAATGAACTCCTTAGGACCTAAAATTTTGTCCTAAGCATACTAAAACATAAAGGAAAGTATTAAAATTATTGGACAACACACCAACAGAAAGAACAAGCATTTACATGCTTAAAAGTCAATGAGGGCAAAAATGTGCTCTAAGAAACCTTAAATGTCTTATGACCTCCATTTGATATAAAATTGGATTACTAAGTTCAATTATCATGTAAGGAATGTAATAAAACCGTTCTCAAAGAAAACTAAGCTCAGAAACACCTTGAGACACAAAATGTGCAGTAAAACACCTTAAAGCACGTTTTTGTGTATGAGCTCTAAGATATTGACTTTTTGTCACTTTAAGACCTAGATTACATTCTTTATAAAATTAATGTGACATGATAGACTATATTATAAAGTCTAAATCAAAGTTTAAAAAGAAAATCAAAATGGGTGATTTTGGGTGAATAGTACCTAAATAACATTTAATTACTTAACTTAAACCATGGTCCATGGTCATATTTTGGTTTGACCACCCATTGCCTCCCACATATGGCTGTCATACTCATCCCTTAGCCAACATAAATATCAACTAATGAGTCATCTAAAGATTATTCAATAAAGTAGTAAATCTTACCTTATAAGCTCATTTTTCTTCTCTTTCCTCCCATTACTTCCTCCAGCCAATTTATTCAGTATCCATACCCTCTCTTTCAACCTCCTTAACAGCAAGGAGACTCCAAGTTCAGTTGGTGAGATCTTTTGATCTAGGTAAGCTTCTAAGACAATTTTAGGTCCATTTTCTTTATCTTTTTCTTCTCTTTCCATTGAGCTTACCCACTTCCATTTTCATCCAGCCATTTGGTGTGAGTTGGGGTTGGAAAATAAGCTGTGTTTCGGTGGGAAAATTCAGAGGAGGAAGGAAGCAAAGCTATATAGTTCTTAAGGTATAAAAACATACTTTAAGCATGATTCTCTTCATTCCTTTCATTTCCGGTTGGAAAGCTTGATTCCCTAGGCTTATTATCTTCTTCTTTACATGTTTATTCAGTTGGTATATCAAGAGCTTCCAGGAATAGCCAAATCCATGCCAAAAATACCATTTTTGGCATCTTAATCAAGGTGAAAATTAGCCATCTTCTAATCTGAGTTGTACCGGTTTTAAGCCTTGTTTAGTAGCTCTTTTGGTGCTCTTTTTCTTCTGTAAAATTAGGCCGAAGAACAGCCCTTGGTGTTCTTGTATTTTAAGGTAAATTTAACCTTGAAATCATACATTAAAACACTCCTTATGGTTAGCTCTTGCTTGAAGACTAATCATGCCTTAATTGCTCTTTGAAAACATGTAAATGAAGCTGTGGAAAAATTATCCCAAGCTTGCCGTGGCCAAACAAGGCCTTATCTTGGCTAAAATAAGGTATAAATCACTTAAACCTTCACTTGGTATATTAATATGTGTTTAAACATATGTATATATAATTGTCGTGAGTAAACATGGTATAAAAGGTCATATTTTGACCTTAGGTGGTTAAGGATTGAGTTAGTAAATTTATTTAAGTGATTAAATAACATAATTGTCAAATTTAAGACATTATGTGGAAAATTGGTAAATATGGAGAACTTATGGGAGAGGACGAGAGTTTAATGCATTTTTGGGAATTTATGTGTAAATTATTTTATAAGCTAATGTTTGTAATAAGGCCATGTACTTTAGGCCATTTTATTTATGTATATTAAGTTTAAATTAGATTTTAGGTAATAAATATATATTACCGTAAAGTATTGGGGGTTAAACCATAATTAAATTAAATTTGGGGGCTATATATTAATAAAGCCAAAAATTAGAGGTTAAAAGGATTTAAAATAAAAATTATAAGATTTTAAAAAGTTTTGGGGTTAAATGGTAATTTCTAGAAAATATGGGTACAAACCGTAAATAATGGAAATTGATGGTCAAGAAAATATTAAGGAGGTCAACCTTGACCATATGGTAGGCTTTGACCAAATTAGATAAGTTAAATAACTTATTTAAGGTTTTATAATAAGATAAGTACTTAATTGTAACATTTTTATAACATATGGGGTATATATGTTATTACCGAAAATTAAGGGTGTAAAATGGTATTATAAACACCCATGGGCTATTAGGAATTTTTAGGAATTTATTAGGTTGATTTTGGAATTAAAATAAACTATATATGTATAATATATAGTTATTATGTCATTGTTACACTTTGGAAAAGTAGATGGGGTGGAATGGTAAATACCGAGAGTATATGGGTTACTTATGGTAATTATAACCCTCGGGTGGAATTTGGTGATTTTTTGGAATAATATAAGGTATTTTACTAAGATATACGTATAATATATAGTTTTAATGATATTATAAAACTATATGTTATAAATTGGGACAAATGGTAATTATAGAAAGTTGGTGGGTTGAAAAATAATTTAGAACAGATGTAGGGTCTGTTCGGATATTTAAAATATATATAACTATAGGTTATATTTATATTAAGGTTTAAAATGTTATAATATATGATATATATATATTAACATAACATTATATATGTGGTCAAATTGTAAATTTGGAAAGTTAAAGGGGTTGGAAATCAATTTAAACACACAAGGGTCTGTTCGGTTATTTTAATTAAATAACTATAGGTTATACCTTTTTATAAGTTAAAAATGTTATATTATATGGTATATATAACATGGTATAAATTATGGGGTGATTTTGTAATAAAGAAAACTATGGGTTATGGAAAAGAATAAGGTTTAATATGGATGCCTATGCGGCATTAAAAATAGTTTTGAATAATTATAAGTTAAAGGAAATAAACATATCATATTATATGATATTAGCATATGGTATAACATTACATAATGTTATGTGGTCAAAATGGAATTTAAATGAAGTATAGTGCTGTACCGGATTATTAAAGATTGGAAAATGAATTTTAGACTATGGTCTACAATGTTATAAATGTTATAACAATTATATGGTATTAATGGGATTTAGATGGAATTAATATAAGTAAGGATATTCACATTAAATAATATGACAAACTATAAATAAATGGGATTTATAAACTAAGGTATATAATGAATAAACCTTAGGAGTTGTAATTATACAACATAAAATGTTGCATAATATTGGGATAATAATCTTAATATAAGTTGTATAATATAATACAATTAATGGGAATGATCATCTCATATAAGATGATAAAAATGTGACATATAATATAAGAGTTTTACAACTCATGAAACTTACCTATATTGGTAAATATATACATATGTGAGAATAATGTATATAAGGATGGATATATACTATGGTTGGAAACCATATAATATAATGGTGGAGGTTATTAAATGAATATAGTTTACAAACTAAAAGTTATAAGTTTTTTGAATTCAATTATAGTTTACTAAAATGTATCACAATGGATAGTGGGAAAATAATACAATATAATAAATCATGCATCTATTCATGCAACTATAGGTTATACACCTAAGTTCAATGATGGACAAGATTAAAGAAATATAATGAATTAAACTCAACAGTCAAAATATTACGACCTATGAGTTTTAGTAACAAAGTCGACTGGTTTAGAGGAACCCGTAACAATTAACTGTAGAAATCCGGGGATGAACTGTCGGGGTTACTTGTTATTTGGAAATACCGGATTTAGTTGGTCATGGAGACTTACTTATAGTTTTATTACAGTTTAGATCGTACTTCAGACAAAGGCGCCTGATGAGCTTAGTGGACTACACTGCGCATCCTAGGTCTGAGGTGTACAGTATGTAAAGGGGTTTGATCCGGGTTGTCCTGAGGAATTCTTTGGGCTCGGATTTGGTTGATATAACTTGTGTGTTATGTGTGTGGATACGTGTATGTGATTATGTGTGTTACCACATTAATTATTTATGCTCGAGCGTCCTACGGGACTAACACTACGTCGACTATAGATCGACTTATATAAACATACATATGCGTTTAATGTGATGACATGACGGTTACTTGATATAATACCCTTAGTATTAATATTAAGTATATGGTAACCTAAGTAAAACACTTAGGAACGAGTCACGGCATTGTCGGTCTCTAGAGCATGGATCTCGAACATGAATATAACCTAGATTACTTCTAGGTATGTGTGAGACCCATTGGGCAGCTAATTAATAAATTGTATTCTTCATAAAACTAAGAGTTTATCTTAAACATTATGAGAGAGTTGGTATGAGTTGAGGGGAGGAATCCCGGTAGTTTACGAACTACTTGGTTGCACATTTGTGATCACTGAGGGGTACCCGATCGGGTTCCGCTCTAGGTATTTACCCAACAAGCCCTATTTGGATCGTGGGTCAGGTGGCTACGGCCTTTATGTGGATGCCTTACGAGGCAAAGTGAATAGTCAGGGGCCTCCGGACCTCTGGTGAAATGAGCATCTTTGTGTGTACGGGAGGACTACTGTCCATTGGTGAGGTTATTGGGTTGTCCCAACATGACGCCCAACTGGTAAATAAATAAACATGGTTTGGATGGATGGGGCCTTGAAGGCCAAGGTAAATTAATATGGGAAAACATTCGCTACGGCGATTCTGCACAGTACTGTAATTATTCGATATGTTCGATTATACAACTGTTGTTTGTGTTATGTAATGAATGTTTGGATTGGATGGATGGTTATGTATTTATGCATGTTTATTACAGTATTGATTATATCTGTAAAATGGTAAAGCATGAAACCAATCTAATAATAAGATGGTTAAAATGACTAAGTGACCAATAGGGTCCAGGCCCGGTATACTCAGCGTTTATCGCTGAGACTACACTCATTGTGCAGGTTGTTGATCATTGTCGAAGCCGAAGTGCGGGATCAGGGTAGCTAAAGATTACTTTAATTACCGTACGTGGATTCTATTTGTATAACAATGTTAGACTGTGGATTGTATTAAGGTACGGTTATGTATATTCGGGATTGGGTAGACGCTCACTTGTCGACGGTTATGATTATGGACTTAGTATGATGTATAGGAGTTATCTCGTTATCACAGCGGTTTAGTAGTGTTATTTATTTTGGTTGTAGGATATAGTTATGCTTCGTTACTCGCATGGGCGAGTAATGGCGGGTGACACCCGAGTGAGTATTAATGTTGTTATTTATCTTCCGCCGTAAGACGTTTTATTGCTACGTGAGGGATTATTACGTGTTTATGGAGAGGGGTATTACATGAGAGGTCTTTCCTTCTCTCTGGCGTTCTTTCCCCAACTTTACAACAGGGGTTGCGGAGGGCGGGATTGGTTATGTAGGTATCCAGATTACACTGGAAATTCCTAACTAGCGTATCTCACATGCTAACACTCAACCCTTAGCTCTAAGTCTCTAATTCCTAACTCGGTATTTTCCTAAACTCGGTACTTAGACCATCAGAGCGATACTTCGCTCTGATACCACTTTTTGTAACACCCCTACCGGTAATCACACAATTATCTCCTAACCCGTCTCCATTACCAACAACAAAGCAGCGGAATTCAAACTACAACCGGGGGTGATACAATGCCATTAGTCACTCACATGACTAACAAGACCAATCCAAACTCAAATACAACAATCCAAATTACAATATCGGTCTGATGGGTCTCATTATACCGAGTACTCAATAAATACAATTACCTTTCATTCCTTAATCAATCCCAATACAATACAAATACAACCTCAATCAAATCTATACCAAGTTCCTACAATCATCAAGTTACCAATACAATTCCGTCTTACAATCCAATCTTTACAAATATACAAGTTCCTAATCAACTACCCATGCCATACAACAACCCCGTCCTATTCTCGAACGGTGATCAGCTTCCATGTACCTGGAAAATAAAAAAGGTGCCCATAGGGCTCAACAAAATTGTTGCATATGAAATTCGCATAACCCGCATACTAGCGAGGGTACGCCGACTATTTGGTCGAGAGCATGCGATTCATTTAATTTCAATCATCATGCAAGGCAACATTACATTATATATGTATGTCAACACAATCAAGGTTCAATGAAGAGCACAAACACTAACACACACATCAAGAGGTTAGTTTAATATATGCTTTACTTAGGCTTGAGGGTTTCTACCTCACTATGCCTTACTCAATTGCTCATTGTCTTACCCACTCTCTTGGGTACTCTTACTCACAATCTCAACAAGTTCTACAATACTCAACTCAATTCTCCACTCAAACTCAAATACTCAAGTCTCTCAAGTCACAACTCAATTCTCAATACTCACATACTCAAATCAATACTCAAATACTCAAGTTCTCAAATCAATACTCAATACTCAAAGGCATCTTTTAAGTCTTAGCCACGACCTCCGGGCAGGGTCATACACAAGACCCACCACCGGGCTTACAAATACAAAAGAGCTATGCATTTAGCTCCTCAAGTTCTCAAATGTCCAGTTCTCTACCGGACTACTCAAATTCCCAAAACTCCTCTCTCAGAGTCATTTCACAATCTCATGGATTAGCCTAGAGGTATCTCTCTCGATAACATCTATTGGCTTAGGGAATTCTCAATGTCTAGTATTCTAAGGTTCAGGGTTGTACCCAACTTATCGAATACTCTCATGTTCGGGACATTGTTCATTTTAGTCGGTTCCTCTCATTGGGGTTCGACTATTTTTCTAAGGGGTTTGGTGATCCCTTATCATACTTTATTTCTCTCAAGGTTCATTGTTTGAACAATTATCAAGTCCTCTAAGTAGAGGCTCCTTATATACTTCCACTAATAATTATTTTGTGGATTAAATCAATTCGGTTCTCTAAACGTTATCGGGGGTTTACTTCTCCCGTACAATTCTCTCATGTTCTAGTGAGTTCACAGGTTTACATTATCGTTTATTGGTTCAACAGCTTTAGTGTGTTACCACATTTTCGCTAACTCGCAACTTGACTCTTTCTACGAGTCTCCAATCAAACAAGACTCAACTTTGAGTCGAACTACAATACACAATCACATGCAAGCAACTCATTCACAATTCACCCATTTCATGAATTATACAAACTTTAGTTCAAAACACAATCCAACAAACAACAATACAATATAAGCATTAGCAAGTGCAAACAATCCGATTCGTGCCTTTATCTTGTTAAGGTGATCACACAATCAAACAAGCACACAAATCGGGGTAACCAAGTTAGGATACAGAGCATGAGAAAATCATACCTTTCACCGGGGTTAGCTTTACCATGTGGCATCATGTTCCTCGGATCTCACTTCTGAATCACTAATCACATTTCAAGTGATTCTATTAGCATTAAGGTGTTACGGTATGTAAACTTATATTCCCATACTTAACCCCGTTATCCCGTTATACTTAGTTTTACTCTTGTCAATTTAAGCTCTTACTTCTCACTCACTTCCAAAACTTGTTTATGCTTCTTAGGACCTTTAAAGGTCACCAAACAACTCCTAAACATCATCTAAAACCAATACCAATCAATCCCCCATCATTAGAATGCATTAAAACACTTTCTGTTGAATTTTTAGGGTGGTCCGGGTTTGTGTCCGGGGTTACAAACCCGGACCAATCACGGAATTCAGTTTCTGGACAATTTTAGCTATGGTCCGGGTTTGTGTACCAGGATACAAACCCGGACCAACCTCTGTTGTGACCTTCTGGGATGTTTTTGGGGTGGTCCGGGTTTGTGTACCGGTTTGCAAACCCGGACCAACCCTGGAACTGTCAAAATTTATAGTTTTTGACCAGTTTCCAACCCCTAATTCACCTCTAATCATTCCACATGTTCCCTACATGTTTAAACACCTTAAAACATGCTCTAAACCTCTTCAAAACATTAGTTAAATTCACTACCCAATTCTTGCCTAATTCCTTCAAGTTTCCAACCTCATTTTCCTAAGTCTTGCACACTAACTCATTTCCTAGAAATTCCAAGTTACCAAACACCCTTATGCTACAGATTTTACACTCTTTTAAATTCATCCTCCATTCACCATTCCAATGCTATTAACCCACTCAGCTCCACCCAAATGAACACTTAAGTTTCCCCCACTTACCAAGCCATAAAACTAACATGTCCAAACTCATATTTTATCACCAAAATCAATCCTGAACTAGCCAACACCCATATAAGGGTCCTACCAGCACACAATTACTTCACCAAACTCATCAAACAACAATATAACTCAAATCTCAAATACAATGGCAGTTAGGCCTTAAATCAACACAACTTCATATTCTCTCTCAAATCACCCAAATACATTTCTAGCACATACTTGTTTCATTTATTAGGTTCCCCATCCACAATTTCTAAAGCATTCAAAATAACATTAGGGTAGTTTAATACCTTAATCCTCCATCCTTTGTTCCAAGCTTCTCCTCTTCTCTTTCTTGGTCAAAATCAGCTAAGTAGGCCAACAATTGCCAACCTCAAATTCAACACCCAAATGGGGAATTAGGCACTAAATATACTCACCTAGTCTTATTAATCAACTAGAGCACAAGGAAGGTGCTTAAAGCACAAAAATGGAGATTTACCTTGAAACCCTAAAATGGATTTTGGTCAAGGATGAAAGGAGAATCCCTATGATCTTTTGAAGCTTGAATAATGCTCATTCAATGAAGGAAAAATCAGGGAAATTGGGAAGTCAAAACCGGCTACACAAGAGGTGAAGGAAATAGTGAGTTTTTGTGATTTTTCTTACCTTAATACAATGGGGAGACTCCAAGCTTCAAGAATATGTTGTTTCTTTTCAAATGGGACATACCCATGGAGATGAAGTTCATCCTTTTGAATTTTGAAAAGTGATAATGGAAGAGCTTGGTGAGGGGAACACAAATATGTGGTTTGTTTTTGATTTGGAGCATTTATATGGCTTGTACAAGGAGGAGAATGGAGAGTGGGAGAGAGGGCTGCAAATCGCCATTGAAGAGGGAAGGGAAGAAGAAATAAATCGGTTAGTAGAGAGGGGAGGAAGAGAGGAGGGCAGTACATGAGGGTGGAGGAAATGAGGGGAGAGAGAGAAAAAGTTACTTTATGTAACTTTTTCCTTTTTCTTTTCTTTCTTTCTTTTCCTTTTAGATTACTAATGGAAGAGATGGGGCTGTATTATTTAATAAAACCAGTCCCCACTAGATACACAAGCTGTATCTTTTTTCGTCTTTTACAGAAAACACTCGTTAATTTCCCGATTAGCACTATTCACTAACCGGGCCCGTTTCCGGATTTTTCTTGTTTCTTTAATTTTTTGGTTCTTAAGCTCCCATTAATGTTTAATTATAGTTATTTGATGAACTATAATTTTTATGGGTCATTTGACCACTCAAAGTCACGTTTTCGGGTTTTCTAAAAAAACATGCGTTAAAGCTTTATTAGTGTTTTAATTCGTTTTATGGATCCGTTTTCTTCGGAAATTGTTCTCATACATTATTTAGGCATTATTAAGCCTTTTAAATTCACCTAAGACCCTTGTAAAGGTTGTATTCCACCTATGGTCGTAACGCTCAATTTAGCGTTTTCGCTTTTTAAGCGTTTCTCTTTTCTTTTGGATTTATTTTCTTTACCAAAATTAGTTAGGCACTATTAGACCTCAAATATAATATTAGAGTAATTTAATCACCCTAATTAAGTTCGGGGTATTTCACTGTCCATAAAAAAAGACACCTATTTCAGTGGTTCCTAACTAAGAACCACCAAAATAGGTTATTTTTGTAGACACAGAATTTTCGGGGCGCTATTTCTATGGTTTCTAGCTAAAAACCGCCAAAATAGGTTATTTTCCCGGTTTTTTTAGGTAATATTTTTTCAAAAAAATGCACCTCCGCCTTCTTGTTTTCTGACCCTTCACCTCTCTCTCTCTCTCTCTCTCTCTCTCTCTTCTCTTCTCTCTCTCTATCTCTCTCTCTCTCTCTCTCTCTCTCTCTCTCTCTCTCTTCTCCCTCTCTTCATTATCTTCATGCTTTACAAATTCATAACCCTAACCGTGCCTCTCTTTGTGCCTCCGCCATCATTCTCTTCTTGAGTCTGCACTTGTGGAGTAATAAATCACTTGAACTGCTGCATCTTGCTCACCAGATTGAAGATGAGGCTAAAGCTACTCATTTTGGAATCAGTAATACACTCGAACTTGTTTTTTCTCTCTAGCAAACAAGGAACATACTTGCCCGCGCCTCTTCATTCTCTTCCTGTGCTTCACCTGTGCAGTGATAATCACTAGAACCACTGCAACTAGAGAACAGGAACATGCTCTACACTACTCTCTTGTTGCTCTGCGCCTCTCATAGTAACTTTGTAATCCTAACTAGCAACAAGGAACATGCTCTATACCTCTATAATCTCTTCACTCATTGTAATTTTACAAGACGAACAAGGAGCATACATGCTCTGCGCCTCTATTCATTCCCAACTTGTGTCTGCACCTCTACAGAGACAAATAACTGGAACCACTACATCTTGATGACGAGGTTTGAAGACTAGGGGTGACAATACCCATCGGGTACCCGATCGACCCATCCACCCAACCCATATAAATCGGTGAAAACCTGAAATAAACGGGTGATGGGTCGGGTCAGGTGATGGGTGAAAATTTTTTCACCCATCCCTCGACCCATCACCTAATTCTCACATGACCCATCACCCGTTTACAATTTTGCCCAAATATTTTTCAAAAATTATGATAATACCCCTCAAATTTTACAAAAATTATAGTCAAACTCACAAAATGTTTATATAAATTTACTATCAACCTCGAATATTTTTGAAAATTACAAAAACATACAACAAAAATCTCACTCATTTATCACCTGACTCACCTGCTTAACTACAGGTTTGGGTCGGGTTCGGGTGAACCTTAACGGAGTGACGGGTTGGGTTTGGGTAGAGCGAGTGAAAACGAGTGACGTGTGTGGGGTGAAGTCGCCCGACATGAATCTGACTCATTTCCACCCCTATTGAAGACGGGGCATATAACATTTTATTTTAAATAAAATTACACATTTCGGTGGTTGTTAGCTAGGAATCGCTGAAATAGGTGTGTTTATTTTGTTCTAACAGGTGCCTATCTTGGCAATTGTTCAGCCATCAAGATAGGGTTGAACACCTATCTCGGCATACCTCATTTTAGGGGTTCAGAACCGCCAAAATAGATCTAAAACCAACCACAATAGACTTGTTTTGTACTAGTGAAAGAAAAGAAGAAACATAGACAGATGAAGAGAAAGATGAGGTAAGGGAACCTGAAGATCCATTGGTATGAGCATTCCTAGTGAAGGAATTTGACAAAGAAACTGAAGACATTTCTAGAAGAGGAAAGATGATGGAAGGATAATAGAAAAATCCTGCTTCTCTGGCATACAAAGATGGTAGGTGGCGGCTCAAAGTTCAGTGTATAATATATTGTATTGATTCTGATGAAGTTACATGACCTAGGGTACTGTTCTATTTATAATAGGATAAGAATGAAAACACCGTGTTTTAGTTAGTAGTATCTGTACATGGACTGCAGTGGGCCAAATTATGGGCTGAGTATTTGTTTCAGAGAGTGGGCTTGAGACTTTAACACAATAAGATGGGTGACAACGGTTCTGACATTGTGAATATACCACCACTCGTACTTTGTTAGCTCTCTTGTGTATTATGGAGCTAGGGAAGCTTGACGTCGAAATGGTTTATCTTCACAGTGATCTTGATTTAAGATTTACAAGGCTCAAAATAATGGCTGGTTTGTAGGGGGAATGAAAGATCACAAAAACGTTCCATGATCATGGTCGCATCTATAGGAAATTGACAGGGTGCTTGTTAACGAGGAATGGAACCTAGCTTTCCCCACCAGTTATGCCTCCTTCCTTCCTCCGCTGGTTTCCAATCATAGCCCTATGGTGATCTCCCTTCCCGCTTCCGCTCCTCGCAAGAGAAGGTTTAAATTTCTCAATATCTGGACCAAAGATCCCTCCTTCAGCCCCCTTGTTCGTGAAGCGTGGGAGCCCCCCCCCTACGGGAAGTCGTCTTTTCTCTATTGTCCAAAGACTTCGCCTTCTCAGATCCGGACTCAAAAATCTTCATAAATCCGAGTTTGGATCTCTGGGGGACAAGGGCCAAGCCATCAGAAACAAGCTCTTTGGAGTCCAGAGAAGCTTGGACCAGGATCCTTGGAATCCAACCCTTATCTCCAAGGAGAAATCTCTAAGGTACAACCTTTTACTTAGGGAGTCTCATGAGCTCCTATTCCGTCGCCAGCTGTCGAAGACGGCGCTGGCTTAAGCTGGCTGACTCTAATACTTCCTTTTTCCATAGAGCCATTAGGGCAAGAAGGAAATAAGAAATCAATAGCGTCCATTACAAACGAGTGGTGGGGAAGTTCTTAGAACCCCTTCAGTCATAGAGAAATGTTTAGTTGCCCACTTTAAACATTCCTTAGGCTCTAGAGCTCCCCCCCAACGCTCCCTTGCTGATCTCAACTTGGATAATGTCAGAACTCTTGACCAACATCTGGGCTCATCTTACCCGGCCCGTTGATCATAATGACATTAAATCCGCTCTTCTTTCGATTGAGGGATGACAAAGCCCCGGGCCCAGATGGCTACTCTGCTAAATTCTTCAAAGCCGTCTGGGACATTATTGGCAAGGACATTGTGGAGCTATTAAAAGTTTTTTCCATAGTGGTCGGCTCCTTAAAGAGATTAATGCCACTCTTATCACCCTTATTCCAAAAACGGACAATGCCTCTTCCCCAGGCGACTTTAGACCTATCTCCTGCTGCAATACTCTGTACAAGATCATAAACAAAATTCTAGCAGATAGGCTCAATCTGTTCTTCCATCTCTTGTGAATCCTAGCCAAGGAGCCTTCATCAAAGGTCGCCTTATCTCGGATAACATACAGCTTTGCTCGTGCCTTATGAAAAATTATCAAAGAGCTCACATTTCTCGCGGTGCATGATGAAAATGGACATCAGGAAGGCTTTTGACACTGTCAACTGGGCTTTCCTCCATCAAACTCTCTCGTTCCTAAACCCCCCCCCCCACCCCTCGAGTTTAGTAATTGGATCTTACAATGTGTCACCACTATCTCCTTCTCGATCAACATTAATGGCTCCCCCTCTGCTCCTTTCAAAGGGGAGCGAGGGTTACGTCAAGGTGACCCCCTCTCACCCTATCTCTTTGCGCTTGTTATGGATATGCTCTCCAGGCTTCTCGATCAGCTCTTCATCTCTCCAAGCTTTCACTTCACCCATCCTGCAAATCCCTCCGTATCACCCACCTTTTCTTTGTAGACGATGCCCTATTATTTTGTAAAGGTGACCATAGCTCCATTTCTCTCATGCTCAATAAATTCACTCTCTTCTCAGAAGCTTCAGGCCTTATGCTTAACCCCATAAAATCGGATTTATTCCTTGGGGGGTTAATCCCTCTCTCGCTGAATCGTTTGTCGTCTTACGGGGGTTTAACCAGGGGTCATTTCCTTTCTGTTATCTTGAATCCCGATCACTGCTAGGAAGCCTAGAGCTGCTGATTTTAACCCTCTTCTAGACAGTACCCGTAAAGCTATCTCTGCTTGGGGAAGTTGATCCCTCTCATTTACGGGTAGACTCTCCCTCATCCGGAGTATGCTCTTTGGAATAGTTGGATTTTAGGCCTCCTGCATTACTATCCCAAAGAATGTTATCAAAAGAATCATCAATTTCCTTCGTTCCTTTCTTTGGTCAGGTGAAGCTGACAGTAACACTTCCCCCTTAGTGGCCTGGAGTATTCTCACTAACACCAAGAAGAACGGTGACCTAGGGCTTAAGGACATCCACAAATAGAATTTGTGCTTCACGCTCAAAACCATCTCAGCATTAACCACAACACGGTGCGCCTTTGGATCCAATGGATCCATAAGCTATTCCTTCCGGATCTTAGCAGCATCTGGACGATTACTGCAAAAGGCAATGATCCATGGGCCTGGAAAGCTATCCTCCATGCCAGGGACTGGTGGATGGAGCAATATGGGTCAGCCAATGATGTCATCTCTCTTTTCAGTTCCTACCCTGCCCGTCCCAGGGTCAGCTTCTTCTATAAGGATGTCTCATCCCCATCCCATAATTTTTACTGGTACAATATTTGCTAGAAAACGTGATCTATCCCCAAAGCTAAATTTATTTTGTGGATTACGCTGAAAGGTAGACTTAAAACATGTGATAAGCTCCAATCATGGGGCATATGTCTTGCTAACAGATGCTGCTCTGTGAGCATGCTCAAGAGACAAGCAACCATCTTTTTTTCCACTGCAGGTACTCTAACAGGGTTTGGTGGATTGACTGTGACTGGCTAGAATTCCTACCAACCGGAAAAGTCTGCGCAGTTGTTTCATCCTGGATCATCCGCTACTGCAAGGGGCATCGCCCGAGCGACTTAGTGAGAAGAGCAGCTGTCACCAGCACTGTCTACTACCTCTGGATTGAAAGATGCAAGCGGGCCATGGCAACCAAGTCAGAGACCCCTCGCACATCATTTCTGACATCAGCTGCAATTAAAGCTATCATTTGGACTAAGATGAAAAGCTCCAGTGTGGACTACGATTGGCTTGATAGGGTTCTCTGTTCCTAGGAGTTGACTCTTTTTGTAAATGTTTTGGTGTTTTTTGATCATTGTGCTGGGGTTTTGATAGCTAGTTTGAGGCTTTTTTTGTCCACGACAAAGAAGGATTTTGTATATCCCCTTCCCTGAGCCATAATACCCCCGATTAGTTATCAGATATATAGGGCTTCTATGTATCTACTACTACATTTCTCCTTTCCGTGATATATATATAAAGTCGTAAGAAAGAGCGCGCAATTGCTGAAATTAAATCACAATTCACAACTGAAGAGCATTCACATGTGGAATGTGAAATAACTACAATGGCGATGTGGACTTATTTAATAAGCACGACAAGGATTAGATAGTCGGATAATATAATATCAATGAGTCTTAGCTACAACTATGTGTAGCGATCTTTGGTTACATTTTTCTGGTACAGTGTATAGTGTAAAAGTAATGTTTTATAAGTTTATGTACAGTTATAAAGTTAGTATGTACATTTAGTACAAATTCAGAAATATCACAATTCTATGTATACATGTACATATACACCAGTACAGTTTTGAATGATCAACTGTCAGTTTTAAATGTCTGAATGTAGATATATGTAGCTATAGATAGCTAGCCAAGAAATGGGATATAATATTCATCGAAAACATTTAAGCAATCAGATGAAACTACACGGCAACATAAGCATATATTCAGTTTATGGGAACTGTGCCGTCATTATAATGACACGTAATATTTGAAACAATTATAAAGGCTGACTATCAAAGTTGTTTACGGTGAAATCATATGGCAAAATTCTTCCCTAATTGCTGAATTTTAAAGAAGTCGATCGAGGCTGCTGGTGTATGCAAGGAATTGACTCTCCTGATATTCAAATCCAACTTAATTACTGCGTAGATGTATTGACGATCATCTTTTTGTATTATAGCGTGTGTGATACTTGTCCTATTTGTAAACATTGTGAAAAATAAAGGTCAATATTTTACATCTATTAGTCTTATTTTTATGGTTCAATTGGGAGAGTAAACAAATTTGTGAAAATTTTACTTCAGTCGATCGTATGACCTTATTTATAAAGTAACTATACACATTTTTACGTGGCAATCTTTGTTTTCATCATTTAAACAGCTGGTATAAACTCACTCTATTAAAATTTAATTCAACACGCCATTATTAATCACATACGACATGGTACGACATTGGTTCAATTTAATATATTATCATCTTCTTTCTTTCTGGGTAATCTCTATAATAATAGGTAAAAACGACAAAAAAAAATGAATAAAAAACCATGATACAAACAACAGAAAAAAGAAGCATTAATGTATGAAGAATCAATTTTATCTACCACCTCGGTCATTATGTTCTGTCCTGGTGATCTTACAACATGAAGAACTTCAAGAAGCGTTTTTCTAAACCGATTCAGATTAATTGTTACATTCTGTTTGTCTACATACAAAACCCTAGCTTCCTCATGCCCTTTGGCAAACATAGAATCAGGATCCACCAAAACTGGATCATCTGGACCGTAGGCTTCCGACAGTGAACTCTCATTGGGTTCTATCATGTACTCTATGGATCTCAAACCCATCTTGATTGCTGTATCACCATAACAAAATACTCCAGCCCAGTGCAGTCCAACTGGAACAACTTGAAGCATTACTGTCCCTTGGGGGACGAACACCATGTTTGTTAAGCCAGCTCCATGATCACCCATTAAAACGCTACACTTGCTTAACACACGGGAGAATTGCTCAAGATTTGACATTTCTTCGTCTAGAGCAACATGGACTTGGTAACCACTTCTTCCATTAGTTTAACCACTTGGTTCTCGTTCAGTATAACTCTGTTTTTTGTACGAGATATGAGAACTAGAAGGGGACGTTCATCGCTACTAATTACAGGCTTCTTCTCTAAATCAGATGGGTTTAGATCGTAGGACTGGTACATGAACCGTCTGAAGTCATTCATTGTGTATCCAGTCGGGATGTCAGAGGAGTTTACTGCTACATTTCCATGGTAGTTCAGTCCTATTACTCCACCAGGGAAACAGTGGGTTCCATTTTTGTATGACGAATCTATAGGCTCAAATTTTGAGAGTCGGCTCAGGAAACTACGGTACTTGATCATCACTCTATATGATCGTAATCGGAGACAAAGAATTGGATGTTGGAGTTGAAGTGTTGAGTTGTGAGGAACAATGGAATGAGAAGCTCGTCAAGTGAATGGAACATGTTGTTTAAGTATCCACCTGAAGAAAAGACCACAGCTGGAACGGTGTGGTGATATTGGCAAGTGGGTATGTTTTGTATCGTTATGATTGCCCACTAGAATTTGCACTTCGGTGACCATCTGCTGAGCATAGACAAGAGCCTTTAGAGCATAAGGCTTGATGTTGAACTTCTGTGGAGTTTTGATGCCTGCGGTTTTTGAACCAGATGGTGATGGTACGTAAATGGTAATTTGATCGGGATTGCTTTCTATTCGGATGTGATTGCTAGTTATACACTGGTCGCTGTTTTGCTCAGTCTGGCATGTGAAACCTTCTGCTTGGAAGTTAGCCATGTTTTGTTCTGTTGCAGGAATGATAACAGACGGTGAGGTACGTACATGTTACAATCGAGGAGAGGAAAATCAAGGGAGATAAGTAATGGGTACGTAGTAGTGTACCTAGTATGAGTTTTTCCATATTCAATTCCATTGTTTCATCTCCCTCATCTTCGTTGGGTACGGGACTCTCTCTGAAGTAGTCAATATGCAGCAACGCTATTATATATACATACAGAAGTGCGCAGAAGTTAGGATCATGATAGTTACTGAGATCGATTAAGCTTACTCTGTATTCAGAATAGGATTAACCCATTGATGTAGTTGTCACTGATTCAATGAAAAATAGTTCCTCAAAGTGTAAATAAAACAAACAAGAACAATGAAGCTCTCCAACACAAAATCAAAATCAAAATGACAAAGTATAATCAAACTCACTATTTTCTGCAACTGTTTTTTTTTAATCTAGAGAACTTACAAGGTTCTTGTGCAGGGAAGGGTGACCGAAAAGCTAAGAAAATGCAGAAAGCGGAGGCGATGGTAAATGATGTTATGAACACAGATGCCCATGGTGCTATCCTTCTTTGCTTTGAATCCATCACGTTTTCCCAAACCAATTAATTCCACTTTTGAGCTCGCCTTTGTGGACTCTTCTACGCAGTTTCCATTCAGCTCGTTCCCCTGAAATTAAGCTCTCCTACTTTGCTCATAAATCATGTATGGAATATATTAATTGTTGATCAGCGTGTTTTCCTGGTCAGCTTCTCTGTCGTAGTTATGCTCATTTGTTTAAGCCATTCCTTGATATCTATTAGCTGATTATATCAACGAGTACGATCCGTTAATTACTACTCCGTTAGTTGACCAAAAGAAATATAATTACTTCAGTACTGCTAGCAAATTATTAATTGTATATATTAACGGAACCTTAACATTTCAAGAAACAGCCCGAGAGGGTTATAATACCTTACATTGTTAGTCTTGTCGCCTTGCTCTGCGCAGCTGTGCTCTTAGCCTAGAATTGTGACGATCAACTATTAATCATGGCATGATGATATGTTGGTCTTATTATTGTAGCTCTGACATGATACCTGTGCACCGCTGGTTGACTTCATCACTTAAGTTCAAAGTTTATGATTGAAGCCTCGATTTGAATCTGAAAACCAAGTTTCCAGAAGGAAATTTCATAGTTGATTAATGAGATGCTGGAGATTTAGTCCCAACCGGTGATTATTTTAATTTTTCCAACCGTTAACAAAATATTAATAAGGAGAAATACACTGGGCTCACACATCTAAATCACATGGTCACGAATCACGATATACTGGCCTTAGGAACCGTATTCATTAACGTCCACGAATCTGCCCGTACATCATTAGTACAACGAAACCAAGTTCTTGGCTAAGCGAATCGAGCAATTACTATGTGCAGCCTAATGTACTGCGCGAGTAGTTCGCAAACCACTGACAAAAGCTTATCAAGATCACCAAAACTCAAGAACGGGACAGATCTATAAGCAACATATTAGACCCTTACTGACACTATTGGAGAGACCAAAGAAAATAAAAGGATGATGAGTACAAGATGCTAGATTATTATAAACCAAATCAAAAACTAAATTTATTCTAATATTTTTTATAGTTACTAAATTTATTCTAATTAAAATAGTTAATCTAGAGCAAGTAATAACATGGAGGGTCTGGGCTAAACCGAACGCCAATCTTTTGTAAGAGGACCATGATCAATGAAATCTCATGCCGATGATAAACATAACTGGATAATGAAGTGGCCTTCCCTTTGTTGTTTGGTCTTGTACGGGGTGCGAACATCTAGCCCCTTCATGTTGTCCTTTGATGACCCGTTGATCCAAAGTCCTCTTGCCCAAACCAGCTTGAACAATAGTCTCTTCAGCCCTTTTGCTCTTCATACGACCATGAGATCTACCATAATCTTTTAGAGAGGTAGACGATGAAGATCTGTGCACATTTGAACCTGATTGGTTTTTATCACCCACCAACTCTTCTTCACCACATTGAGCGAGATCATGGCTTGCGTTATTTGGTGATTTCGCTAGTCCCCAAGCTATTTTCCAAGCGCATTCATTTTGGGCCAAGAGAAAACGCTGGCTAAGCCTTATCGAATGAGCCTTCAGCCATGATCCATAAAAAAGGTTTCATCCTCCGTAATCACTTGAGCGGACCAATCTTTTGTCATATGAGCGAAAGTCCACACTGAAAACAAATAGAGAGCATTCGCTCGTAAGTATTCCAAAGGAATTTAGCTTGATTAGCCATGTTTATAGAATACACCTAAGGACTGGCTTTTTACATTGAAAAGGGTTTGAATTAACCCTCATGGATTCACCACTAATTTGAGCCTCATCCCCTTCCAAATCAAGGAAGCAACCAACTAATTTCCTAATCTCCTCGCAAACTTCTTATGTTGATAGGCAAATGAAAAATCTTAAATTTTAATCCACATAGTGAACACGCTGAAGTCATGTTCATGAGGCCCTTTGTTCTTATCAAGTCGATGGAATATCAGAAGAGAACCATCATAGCACAAAGGTCCCTTTGACAAAACATCATGCAGAGAATCAATCTTCTCAAATTAAAAAGAAAGAGACATTTACCTACCGACTTGGTTGTGAAATCACCTTCCAGTTGCCCTCTAGCCACCGAAGCTTTTAGTGCTCTAATTTAATAACCTACCAAATAGAGTTCCTTTCTAGTGACTTTAATTCTTCTTGTATAGCAATAATCTAATCATGATTATCAAGGGCTTGAGTGATATTTTTTGGCTCAATAGTATAGATAAAAGCATTTACTAGTACAAAAATGGTCTATCGCAGCGTACCTACTGCAGCGGTTGTAAAAAAACCGCTGAGATAGGCCGTTTTTAAAAATCCCACACACCTATCTTAGCGGTTGTTACTTGCAACCGCTGCGCTAGGGTCGTTAAAAAAAACAACTCTATCGCAGCGGTTCCTACTAAGAACTGCTGAGATAGGTCTTTTTTACAGACCTATCTCAGCGGTTCTTAGTAGGAACCGCTGCGATAGAGTCTTTTATTTTCCCCCAAATCAGCTCCACTTCGTCATTCTCCTCTTCATTCTCTTCTGTCTCGCGAGAACGAAGAAGACGACGGCTATTTCCTCAACGCCTACGACTCCGCCACCACCATCGCCACCTTCTCCTTCCGCTCGCGCCACCATCCTTCGCCGCCGCCATTGCCGTCACCGTTGTCGTCGCAGCTCGTTCCGCCAAGGAGGTCGCAGGCGTCCGGCGAATGCTACGGTAACCCTAGGTATTAATTCCGAATTCTAACTTCAAAATATGTTAATTATTGTCTTGTTGATTGAATAACTAGTTGTAACATAGTTATTGATTGTTAGTTTAGTTGTGTGTGCATATTTGAATATAGATACATTATTGAACAAGTATAAATAGTTGTGCATATAAGGTGTTCGATAAAATGCCTGAGTTGATATTTTTGCTGTTTGTGCCCTCTGCATACAACCCAGACATTGATCGATCAATTCTTGATAGGCGAAAGCCATATAAATGACTAGAAAACATTGGTCTCATGACATATATATAGGAGTATATGAAAGTGAAACCATTTGTATATAATATATATAGGAGTATATGAAAGTGAAACCATTTGAATATAATTGTCATCTTGACTAGTGACGACGTTCCTCGTATATTGGTTGAGAGATCAAACCAATCAACATGAATGAATTGCAATGACAACAATATTTAATTATCCCCTTTCTAATATAATTTAGCTGCATCATTAAATATAATGCTTATAGTATAATCCATCCTCTTTATTTGAATCCTCACGGTCACGGAGTGTATATAATTCAAGGGATTTTTTTATGTGTTTCTTTTTTTATGATGAAAATGCACCAGATCAATGATTAAATGAAAGAATAAATACACCTTAATGGACCAAAATCCGGATCAAGAAAGAAAAAATTCACAAGAGCGAGATTTGTCGAGCGAGCTACATGCATGATGACCATGCAGTGTGACAAATGGAGAATCACACATCAACAAAAAATTTAAGAGAAGCATGCAAAACCAATCGAAGGAGGGGTACTGCAGCAGTTAAATATATTCAGAATGATGAATCTTACATACATAGTAATCAAATCAATTAAACTCAAATAATTTCATTCAACCGCAATCGACAGGAGTCAACCCTTGATTCCTCATCTGTTGATAAAACTGTGAGATGAAAAACTTCCGCTTTAGCATCAATCGAATCATCACCTTGTATCCCATCATAGTACGTATCATCATTATCATCATCACAACGATTCATTTCCACTTTCTCGGCATCCTCATTTTCCGGTGGCGGGTACAGCATCTCCGGCGTAAATAAAACTACAAATCATTTTGTTCTTAATTCTTAAACTATTAAAAAATTAACTTCAAGTTTCACATTAATTAAGTGGTAAGATCTATAACTTTTAACATCTATGTTCTCCCATTACATTGCAGTATATACGTGCTTAATATGATAATGCTTATAGTAATGGATTTCTTGCCCTCTAATATTATTACCTTGCTTCACCGCTGTCTGCAGTAATTGGGGTGGTCTCTACGTCTCTTTCTTCCTCATTTCTTCTGTTGTGCAGCATGAGCGGAAAGGTAACATCTTCATCTATCTTTTTTCTCTTTTTATTTCTTAATATGATAATGCTTATAATAATGGATTTCTTGCCCCCCTAATATTATTTCCTTGCTTCCCCGTTGTCTGCAGTAATTGGGGTGGTCTCTACTTCTTCTTCCTCATTTCTTCTACTGTGGAGTAAGAGTGAAAAGGTAACATCTTCATCTATCTTTTCTTTGTTTGTTTAATTAATTATTGTGAAAAAAGTGGTTGTGGTTAATATAGAGTGATTGTGAATAAGGATGGTTGCTGTCAATTGTTGAATTTATTTGTCGTGGTAAATAAGATATTGGTGAATGCTTAATGATAAGCATGTGATTAACACGATTACGCTAAGGTCATGCCAAATTTTTCTAGAATAGTATTAGTCTTATTAATTAATTTTATTTGTTATTTGTGTATAACAATCTTTACTTTTCTTTGTCAGGTCTTCTGAATCTTCTATTGGATTTGTACCAGTACTTTCCCAGCCCATCACCAAAGTAGTCTCCTAGCTTCCCCCTCTGTACAACCTTAAAACAAGTAAGTAATTAAACTTTATTTTTTGTTTTAATAATGCAATGATTTGTTGAAGTTAAATTAATTATGTTAGAATAAGGCTAGATTAGTTACGTTGGAACGTTAGAGTACTTAGGCTACGTTAGTTTGGTTGTAACCATAGAGTAGTGCTGAGTTTGGTTGCAACCGTACATCCAGTAGAAACATGCTCCATATATAAATGCAGACGAAACTGAAAGACAAATCAATCTTAAACTTGTTTTGTTTTCTCATATATAATGGAGCGTGACTGGATGTACGGTGATCGAGGGGATCACTACTTTAATGAGAAGCTGAAAGAGTTTCTCAAAGCGGCAGTGCAACACAAGGACAAAACAAAGGCGGACAAAATTTTATGTCCTTGTGTTGACTGTGGGGTCGTAAGGAAATATGTAGACATTGAGGAAATTAGATTTCATCTTAAGTCCCGTGGATTCATGCCACATTACAGAAGATGGAATTTTCATGGAGAAACTGTTGCAGCTAGTGCTTCACCATCATCAAGTGCTCATGATCCACGTTACGCAAGTACCGCCCACACCTTCAATACCATCAATGAGTTGGTACCGTTAAGTGATTCAGGATTCGATGACAGTGAGATGCTAACAGAGATTTAAGTAGGAAATATATACACATTTATGTACAAGAGATTAAACAGCAATATAGGAAAAGAATCAAGGATGTGCCGGGCCAATCATACCCGGCACCGAGCACGGCGTGAAATAAATATAAAGGAGACCTACTCAATCTACTACGGGTAGCAAACAAAAACCCGGTCAAAAGTAGCAGGGAAGCAAATTAAGACCAAGCAAGTCGAACCCTAGGGACTTGAATACAAAATTAGTCCTAGCCTTTATAATTAATTAGTAAAAGAGGGGGAAAAGTGTATAAGTGTAAATTAAGAAACATCCTAAAACCTAATCTAAAATGATATTTACAATGATCCGCCCCATATTCGAATGGTCAACGTCATAAAAAACACTAATGATCTCAAAGAAAGAAAAGAATAAATCAAGAATTTGGCCAACTCCTGAAACTGCCGGATATTATGTCGAACAAGATTCGCACGGCAAAGACAAGTACCTTGAATGTGTCGGACGATTTGTACCCGGCATGCCATCTGGCATGTTTAAAATGTCAAATTACTCTTCCAGTTCAAATGCGAACTAAGTACTCCCAATTCATTATCGAAAAACTAACAATATCTAGGTAATCAACGAACCGAAAAGGGGAGAATAGCATGGTTAATTCTAAATCTTGAAATTCATCCTTTATGTTATAAAAGTCAAATAAAAAGACCACTTGGAATTCCTCAACCTTTCTGCCTTACAAAGGTCAGAATTGAAATACTTGGAAGAAGGAGCAACTTCATTCCTAATTGCAATAAACACAAAATTCCAAGTTGATTTATATCTTTTATTGAATAAACATTGTGTGTTTTACAAAGAGAACCACTTCAAATCAGTACCACTAAGGATTCTAATGCATCCTCTACTTCAAAATAAATGAAGAACAATCAAGGGGGAAAGGAAAATGGTCTTAGCCTTAACCCGATGACAATTTCTTCTTCTCTTGATAAATGATGCAAAATCTTCCTCCAGCAGCACTTCGGGACGTTATTGAGTATTTTCAGAGTGTAGAAGTATATATGAGATAATCCCCCGAAGTCCAACATTTGGCCTCCTTTTATAGCATCAAAAAGACTTATGCCGTATGTCTTGCCGGGTTGCTTTGATCCGGCATGTCTATTAAAAACGTGCACGGGCTATAACGGTCGAAACCGCTAGGGCGCGAAAAGTCACTTGCGCGGGACAGATTATATCCGGCACCATACCCGACATCGAGTATTTGGATAACGGTAAATAACCGCTATCTTTTGGTGAACAGGTGTATCTTTTTATTATGCCGGATACATACTACCCGGCAACATGCCCGACCCTACTCCTTAACTTTGCTTCTGTGTCGTGCATAAGGGATCCGGTCTCAAATCCGGCAATACTTGGTTCCTGATGTAGAATTTCTCTCCTTGCACAGAAAACACACAAAACATAAGACTGAACATATAAACTCATTTAACATACAAAATAACGTAAACACTGCCTATTCTAACCGTAATTTAACTAATATTATTACAGATCTAGCTTATAAAATATGATAAGTCTACGGCTTATCAAGGCCCTACACTTACCTTTTGCTAGTCCTCGAGCAAAATTAAATCAGGAAAGAATAGCTACTTGTGCACAAAACAGGTACTCAGAATAATGACACTTAGAGTCCTTTCTCTACTACTTGACTCTGATTCATAAGCATCACCTACTCATTCTCATTCCATCAAAAATATACTAGTGGGTATAAGACAAAAACAATCAATCTCAAAACGGATCCAGAACTCATGGGGTTATTTTGCATAAGGGGTATTGCATCTCTCCTTTTTCCGGTTTCCAACATTCAGCTCTATTTTTCAAGAGTTTCTGAATGTGGCCAAGACTCTCATCAATGGTTTTCTTTTTGGTTCAGCCCTGTTTTTCATGGGTTTCTGAATCTAACCATGATTTTTTTCATTAAAGAACGGGGAATTTAGGAGAAAAACAAAAGGAAAAACTCTCGGTTATTACTTTTATTTTGAGGTAATCTTGCGACCTCATAATGCTTCATGTTTTTTTCTTTTCTTCTCTTTTTTTGAAGCTTTCTTCTTTTTTTCTTTTAAACCCCGATCGAAAATATTCACCCATAAGAGTTGAACAATTTTGAAAAGAAAGAAAATCTATTACCCAAAAGTAGATCAAGGACAAAATTAGAAGTAAGGTCATATACTCATGTTAACAAAAAGAATCATGAAGTACAAAATAGACACCTTGAAGTCATCAGAAAGCTTACCTCTTTGAGGGAACAAATATTATCCTGTCCTAAAATCATCTCAACCAAAGACGTGCAACAAGCTGAGTAGGGGTTTAATAAACGTAAAAACTTATTATATTGGATAAACTAGACATGTTTTTTTTCATAAAAATAAAGTTTTCAAAGTGTTTTAAGGGGGGTCCCCCTGCCCTACACTAGGCAGGAACACTGTCCCCAGTGTTTAATTGAGAAGAAAATAAATAAGGAATGAAGTAAAGATAAAAATTAACAAGAAAGGAAGAAACAACTCCCCTGGAAGGTGGATGTGGAAGTTGGAACGGCCCTACGCCAGGTAAGTTTCTCGCGCACCTTGGGGGGAGGAGGTAAAGCTTGGATATTATCCCGGAAACACATGAAGACGGAAACAGCTTCATGAGGATCACTACTAAGATATTTCTTTAACCTTGATCCATTCACTTTACAGTGGGTGCCTTGCGTTCTCAAGTTCAAAAGAACCATAGCCATTCGTAGAAGTGATGGTGAAAGGACCAGTCCAATGAGATCGCAATTTCCCAGGGAAAAGTCTGAGCCTGGAATTATAGAGGAGGACTTGATCGCCCACTTGGAAGGTGTGTGGCAAGATAGCTTGATCATGGATCTTCTTGGTACGCTCTTTATAAAGTTGAGCATTCTCATAAGCATCGTGGCGCAACTCTTCAAGTTCAGACAGCTGGAAGTTCCTTTTGATGCCAGCGGCCGTCATATCAAAATTCAAGGCTTTAAGAGACCAGTAGGCGTCATGCTCAAGCTCTACGGGTAGATGACAGGCCTTACCAAACACCAAGCGGAAGGGAGTGGTCCCTATAGGAGTCTTGAAAGCCGTTCGATAGGCCCACAAGGCATCATCAAGCTTCATAGACCAATCTCGCCGGGAAGAGCTGACTGTTTTCTGAAGGATCCACTTAAGCTTACGGTTGGAGACTTCAGCCTGTCTATTACATTGTGGATGATAAGGGAGCGCGACCTTATGATGTACTCCATATTTATGCAGAACGGCATCAAACGGACGGTTACAGAAGTGGGAACCGCCATCCAATATGATTGCCCTAGGCACGCCAAATCTTGTGAAAATGATTTTCTTAAGGAATTTAAGAACTGTCTTGGCGTCTGCAGAGGGGCAGGAAATTGCTTCGACCCATCTGGATACATAGTCCACAACAACTAAGATGTATTGATGTCCTTGAGATGGGGGAAAGGGACCCATAAAGTCAATTCCCCAAACATCAAATAGCTCGACTTCCAAAATGTTGTTCAAAGGCATCTCATGACGTCGAGAGATATTGCCCATCCTTTGACAACTATCACACCGTGAAACAAACTGATATGCATCCTTATGCAGTGTGGGCCAGAAAAACCTGATTCGAGGACTTTTGATGCAGTCCGAGTAGAACCATGATGTCCTCCTGCCTCCCTTGTGTGACAAAAACGTAAAACTGGGGTGACCTCACTCTCAGGAATACACCAACGGATGACCCCATCAGCACATACTTTAAAAAGGTAAGGGTCATCCCAGAAGAAGTGCTTGATCTGAGAGAGAAATCTCTTCTTTTGTTGGGAGGAGAGAGCATGAGGCATTATCCTGGAGGCTAAGTAATTGGCAATGTCGGTGTACCATGGTTCGTCAGCGCTGGCACTCAATGCATCGAACAATTCAACCCAGTTGGCGGATACGCTCTTCTCTGATAAGTCCTCGATCTGCCCGATACTGAGTACTGTCTCGTCTGGAAAATATTCCCGAATGGGAACTCCATCATATGGCTTGTCAATGCGAGAAAGATGATCGGCTACCCCGTTGTGGCTTCCCTTCTTGTCCACAACTAAGACATCAAAGTCTTGTAATAGTAAGATCCAACGCAGCAATCTTGGCTTGGTCTCTGCTTAAGTGAATAGGTACTTAAGGGCAGAATGATCAATGTGTACTATAACTTCACTTCCCCATAAATAAGAACGGAACTTATCGAGGGCGAAGACAACAGCAAGAAGCTCTTTTTCTGTAGTTGTGTAATTCTTTTGGGCATCTACAAGAGTCTTACTTGCATAAGTTATAATCCTTAGTACCTTATCCTTCTTTTCACACAGTGCAGCCCCCACAGCGTAGTCACTTGCGTCGCACATGATCTCAAAGGGAAGAGACCAATCAGGGGCAACGACCATAGGCAATGGCGCCATTTTGCTAACAGAGATTTAAGTAGGAAATATATACACATTTATGTACAAGAGATTAAACAGAAATATAGGAAACGAATCAAGGATGTGTCAGGCCAATCATACCCGGCACCCAGCACGGCGTGAAATAAATATAAAGGAAACCTACTCAATCTACTACGGGTAGCAAACAAAAACCCGGTCAAAAGTAGCAGGGAAGCAAATTAAGACCAAGCAAGTCGAACCCTAGGGACTTGAATACAAAATTAGTCCTAGCCTTTATAATTGATAAGTAAAGGGGGGGGGGGGAAAGTGTATAAGTGTAAATTAAGAAACATCCTAAAACCTAATCTAAAATGATATTTACAATGATCCTCCCCATATTTGAATGGTCAACGTCATAAAAACACTAATGAGCATCAAAGAAAAGAATAAATCAAGAATTTAGCCAGCTCCTGAAACTGCCGGATATTATGCCGGACAAGATTCGCACGGCAAAGACAAGTACCTTGAATCTGCCGGACGATTTGTACCCGGCATGCCATCCGGCATGTTCAAAATGTCAAATTACTCTTCCAGTTCGAATGCGAACTAAGTACTCCCAATTCATTATCGAAAACTAACAATATCTAGGTAATCAACGAACCGAAAAGGGGAGAATAACATGGTTAATTCTAAATCTTGAAATTCATCCTTTATGTTATAAAAGTCAAATAAAAAGACCACTTATAATTCCTCAACCTTTCTGTCTTACAAAGGTCAGAATAAAATACTTGGAAGAAGGAGCAACTTCAATCCTAATTGCAATAAACACAAAATTCCAAGTTGACTTATATTTTATTGAATAAACATTGTGTGTTTACAAAGAGAACCACTTCAAATCAGTACCACTAAGGATTCTAATGCATCCTCTACTTCAAAATCAAAAGAAGAACAATGTCAAGGTGGAAAGGAAAATGGTCTTTAGCATTAACCCGGATGACAATTTCTTCTTCTCTTGATAAATGATGCAAAATCTTCCTCCAGCAGCACTTCGGGATGTTATTGAGTATTTTCAGAGTGTAGAAGTATATATGAGATAACCCCGAAGTGCAACATTCGGCCTCCTTTTATAGGCATCAAAAAGACTTATGTCGGATGTCTTGTCGGGTTGCTTTGATCCGGCATGTCTATTAAAAACGTGTGCGGGCTGTAACGGTCGAAACGCTAGGGCGCGAAAAGTCACTTGCGCCGGACAGATTATATCCGGCACTATACCGGCATCGAGTATTTGGATAACAGTAAATAACCGCTATCTTTTGGTGAACAGGTGTATCTTTTTATTATGCCGGATACATACTACCGGCAACATGCCCGACCCTACTCCTTAAATTTGCTTCTGTGCCGTGCATAAGGGATCCGGTCTCAAATCTGGCAATACTTGGTTCCTGATGTAGAATTTCTCTCCTTGCACAGAAAACACACAAAACATAAGACTGAACATATAAACTCATTTAACATACAAAATAACGTAAATACTGCCTATTCTAACCGTAATTAACTAATATTATTACATATCTAGCTTATAAAATATGATAAGTCTACGGCTTATCATGAGACCACTCACCATGATGAGCAAATGGATGAAATGTTAGAAAATGTTGCGGATACTTTTGTCGATAAGCCGGAAGAGTATCAAAGATGTTGGACGCATCGAAGACACCTTTGTACCCTTCGTGCGTTAAATACACAAATTGAGTTGTGTACTAATTTGTTCAACTTAAAGGGGAAATATGGAGTTGGTAACAAGTGTTTCACGTCATTTCTAGAGCTGATACATGATATGCTTCCTGATGAAAATGGTCTTCCTACATCCACCTACGAGGCAAAGAAATGGATGTGTTCAATGGGAGTTGAATATAAAAGATTCATGCTTGCCCAAATAACTGTGTGTTGTATAGGGGTGAATACGAACATCTAGACAAGTGTCATAAATGTTTGTTGTCTGGTACAAGGACAAGGATAGGATTCCTCCTTTCAGAAAAAAAAAATCGTCCAGTGAAATTATTGTGGTACTTGCCGATAATTCCTAGATTCAAACGGTTGTTTGCCAACCCGAAAGATGCGAAGAACTTACGATGGCACGCGGATGGTAGAAAAATTGATGAAAAATTAAGACATCCTGCAGACGGACCTCAGTGGAGAAATATCAACACAAAATTCAAACATCATTTTAGGGATGAGGATAGGAATCTGAGACTTGGATTGTGTACGATGGGATGAAACCGTATGGCACATTGAGCAGTCAGCACAGCACTTGGCCGGTGCTACTAGTGATCTACAATTTACCGTCATGGCTGTGCATGAAACGAAAATACATTATGTTATCACTCCTAATTTCTGGTCCAAAGCAACCTGGTCATAACATTGATGTATATCTTGCACCACTGATCGACGATCTGAACTTGTTGTGGAATGAAGGGACAGTGGTATATGATGCTCATGTGAAAGAAAATTTCACACTGAGGGCGATGTTGTTCTGTACTGTTAATGACTTTCCTGCCTATGGGAACTTGTCAGATACTCGGTGAAAGGATTCAAAGCGTAGCCGTGTCCGGTATGTGAGGATGACACATGTTCAGATCGTCTGAAGCACTGCGGCAAAAATGTTTACATGTGTCATCGACGGTTTCTTCCAGTAGACCATCCTTACCGTTCGAGAAAGCGAAAGCTATTCAACAATGAGCCCGAGACTCATGTGGCTCGTCTGCCTTTGACTTTAGAGGAAGTGTATGCAAAGGTAAAAGACATTGAAAATGTCTTTGGAAACACATCCAAGCCGTCGAAGAACATTTGGAAAAAACGTTCCATTTTTTGGGATCTACCGTATTGGCGGCATCTGGCTGTTCGACATTGTTTGGATATCATGCACATTGTGAAGAACGTCGGTGAGGCAGTGAGTGGTACTTTGCTCAACATACCCGGCAAGACGAAAGACGGATTGAAGGTGAGGAGAGATATGCAAGAGTTGTGCATATGGAAAGAACTACACCAATAGAGGATGAGAAGCGAACATATCTACCTCCTGCGTGTTATACCCTCTCTAAGAGTGAAAAATTAAGTTTTTGCAAGTGTTTGCACACATTGAAGGTACCATCTGGGTACTCTTCAAACTGGAAGAACCTAGTTTCTATGAAGGATTTAAAACTGTTAGGCATGAAATCTCATGATTATCATGTGTTAATGTTGCATCTTCTTCCAGTTGCAATACGAGGGATATTACCAGAAATGTCAGAAATGCTCTAACTCGATTATGCTTCTTCTTCAACGCTGTCTGCTGCAAGGCAATTGACTCAGACACCCTCGATGATCTGCAACATGAAATTGTTGTGACAATATGCCAGCTTGAGATGTATTTCCCACCATCTTTCTTCGACATAATGGTGCATTTAGTAGTGCATATTGTCCGAGAGATCAAATTGTGTGGTCTGGTCTACTTATGTTACATGTATCCTTTCGAACGATATATGGGGAATCTGAAGGGTAGAATAAAAAACAGATATAGACCGGAAGGTAGTATCATCGAAGCAACAGTGACTGAGGAAGTCCCAGAATTCGTGACAAGTTATTTGATCGATGCAGAGTCAATTGGTATTCCCAAACCACGTCACCATGGTATATTTAAGGGTAAAAGAGTTATTGGCAAAAAGGTTGTGCGTATCTCTTGTGATCTTATTAATCTGGCACATTTGTTTGTACTACAACACCTTGAGGTTGTTGAACCCTACTTCGATATTCACATTGCTGAGTTGAGTCGACAAAACCCTACCAAAAACTGTATCTAGCTTAAAAAAAGAAACAAAATCGAGTATTCATCCAATGGTTTAAGGTATATGTGTTTGAGCAAGCTTCATTGAACCCCGAGGATGTCAGTGAAGAAATCAGATGTCTAGCTGTAGGTTCTGGAACAGATGTTGTATCGTTTGAAGGGTATGACATTAATGGATGCACATACTACACTGCACGCCAAGATGCTAAATCAATACATCATAACAGTGGGGTAAAAATTGAAGCATCGGTGACTGAATATGGTCTAGGTAACCAGGTTCAACCAATGAGCAGTAGTAGTTGGTATTATGGTGTCATAGAGGACATATGGGAACTAAACTATCACATTGATTCGTTTCTAGTGTTCCGCTTGCAATTGGGTGGACAACCGACATGGACTCCAAAATGATAAAGGACTTATTTTGGTTGATCTTTCACGTGTTACAACTTATAAGGAAGATCAGTTTGTGTTGGGTAAAGACTGTGACCAGGTGTTTTATGTTGAAGACCCAAAAGATAGTAGATGGTATGTTGTTCTTCCAGAGAGAAGACCGGTTTTGTTTAAGGATGAAAACAACGACGATGATAATGAGATGATAGATGAAACAGTATCGTTGCATACAGGGTTACATGATTCAACTGATGATTTACAAAATGATGATGTTCAGACCATCTACGCTCGATCAGACCATAATGAGGGGGTTTGGGTAGAAAACAGATCATGATATATGTTACTATGTCCAGGTAACACCATTGGTTGAAATTACATTATATAATTCATATTATTGTTGTTATAATGTTATCAGAATTAATTATTTATGTTTATTTTTTCAATTATACATCGTTCCATGAATATTGATCTAATGTTTGTGTTTTTTTCCTCAATGGATGATGATCCGATTGATGATCCTATAGGACAGCTGCTCCTGACTGGGAAATTCAGCCCTAGCAGAGTAGACCGGCAAAACGCACCACCACACGAGGTGGTAAAAATAAATCAAAGACAACAGACATCCCAACACAGCAAACTGAGGCAGCTGGGCCTTCACAGCAAGCACAAGAGATACAAGTTGCTCCTTCGCCTCTTAAGAAACCAAAAAACGAGGGGCAACCCATGCGCTGAAAGCAAATAGAGGCCCCCCGACCAAGCCTTTGGAGTTCAATGAGTTTAATCAGCCGATGGGTACTTGGAAAAATGATTTCACTGCTCTAGCTAGGCATTTGGTGAGTACATATTTCAATATAAACCACCATTGGAAGCAAGTGCCTCAGGCGTTGAAGGAGTAGATATTTGAACGTCTTCAGGTATTTGTTTATGTTAATAGTTTGTTTTAAGATTAATGTAGCTACTATTTTACACTAATCCATTTTTTTGCATATAGAAACGATTCAGTATAGATCCTTCTATGAAGGTTGATGTGATTAAGGGGATTGCCACACAGTTTAAGGACTTCAGATCTCTGCTTACAAGGCAGTACATTTACTATGAGGAGCCCGCAGAGATAGAGGAGGCAGCAGGTGAAGATGTGGATGATCGGAGACCACCGTGGCAAAAATACGATGGTATTACTGAAGAGCAGTGGAAGGAGTTTGTTGCGAAGCGTTTGACCCCTGAGTTCAAGGTGAGTTTCACACTAGTAGTTGTTCTTTTGTATGATAAATGTTTAAAGTATCCTTAGAGTTCATTTGGTTACTTCGTCTTTTTCATATATTATTTGAATAATTTGTCTTTTCATACATATATGTAGGCTATACGTGAGAAACAACAACAAAATGCCAAAAAAAATCGTTACCCCATCACATGGGGAGTACAAGTATTGCTCAGCGTGTGCCACAGTGGGAGAAAGAGGGGTTGTTGCCAGCTGAATCGAATGTCAGCGAAAGAAGGATGAAGGTTTAAGACTTAAGTCGACGGAAGAAACCTTCAAATCCGGCGGCACCTGCTCAGTATGATGACACCACGAGAGAGTGAAGTCATCAACCAAATGGTAAGTGATTTTTAGTTTAAAAAATGTTTATTATATTATAGAGTAACAATAGCAGTTAAATAAACCGAAGTATCCTTATTGAATTATTAAACTCCATAACAGGAAGAGTTAAGCTCCCAAATCACCCAGGGCACTTGGCAGCCCGTTAGGCAGGATGATCCACTTTCTCGCGCTCTCGGGAAGAAGGATCATCCGGGTCGTGTAGTAGGCTTTGGTGGTCATGTCGGTATACGCTAAGCCTTCGGTAATCCTGGGTCCAGACACAGTGCAGGAGGGAGCATTACATATGAGGAGCACTTACGCCAGAATGCAGAGCTCGAGCAGTGACTATGAAATGAATTTCAGCAGTCAATCGCTCAAGCTATGGAGATTATGCGATCTGAGAGGATGAGTCAGGAGGTTTCTAGACCGCCAGATCAGGCACAAGCATCAGAGCCCGCAGCAGTGCCTCCCAGTAGTGTTCACTCCATCAACCCATTTCCATATTCATCTCTCAAGGTTAGAACAACATGTTAACTACAAATACAAAAAAAAAACAAATTATACACTTGTTTATGTGCATCTAAAATCTTTAATTTTGAAAATTTAGCAACCGATTGACTGCACATTGTTCCAAGTGATTGGCGTTGACGAAGTCGAAGTAGGGTGGGGAAAAATTTTCAAGTCTTCTCCTGGTGACACCGTGAGGAATGCAGCGCTCCGAGAGTACCATGTCCAGGTGCTTGTTGATGGTTACGCGCCTACGTACGTGGATTGTCAAGTACCCGTGCCCAGTGCAGACATATCCACCCTTCGTCAAGCTGAATCCATGACAATACAGTGGCCCATTAGATTGATTAAGCTTGGGGAGCAGCAGGTAACCCCATGAAAAAACTTATTCTTTAACATATCCTAGAGTAGAAACATATACTTATTAAATTAATATATTAGGAACACATTCAATCAAATTCTGATAAGGCAAAGGAAAGAGAGTTGTTGTTGCACCAGCTGATCCTTCGATGGCATCCACCACTAGAGTTGTGATGAGATCGAATTTGCTACAACCGGCGGTTCTGAATGTCTTACCCCCCAAGCTGAAACTATTGCACTCCACACTGTTGATGACACCGCCAATAAGAGATTCGGTTACAATGGAACCAAGACCGGATCTTTTTTTACTATGAAGGCGCTCAGAGTTTTGAAATCTATCTTAGTGATTTTGTGAAGTTGTTCACGAAGGATTGGTTGAGTGCGTCGATTCTCAAATCGGCTTGAATGTGAGTAATTAGCATACCTTGTATACATTTTACTCTGTATATTTGAAAATTAAATTCATAATATTGGTTTCTTTATATTGTGCAGGTTTGTTGATGACAAGGCGGTCCAAGTACATGAGAATAGTAGTTTCGGGTTCTTATGCCCTAACTACTGTTCTGAAGCTAATATGGGATCTGACCCCCAAGCTTGGTCCAGTACTTGTCGACTGTGATACATGCGTGTGCAGTTGCTGATAGATCTTACATAATGCTGCCTCTTCATCAAGGGTAAGAATTTTATCTAATGTTAAGTTAGTTTAAAAATTATGATATTTATATTATGCAATTGATTGAATTAAGTTCTGCTTGTATTGTAATCTATGAACAGCCGACACTGGTCTTTGCTCGTTCTATGTCTAAAAAGCCCAAGAGTCCTGCAGCTTGAATCAGCATCTCGGCGTCCCAAGAGGCCACTTATATATAACATGTTGATGAGGTGATGAATTTACTTAACTTGATTAATTATCAATTTTTAGTTATTTCTTAATCATCCGGTTGATAACTTGTACTTTATTTGTGTGTATGAATTCTAGTGCCTTTGTATCTGTACTAACGTATTTTCGGGGAGAGAGAATTAAGAACATTCCGTGGAATGTAGTCAAGGTATCTTGTAGTCCTTATTCAAATTTTGTAATATGTTCATTAGTTTTGAAATAGGAACAGTATTATAATTTATGTGTTAAATCGATTTTGAATATGTACGTATATAAATGTGCAGTTGCAGAAGGTTATTTTCGGAGTGGTTAAACTGGTGTAAAATTAAAAGAAAGGAAATTAAAAACTCAAATTATAAACGTCGGGCTGCAAACAAATCCCGGTCGTAGTTAGTAAAACAAGTGTCGTATCCACAGGGAGATTGTTCAATTTATCCTAGTCTTGGTAGTTACTTAAAAACTGGTAAAAAGGGGTTTAGCCGGAGGCAAGCTTGATTTGTTGTTTGATTAGTGCAAATATAATAAAAACAGTAAAAAGGTGAATTAATTGATGTGAATGAAAAAACGTATCCTAGGATAGCGGGGGAATTTCCTAAATTACTTAAACATATTTATAACCTTGTCTCAATTATTTATTGCCTATTAGAGTTAATAATTGTCAGTTACGAACTCTTAATAAAAGCCTTAATATTTTCCTGCTCAGTCCGGAGTGTAAATACTAAGATTAATTCCTTTGTGGTACCTAGACTATCTCAAAATCATATGTTGATAGTTACCAAATAAATGCAGTCGTTTGTCGCGCAAAGCATTTAGCAATATTAGTTTAAAGGAATTAAAACAAGTTAAATGAGAGAAACAGGTGATAAATATTAATTTACGTAATATTAGAAATCAAACCCCCATCCTAGCATACAAAAGAAAATTACTCAGACATTAACGGAGATAAGAAGATTACACAGATAGATTTGACATTAATTCAGAGGAAGAAGAACTGGTCTGCTCTCGCTCTCACCGCTGCTCTTCTATTTCTTTTGTTACTGCGTGAGTGTGGAATGATGTGGTGATACGGGAGGAAATATAAGTGGAAGCGAATGGGTGAGTGTGGTGAATGGTTTCTTTAGACTCCCGTCGTGCGTGGTGTGTGTGGTGTTATGGTGCTAAGTTTATATAGAGGATTGGAAGAAGATTGATCCGTACGAATTTGATTGCAAATGAAGAAGAGCATTGATTGAGCACTGATTGCAGACTGATTGCTTCATTTAATGCAGGGGACAGAGCCGACGCGTGAGCGATTTAAGGTAGGCGGTGCGGGAGTAGATGGATAGCAGAATCCATTTGCAGAAAAACGCGTCGCGAAGAAGAAGACTAGCGGCGTCTCTTGTCCGCCTGGAGTCTGCTTGCAGTCCGCGTGCGTACATCACTGAAATTGGTCCGGGACTTGGGCAAGAGTTAGGTCCCGGACCATAATGCAAGCAAAGTCCTCGGTTGTCGTCTATGTTGTTGGTCCGGGTCCTTGCACATGAGTCAAGTCCCGGACCCTTTCTTACAGAATCCCTCGGCCATTTTTCAAGGGGTGGTCCGGGTCCTTGTATGGGACCTAAGTCCCGGACCACCCACGGCTATCTATTCTCGGCCTGTTTTAATATGCTGGTCCGGGACTTAGTTCTGGATTTAAGTCCCGGACCCTTCAACCGGCTCCAGATTCTTCGTTATAAGTCCGTTTTACTCGCCGTCTGCGCCGATGCGTTGGTCTCTTCGTGTACTTTCTTCCTAGCTTGGCTTTTCCTCATGTTTAAACCAATAAATTTGTGAGATAATCAATAAAACATAAACTAGAGGAAAAATACGATAAGTGAGAAATGAGCAGAAAAGTGCTGATATGATATATGAAATACACCTATAAAACATGCTCATTTAGACACTTATCAGCAGTGTCCACAGCAGCCGTTAGGTTCAGACTGTGGCTACTATGTCATGCGGTTTATGAGTGACTTGATAGCGGGACCGAGACTCTTGCCAGAGAAGTCACTAGACAAGGTAAGTAGCATTCTTGAAATATTTTGGTTTTGTAGATAATTTTTAACATTGATTCTTTAACTCAAAGTATTATTAGTAACTAATCATATTTCTTTTTTTTGTTAATTTCAAGGCTTTTGAAGATTTTGTAGAAGGTTACGATGAAGGACATATAACCGAGGTGCTCGAGGAATGGACAGAATACATGAGCGTTAATGTAGCTTGCTTTTAGTGTTTGGTAGGATTGAGTAGGATGTTTTTGAAATTCTCATGAAACAATTGTGGTTTCTGTAAAGATTTTGTTGATGTTTGATTAATTTGCTCAAATTTATAAGTGTAAGTATTGCCCGTAGATGGGTTTGGTGGCCATTTAAATGGTAAAAGGTTGATCTACTGCCCCACTGTGGTGGCATTGTTAATTGTTATATGTTGACAGGATTGATTGATTCTTGGGTGTGTTTGGTACAATTGTAGAGTGGAATGGAAAAAAAAAAAAAAACAACCTATTGCAGCGGTTCTTATTAAGAACCGTTGCAATAGGCCCTGTCAATATTTTCTGAAGAGACCCTAATGTAGCGGTTCCTTCAACAACCGCTGCGATAGTTGTTTTTTTTTTTTAAAAAAAAAGTCTAACGTAGCGGTTCTTTTAACAACCGCTGCGGTAGAGCACCTACTGCAGCGGTTGTAGAACCGCTACGGTAGGTACCTACCACAGCGGTTGTCAAAAGAACCGCTGCGTTAGAGTACCTACCGCAACAGTTCTACAACCGCTGCGGTTTTCAACCGCTGCCATAGGTACCAAACAACCGCTGTGATAGACCATTTTTGTACTAGTGATTGTATTCACAAAGATTACGATAGACATCCCCTCGAGTTTGAACACAAAGAGTTAGGTCACTAATAATGTTGTCCACTTGATGAGATAAAGAATACCTTATAGTCCTTCTAGATTGAGTATATTGTGGAGTAACAGTCGTTGCAGTATTAGTGTTCGAGGGAGCCAAGCTTGGTGAATTGGATGAATCTAAGTCAGTTGGGGTATGTAGTGGAGTAACATCGATGTTCAGACACATGTTAGGACACCTCAAGAACTTCTTCTAAATTCTGTTCGACATGCGTCCGAACATTGACGTTCGGAAACATGTTCGGACCTCACCATGTATTTAATTCTAGTAACTTGTCTGAACATTGAAGTCTGGACCGATGCCCGGACACTTTTGGTTATAAGTCTCGACTTGTGTCCGAATGTCGAAGTTTGGACACAAGTTCAGGAATTCTAATTCCTGTGCCTTCTGAGTCTCGACTTGCATCCGAACATTGACGTTCGGACACAAGTTCGGACACCCCTCTCTATTTTTAGCTAAACATGCTCGTTTGAGCACCGTTTTGACTTCTGTTTACGGGGTTGTATTCCCCTACTGATAACTAAGCTTTCTAAATGCTTTATGGTGCATAAATGCTTATTATTATTTAAGCTTTGTTTTGGGACCTAGTATCTCTGTATCTGAACCGTGGATGGCTGGTTTAGCTATCTCGTAGCGTGCTGCGTAGGACGTCCTTCTGTTTGCCACGGGTGTTTCCGGTTCTGTTCACAGGTGTGTCACCTGTTCTGTTTACGAGTGAGGTTTCCTCGTTCTGTTCACAGATGCTATCTGTTCTGTCAGTATGCTTTGGTATCTAGTATCCCACTCTGTTTGTGATTCTGTTTGCTCTGAATTCTGTTTTAGTCCTATTGAATGGGACTTCTGCTTCTGGTATTTGATACGGAAGGTGTCTTTCCCTTCTGTTTACCTTCTGGATTTATATCATTATCTGCAAATGTTTTGAGCATGCTGGTTGATGAAGTTAGTCATCTACTGAGCATGGTTGTGTGCTCACTCCCCTACTTTCACTAACATTGCAGATTGATCATCGAGGATCGCCTTGATTCTGGAGCTTAGCTTGATAGATCGTATTTGAGATTTGATATGTTTACATTTCAGACTTTGTAGCCTTCGGGCCTTTGATTTTCTCATCAGTCTTCTGACATATTTTTGGATATTTGTATTGAAATTTTGATATTTTGACATACTTTGATTATACGTATATATTCAAGTATTGTTTTAGGCCTTATTTGTGAACGTTAAATTAGAGCCTTACGTTATTCGGTAGTAATACGTGGCATGTAACGTCCCTAACTCCTAGGCCAGTGTTAGGGTTGTTACATTTAGTGGTATCAGAGCTCTGGGTTCAAATATGATGGGAATTTAGCTCAATCAGTCTGTCAGTTTGTCGGTATCTGTGCTTTGGAGACACGTGGTCTAACTGCTTGCTTGTGGACTTTCAGAATGCCGCCACGAAGAGCTCTAGTCACTCCCCAAGGCGATGTTGCCAGGCAGTCCAGTAGTTCATGACCCAGCTGCTACAGACGGTTGTAGCTAGAGGAGTCCCTGGAGGATGAACAGCTGTTGGTGGAGCAGTTGGGGGTGGTGCAGCCGGAGCTGGGGCTGCTGATGCTGGAGGAAGAAATGTGAAAGCGCTTAGGAGTTTATAAAGCAAAAGCCTCCAACATTCGATGGGACTGGAGACCCCCAGGAGACCAGTCACTAGTTGACTGAGGTAGGGGATTTGCTGTGAGTCATGGGCTCGGAAAAGGAGCAGAAGGTGGACTTTGTCACCTTTCTGTTCAAGGTAGAAGCCAGGAGTGGTGGAGGTCTGTGATGGGGAAGTTTCCCCAGCCCTTGACCTGGGACCAGTTTACCGGGGAGTTCAACAAGTAGTTCTACCCCACATTTATAAGGACAAGCGCATTCTAGAGTATAACCAACTACGCCAGGGTCAGGACATGAACGAAGAGGAGTACGTTCGTAAGTTCATCAGTCTCTCCAAGTTTGCACCTGAGCCGGATGAGCATAGGAAGGCCAAGAAGTTTGAGAGTGGCCTTAGGCCTGATATTCGTTCTGCTGTGACACCGTGTAACACCCCTCACATTAAACGCGTAATAATAACTCTCATAGCATAATTAAAGACGTTTCACAACGGAAGTTAAACATTAATATTCTCACTCGGGTGTCACATGCCATTACTCGCCCATGCGAGTAAAGAAGCAGAAAAGGAATATAACAACACATCGACAATAATTAACCGCAGTGATGAACGAGATATATACTACATCATCCTAAGTATAAACTAATACATAAGGTAAGTGAGCAGCTAAGGTAATCCCAATGTTTACATCGTACTGAATATAAACTAATTCTGAAAGTGCAATAAATAAATAAATAACGTCGTTGACTACCCCGAAGGCCTGCACTCCGGCTTCATAGCTCAATTAAGTTCTGAAATGTGGGTGCCATAAAGGTTCAGCCAACTGCTGGTATGCTAAATGTGATCCAAGACCCTTTAGGCCACTTAGGTCGTTTTAGCCATCTTGATTAACATGGGGTTCGTTTCATGCTGTACCGTTTACATGCTTATAACATAACTGTAAATACGGAATTAAAACACGCAACAGGTATTCAAACATTCACACATCAAGACATGCTATTACGACATTGATAATTGAACAATTAAATTTGAGTCGACGGTAATGTAAGAGTTAGCTGAAGTCCAGTTAGTCTCACTTGTTTATTTCCATCACATGAAGCCCCGCTTCCACAATCTCACATAAACATACGGGTGTCATGTTAAGGACAATTCCCCGTTTAACCTCACACATTAATATTTTGGACAGTAGTCCGATGCCATCTACAGTGGGTAGATGGACTCACTTATCTATAGTGGTAGATGTCCATTAGGCTGAAGCCATGGTATGGTGCCAACGGTAGAACATTCTGACTAACGATTGTATCCGGCTCGTTAGATAAACAGGAGTAGACCCTAAACGGGTGTTAGAACTCAAGTGATCACTATGCGTAACCTACTGGGACGTATGCAGACCAGGATTTAGGAACATTGTTTCATTAATTAATTATCACGCTCTCATAAGTTAGTGTATTTTAATTAGTCTCCTGGAGATTCAATCTCGTTATTGGAGAAAACTCATTTTTATTGGATGCCCTATTAGGTCTTACATACAACCTAGAAGTCTGCTATGTGATGTTCAAAGGTCGAGTCATCGCTCTAGAGACGGTTAATACCGAGTCTCTAAACTAAGTTCCTCACTTAGTGTGTTAGGAGTTGTTTACTCTCACAAGATAGTATCCAGAGTCTCTCCCGAAAGTTCATACACAGTTAGGGTGATAATCAGTATCACATGTCCGAACGACGTACGCGCACAATTAATGAACGCTTTGGCGATTGGAAAACGTAAACACATACAATCACATGCATAACATTATTTATCTGACATGCAAGCACACAGTTACGTCCAGAACCCAAGGAAACCCTCAGAGTTTTCAGACCACACATTCACATACCGTTCACCGTTGGACAATGCTAGCGTGATGATCCACGCCTATCCCCTAGCAATCTCGTAGCTTGTATTTAACAGTCCGTACCTCTGGAATACATCACTCTAATATCAGTGTCTATATTACCAGTCTACTTAACCGTCATAGATAGGTTTTAATCTTTGCCCTGTAGTTATACCTGAGAAGGGAAGAAATGGTACCAAGCTGAAGAAACACATGGAGCATCCGGCCGCCTCTAGCCGGATAAAAATAAAGACACATAGGGCATCCGACCACTTCTAGCCGGATGAAAATAGAGCTTATACAAGGGAAACATAATACGGCTGGTCGCCTGTGACAGGTCAAACCACTAGGGGAGGTAAAATTGTACTTAGGCACGTAAAAAGACAGGCTGGCAGCATGAGATCAGGTGTAAAAACGCTATAAATAAGGGTCCACCCCCATGAAATACGACACGCTATTATTGGCGATCAGACTTAACTCGATTCTAGCAAAAGGCTCGCGTTCTCCCTTTCTCTCCCGTTGAACTTGAGAACGAAACCAGGTAACATAGGACAGTAAGGAAGATCGAACTAGATAAGGATGAATACATCGTTTCATTTGGCGCCGTCTGTGGGAAACGAACAGCTAGAAGTAACCACGAAACCACGTAGAAGCAGGGAAATAATCTTTGATGTCGGTAAGGGAAAGTCTAAAATAACTAATCATATTTTTTGTAGGATCTAAGCACGGAAGATGGCTCCAAGATTTAAGAAAACACCAAAGAGCACCACCGAGGAGAACAATCGTGTCGAAGAGAAAATGAGTTCCGAAATGCCAGAAGCTATCTCTAAGAAAGATCTCAAAGATATGCTGAAAGGATTGGTCAGATCGATCGATGAGAGGATCGTGGAAGGAAACAAGACTCTACAACAAGAAATGATGCAAAGAGACGAGGAATATCAAAGAAAATGGGATGAAATGACTGAGGCTATAGAACTGTTGAAGAACAGAGATTCAAAAGGAAGTTACTGGCGAAGAGAGCAAGGACCGGAAGAAAACTACAACTATTATCGTAGAGGAGACGGAAGAAGACGATCAGATAGACATGAGCCTTTATCCCTTCTCAGAGAGGATAAGGAGAGCGAAACTTCCGCCACACTTCGTTGCTCTGGCAGTCGAGAAGTACTACGGAATCGGGGATCCCGCCCAGCATATCAAAAAAATAATGCTCGCCATGAATACTCAAGGGATTAGTTCCCTCGCTCTCTGCAACTTATTTCCCGGAACGCTCTCAAAGAGAGCATTGGGATGGATCTCCACAAGGCCTCCGCAATCCATCACCAGTTTCAAGCAGCTAACCGAAGAATTTCAACAATATTTTGCTGCAAGCAAGAAGGTCAAGAAAGAGACAATAGAATTAATGGATGTCAAGCAGCGAAAGGGGGAAACTGTGAAGGAGTACAGTGAGCGCTTACACAACAAAGTTGCGGAGATTGATGACATTGACGAGAAGATTTTGATTAAAGCTTTTGGCAATGGCTTGGCGCAGCCCTGACTTGCTGGAAAAATTGCAACCAAAGCACCAAAAACCCATGGAGAATTGGCCGAAATGATCCATGACTTTCTGAAATCCAAAATAGCAGAAAATAAGGCCAAAGAGCTGGCAGATAGCTTCAAGAATTCAGCTGCATCGGAGAAAAAAGGAGGTCAAGGTGGAAGCGCCGGAGGTGCGTCAGGGGGGGGTCGAGGTACCGACCATATTATAAGGCGGTGGCTGGATCATCTTCCCAAGGATCGCAACATCTAAACTCAAGGCCCGTTGTTTACATCGACCCGGGAAAATATGCAGCCGCGGTAAGAGAAGGATATCTCCCCCATCCTAGGAAGCCGCCGCAGGGGGAAATCCCAGTGGCATTTTGTGAATATCACGGAAATCGGAGTCACCGAACAGTAAACTGTGCTACCTTAGCTAAGGAGCTCAGAGTCATTGAGGAGAATAAGAAGAAGGGAAAGCTGCAGGCCGGATTGCAGAAACAGTACGGCAATCAAAATCCTTCCCAAAACAACAGTCAGTATACACCTCGAGGCCGGCAAGAAGAAGAGGTCCACCCTAAGCTTGACCATAGCAAATCTTTTGGTATGATTACAGGTCTTAAGAAAGGGAAGTAAAGCCTTCTTTCCCAGCAGCGGGTGTCCTAAGAATAAAAATTCGTTATAGATCACCATTTTTAAAAAAAGAAGGAAAATCAAAATGTATAAGAATAAGCTCTGCTAAAACATCGCATTAAGGAATAAAAAGATCAATAGCATTTCATTTCATACTATATTGCTTGAAACCAGTAGATTTCCCCCTCAAAAAGGCTAACGAAAATTTTTTCTAAGAAAACTCACAGGGCTTTTTTCAGAGGTCGGACCTCTAACTCCTAATGAAAGAAAAAGGCACATTCATGAGGTACATCAGGAGCTCCCAGAGAAAAAGATCGCCAAAAGAGAAAGCTTCCCTCCAATTTTCTTCTCCGATGAAGATGAAGATGGAGTGCTGTACCCACACAATGATCCACTTGTCATTCATGCGCAAGTAAATGATCGAATGATGGAAGGCATCCTGATTGACAGTGGAGTCGGGGCAAATGTCATATCAGCAGAAGAAGTTAGAAAGCTAGAAGTGTCGGAGGACCAGATCAAGCCGTATTCGGTAGTTTTGGGAGGATTTGTAGGAGGGGTTTCCACCACATCTTCCGGTAGTATAGATTTTACGGTAACTTTGGGTCAAGGAGATGAAAGAAGGACAGAAAAACTCACAGCTTTCATTGTGCCAGGCCTCTCTGGATATAACATGTATCTCGGAAGACCAGGGATCAATGCTTTCAAGGCTATATGTAGTACCCATCATCTAAAATCGAAGTATCTAACCAAAAGCGGGAAACTGGTTACAATAAGGGGAAGCCAAAAATGGCTCGGATATGTGAAGTCCGCATTATAAACAGTCTTCCCAACGAAGAAGTAGTCAAAACTGTGGGATCGGAAAATGAATTCAATAGGAAATTGCCGCTTCCTCCAGAGTGAGTCAAGAGTAGAAGGAGAGGGCTCGCGACCAGCCAAAAAGGGCTTTGAGAATTTCAGGTAAGTGAGGCGAAAGCCACCAGAGGAGCGAGAACCTTGAATCGCTTCAACGGCTGGCGAAAAGCTTGCAGCACCTTGCTTTTCTTTGCGGCGGAAGAAGACATTGGAGGAATTTAGCACGGAATTGAGAGCGACGGCGATGAAAGCAAGAACAAGGGTACGACAGTAGAGAAACGAAAGAGAAGACAGTGAAGGCAAAAGAGCGGAGAAGGAAAGAGAAGGAAGCCTAAAAATTCAGACTTTAAAGGGAAGTTTTTTCCTGCCCAAATAAATAAAATATATAAATGCGCAGACAAAAACACCTTTTTTGCAGGAAAAGAAGGAAGGCTACACGCTTCCTAAAGACGATTCTGACATCAGTCGAAAAGGGGACCTTACGTATTCTATATCGAAAATAGGTGAAAAGATTCAAAAAAGGCGGCACAAGCCTCGCACATGACCTTTAAAAAGTTCTTTCTCTCCAAATATGAAAAGAAAGAACTTGTGCAACTAGGATGAGGAAAGGACAGAGCACAGACAGGGCGAGAAACCTCGGGGATGGCCGCAGCCGCAATTTTTTTCCTCATGAACCAAGACATAGAAGTTCTACTTTCTTCATCAAAATTCAAAAAGATAGAACTTGTGGAACTGATGAGAAGGGAAGAAATGGTACCAAGCCGAAGAAACACATGGAGCATCCGGCCGCCTCTAGCCGGATGAAAATAAAGACACATAGGGCATCCGGCCACTTCTGGCCGGATGAAAATAGAGCTTATACAAGGGAAACATAATACGGCCGGTCACCTGTGACCGGCCAAAACCACTAGGGGAGGGTAAAATTGTACTTAGGCACGTAAAAAGACAGGCTGGCAGCATGAGATCAGGTGTGTAAAAATGCTATAAATAGGGGTCCACCCCCATGAAATACGACACGCTATTATTGGCAATCAGACTTAACTTGATTCTAGCAAAAGGCTCTCGTTCTCCCTTTCTCTCCGCTGAACTTGAGAACGAAACTAGGTACCATAGGACAGTAAGGAAGATCGAACTAGATAAGGATGAATACATCGTTTCAATACCCTTAACCAGTTATTGCTTGGCTCGGGTTTGTATTAAGTCTCGGGATTTAATTTAACCATACTCTATAGTTGTAAGAGTATAATATTTCGTAACGCAATAATATTCATTACTTAAGGATTAAATTCCTAGTAATCCATGCTATTTATCATGGATAGTTGACCCTTGTATATTTGCATACACACATACATATTGGTATATATACACATAGTTCTTTGTTATACTTGTTCGACCAATTTATATTCCACTTTTATATTTATAACCCATATTCGTATGTATCGATACATATATAATTATATCCATACAATAGAGTCCATTGTTATACTTTACTTGGCTAAGTTATATTCTAACTTTTAATTACATATTATTTTATGGGTCGGTCAACTTAACCACTTGATCAATTTGTGATGATTTGGTCAATCTAGTTTGACTTGGTCAATGTTACAAGTCAATGTTACATTATATCCAATATTTATTTATCAACTCATACTATTCATATTATAACACCATTAATCACATTTCCAAATCTATGATTCTCTCCACATCAACCCTATATGATTTATCAATCATATTATATTTTTCTCCTTACATTATAAATTTATATCATGTGAATTATAAGGTTTTCCCATATTGCTTTTATTCATAATTTCATGTGGAGTACACATTTATTTGTTTGTGTCTTTTATTCACAATCTCATATTAATAATTCATCTTAATGTTACAAGGTATTTTACACATTGTCACCTTCCTTATATTATAAGGTTTCTTATCATATATTATACTCCCCAATTTCCAACTTAACCCATCATTCTATGTGATTATTTATAAGGTATATTTATACCCCATTAATCTCTTTATGATATACCTTCTTATACTTTAACATAAGGTCACATTATATCGTCCTAAACTTTATAATATATCATTCATTGTTTCTGAAAATTCCAAACCAGCCACATTATGTTCGGCATTCAAATTCCTTCCCCCTTTATTTTAGGTTATTTACAAAATCACCCCAAACATTATTCTTGTTACATTTCTAACCTTATTTAATTACAAACTAAGATCCCAACACATTATAATATACAAGCATATATATATATATATATATATACATATATAATTTCGAACAATGCCCTATTATTTTCTTCCAGATTTGTTCTTTTCACCCACAACTTCTTTTAATTACATATTACCCCCTCTATATTTTATAAACTTACAATTTAATACTAAAACTTTATATTATACACATTAACTTATTTAATTCCAAAAACTCCCAAAATAATTTCCTAAATTCTCGAACAGCCCCTAGGCTTTACTAATATTATTCTCCACCCTTAATTTTCAGTTATTTACAAAATGACCCATAAGTTTTATAAATGTTACATTTTTAATACTTAAACTATATATTAAAGTCCTTAGTTTATTAAACTGGGTTGCTATTCACAGTACAAAATTACTAATCACCGCAGTAAATTTTTTTTTAATTCATACTGACGTTGTACACATGTTATGATGTCGTGCTGTAAATTTTGTTTTTAAAAAATAATTTCTTGATCGTAAACAGTAAAAAACACTCTGATTGTTACAAAACATTATAAACCCATATTAATTGCGTCAATATGATTTTAATTGTGACTCCACGTAATTTGGACGATATTTTACATTATGTTTGACTAAATTACAAACATTGGTACATACTCAGAATGTCGTACTGAATTCATAGTTAAAAACGCCAATTTCGGGTGAAAAACGCTCTAATTGTAATAAAAGACGTTAAACCCTTTTTAATCGCATTTAAACGTTATAATTGTGACTCCACATAAGTTAAAGACATTTTATGTTGTGTTTGACTAAATTACAAACATTGTTACACTTTCAGAACGTCGTACTGAAATCGCAGTTGAAAACATCAATTTCGGGTAAAAAACGCTCGTACTATATATAGCCTAACCTTCCTTGGATTATTCATTTCTCTCTTACTCACTCTCTCTCCTCTCTCTCTTCCTTAAGAAGCTATCTTCTAACTACCGAGCTGCCACCCGCCGCCGCCAAACCACTGCGGGACCACCGTCGGAAAATTTTTCCGCTGAGTTTTTTGATTTTTTTGCAACTTATAGATTTGGGTGTCCTGAGTATGAATTTGGTATTAGTTTTTTGAAATTCAACATCATTTGAGCTAGATCTAGCATGAAACATTCGAAATTATTCAAAAAACAAAAAAAGGCAGGCGAGGAGCAAGGCGGCTCTACTCGCGCTAGGGCGAGCACCACCGCGGCTCTACCGGAGACGTGCGAGTAGTACCAGCGCTGCTCGCTGGAAGTGACGCGAGGAGTACCGGCGCTCGAGCGACAGCACAGTGAGGAGAGCGGGACTCGCGGCTTCAGTTCTCCAGCGACACAGGGACGCGAGCTGTAGCGCTGCTCGCCCGCGGCTTCCTCGAGCTGTGGCGCTGCTCGCCTTAGAGAGGTTGGAGCACCTGCGCTGCTCACCTTGGAGCAACCAGAGCAGCTGCGCTGCTCTACCCAGTGGAAGGCGAGCCCTAGTGGGCTTGAATTTTTTTTTTAATTCTAATATTGTGAATGAATTTGAAATGTTTGATTTATTTTTGTTTTAATTCTAATATTGTGAATGATTTTAAATGTTTGAATTTGTTTTTTTTTAATTCTAATGTTGTGAATGATTTTTAAATGTTTGAATTTTTTTTTTTTTAATTCTAATATTGTGAATGATATATAAATGTTTGAATTATTTTTTGAATTTTAATATTATGAATGATTTATAAATGTTTGAATTTTAATGTTATGAATGAGGAATATAACTGTGTGATATTCATATGCAGTGATGGATCAACTTAAAAAAGTAGTGCAACATGTATACTCGAATATATTGTGAATTATGAAAGAAAACAGGGTTATATCGTGAATTTTCCCTAAAAAGAATTCACCCCCACTATTCAAATTAGATTCTAGCCGAAGGAAGCGTACCAAACACACCATGGAGAAGTTGATCATCTGGTAGAAAGTGAATTCAAAGTTACCGTTGGTAATTACTTTTGTCAGAGAAAGGTACACGTACCAGGTCACTGTTCACGTACCAGGTTACCGTTTCAAGTACAAAGTGAATTCAAAGTTACCATTGGTAATAACTTTTGTCAGGGAAAGGTACACGTACCAGGTCAATGTTCACGTACCAGGTTACCGTTTTCAGTACAAAGTGAATTCAAAGTTACCATTGGTAATTACTTTTGTCAGGGAAAGGTACACGTACCAGGTCACTGTTCACGTACCAGGTTACCGTTTCCTGTACAAAGTGAATTCAAAGTTACCGTTGGTAATTACTTTGTCAGGAGGAAGAGGTACATGTACCAGGGCACTGTTCACGTACCCGGTTACCGTTTCCGGTACAAAGTGAATTCAAAGTTACCGTTGGTAATACTTTTGGCAGGAAGAGGTACACGTACCAGGTCACTGTTCACGTACCAGGTTACCGTTTCGATACAAAGTGAATTCAAAGTTACCGTTGGTAATTACTTTTGTCAGGAAGAGGTACACGTACCAGGTCACTGTTCACGTACCAGGTTACCGTTTCCGGTACAAAGTGAATTCATAGTTACCGTTGGTAATTACTTTTGTTAGGAAGAGGTACACGTACCAGGTCACTGTTCACGTACCATGTTACCGTTTTTGAACTTGTAACCATGTGGCTAGTTCATGACCAACCTCTATATAAGGCATGCCTCCTCCATTTCATCTTCACACACTCACTCTCCATATTCCCAAAGCTCTCTATCTCCTGACTCTCTTCCAAAAATAATTTCGTAAAACTGTTCAAGCTCTCTAAACATGAGTCAATCTTCAGATTCCGATCATGAGTATGTTCCAGTATTAAGCCCAGTAAGTATTGTTTATTGTCTTTGTAAATCATATTCACACTAATATTTCATATTTCAACATTCGCGTAACATTCTCTGGACCCTTATAGTAGGAAAGTGACTCAACTACTGATGAAGATTGGGATGAATTGATGAAGGCGTTCCAGATCATATTGCAGAGATGGATGAATACATGCAACAATGTATAATCGACCTCCGGTGGTGGATACAGGTTACCTATTTCAAACAAACCAGGCCTTTAGGAGTAAAGAAGAAGCGAAAGCTTGGGTAGATACTGTTGGCCATCCCAACCATATCTACACCATAATTCAAAGTTCTCGGTCGGGCCAAGATTTCCACATAACAGAGGTGAGGTATTGGAAACCACGAAGGACACCACGACCTGGTGTCATCACCCGGCGCTAATCATCGGGTTCAAGAAATATGGTTGTCCTTTTAGAATTAAGGGGTATTACACAAGCTATGGGTGTTTCTTGAATGTGGGTATTGGATGGCATAACCATGATCTCGCTGAGTGGGTAGACGGTCATTTGTGGGAAAACGCCTAACTGAGGAGGAAGAGATTATGATCGATCAGAGAAGCAGAGTCGGTGTGCCACCTTGTGCAATTTATTTAGAGCTCACAACAATCAACCCAGACACGTCAGCAACAAGGAAAGACATATACAACAGGATACAAAAAATAAAACTTGAAAAGAGAAATGGTCGATCTATGGTGTAGACTCTACTGAGTGAGCTAGACAAAAACTACTACTACTACGATTACACTACAGAACCAAGTAAGTCAACTCAGTATGTCTCAAATAACTGCAATCCTTTAGGTTTCATATTAATTTGATAGATAACATGATTCTATTCACAATTTAGGGATCAAACACGACTTGGGTCCATCTTCTTTGCACACCCTACCTCTAGATTACTGCTCCATGCTTTCCCGTATGTCATAGGCATTGATGCTACCTATAAAACAAACATCGCAAAAATGCCTTTGGTTCAGTTCATCGGGGTGACGAGTATAGGCAAGAACTTTAGCATTGCCTTCGCCTTTCTTGTATCAGAATCAACGGACATGTATGTGTGGGCACTTCAACAATTAAGGGAACTCCTCGGTCAGACTACAACCTCAACATTTATCACCGACAGATGTCTGGCCCTAATGAATGCCTTAGAACAGGTATTTCCTGAATCTCATCATCTTCTATGTCGGTGGCACATATGTAAGAACATTCATGGGAAAGCCGAGAATTATATGGGTGATAGAGGAAGGGCGGCGGCTGCAGTCCGAATGTGGACTTCGGTTGTCCACTCGAGCACAAAGCAGCACTACAACGAGAGTTACGAAAATTTCAAGTATACATACCGAAACAATCCACGTTTCATTACGTATGTTGCATCAGTCTGGGAGAAACACAAGGAAAAATTTGTGGAGGCATGGGTCAAGAATGTATTGCACTTCGGCACACACGACAAATAGGTAAAATTGTTAATCTTGTAATTTTTAAGATAATACAGTCATTGTTATAGATCTATAAAACTTACTTAAACATTTGATAGGGTGGAAAGCGCACATTCTTCTCTAAAGGTGAGATTAAGGAGTGCTAGACACACTTTGGATGTAATCTTTCCAAAGATTAACGATCATGTGAATACTAGCATCCGGGAGCTAAAAAAGGATTTCGAGGCAGCCAGGACAAAACACAGAAGAGAGCACATGAGGGTTCCAATTGCTGACCTAATCGGGAAGGTTAGTATCCTTTGCTTAGATGAGCTAGTAAAGGAGCTTGGAAGGGCGAATTATGTGAAAATGGACAGCTCAATCTGTGGATGTGACAAGGTAACCTCTCATGGATTACCTTGTACTTGTAAATTAAACTACATGCTGGATAGTGGTATACTATGCTTGAAGAGGGATATACATCGCTTCTGGTATACCCTAAGCTGGGAGAAACATGAATCGACAATTGATATGCTATCCTACAAGGAGGTAGAACAGAATAGATGGCAAGATATACTTTTGAGGTAGCACAGTTAGATGATCCTACTCTGATGGCGAAATGTTAGAGTCAAATCCAAAACTTCCTTCACCCAAATATGGTGTGCCAATTAGGAGAGCCATTGGAATAGTTTGGGATTGGCAGACCTACCGGGACCTCAAGACCAAACTGACGGGAACCTTCATCTTGGGAGCGTAACCGACCAAGGGCGAGCCAGTTAGAAGGAGCACCATCAAATAGAAGATCACGTAATAGAGGATCATCAGATCCGAGTCGATTCATGCCCCTAAACAACTTCCCATACTACGAGAATTTCCCACCCAACCTATATCAATATATCACTGGGTATATTGATGTTCGTGAAGATGGGAATTATGGTTTCAGGGTCATTGTTGATTACCTGTATTCAAACGAAGAGAGGTGGAAAGATGTCCGTAGCATGGTTGCGAAAAACGTTTTGGTACGCCGAATTATACGGCCGTACCGCCGTCTCTGCAAATTTACGTTCTGATGCGGATGTTTCATTACCGAACTAAAAGCACACCGTTTAATTTGAATACGGGCGTTTAAACGGTGAGGGCTACATATCAACCGTTTTTTTTACTGAAAACGGAAGCTCCTAAAAAGTAGTCATCCAGAACAGAATTTGAAGTGTTTCAGTTTCAAATGCTGACGTTTCAACCCTAATCTCCTCTATCTCTTAATTATGATTATAAAAATAGTCATCATTGCCGATGGTTGCCAGTTGCCACCGCTTCTTCATTTCATCGATCAGATCATCAGAAAGTTGCAGACTTGCAGTACATCAGTGAGAGCAACATACACGTTAGTGTGCTGCTGCTTTTTCTTTATTCTTAATTAGTTAACCAGTCTGCCAAAGTCATGATTGTTCATGCTTAATTCTTTTCATTTTACGTGTTGCTGCAGTGATGCTTTCTTCTTCAAAACAAAGTGCTACTGTGGTGTGCAGAGTGCAGGCTGGTGGTGCAGTGGTTCACTTATTTTATTCTGCTGAAATCCAGGAACAAATTGCTAGAGTATCTCATCCTTGCTGGTACGATTGATATTTCTTCCCACAAAAGTAAACAGTGAAATCGATAAATATCCATTTTTTCTACTTTCTATTGGCAATATAACATTGATACAAATACAGACTATAAAACAAATTAGTCACATATCTAGAATCTGTTATTTGCTTGAAAAAAAAAGATGCGTCTAATCTAATATATTAGATTAAATGGTTGTGTAGAAATACTCTGCGTAAGTGTTTCTCATTTTGTGTGAATTGATAACAAAACTACAAATTAAAATTCATAATATTTACGATATATGGTCAAAAACAAAATTGGACATTTATATATGTGAAATAAAAATATACATTTATTATTTATATTTTTTTTAATAATTTCAATAATCATGTAGATTTTTTAATTAAGTTTATGTGATAATATACATTGTTCGCAGTTTTTAAAATTGTACAATATGAGTAAAAAAAGAGACATAGCCTGGAGTCATGTTGATGAACTCGAAGAGATGGTAAAAGGTTACTTCGTTGTCGTTATTGTGAGAATAAATATCGAGGTGGGGTATCGAGATTGAAATTACATTTGGCTGGTGTACAAGGAGATATTGCACCATGCGATAAAGTCCCACCGTCAGTGAAACAAGAAATAAGAGAAGTTCTTCAAAAAATTGAGAAGACAAAGAAAACCAATCAACTGCTGAGGGAGGAGAACACTGATCGTTGCACTACCTTAACTGACACATTTGAGGATTCATTGGGTGGAGAAAGTGTGTTAGAATATATAAGGAAAAAAAGAGGTCCCATGGATTTATTTGTAGCTACCCAACCTAGAGGTGGTGATGACAGTCAGATGATGATGGGTGAGAGAAACAACAAAGGAAAAAAATTGGCATGTCAATTAAGGATCAACGTGATGTGGTTAATCGTGAAGTGGCTAGATTTTTCTTCAGCAATGCGATTCCTTTCAATGTTGCAGAAAGTGACTCTTATCGTAGCATGATACGTGCTGTTGGAAATTATGGTGCTGGATATAAGCCACCGAGCAGGCATGAACTTAGCACAACTTTACTACAAGATGAAGTACAAGAAGTTGCTAAGTCTGTGGACGAGGTAAAGAAAACATGGGCAGAAACAGGTGTCTCTATTTTATCTGATGGGTGGAAAGACACGAGGGGACGACAATTGATTAACTTTGTTGTTAACAATCCATATGGGAATGTGTTTTTACATTCAATTGATGCTAGTGATGTGGTGAAAGATGCCAATTTAATTTTCAATTTGCTTGATGATGTTGTTGAGGAAGTGGGTGAAGATTTAGTTGTCCAAGTTGTGACCGATAATGCTTCAAATTACAAGAAATGGACAACTATTGATGGAGAAGAGACAGGGATTGTGGTGGACGCCATGTGCTGCTCACTGCATGGATCTAATTTTAGAAGACATCGGAAAATTACCTCGACATAAAGCTGCATTGTCAAAGGCTAAGAAGGTAATTAATAATTCTTTCTATGTTTTCTTACATTATGTATGTTTGCAACATTGTTCTAATTATTTTAACTTGTTGTGTGAATAGGTGATATCATTCATTTATAACCATTCATGGGTATTAGCCTTGATGAGAAAATATGCAAAAAAGGATTTGGTTCGTCCTGCAGCAACAAGATTTGCAATTGGATTCTTGACACTTCAACGCTTGGTGGATTTACGTGAACAACTGGAGCAAATGTTCACCTCAACTGAGTGGGCAGGATGTACACTAGCAAAAAAGGATGATGGTCTTGATGTCAAGAGGATTATCTTAAGGGATGGACTATTCTGGCAGGATGTCATCTATGCTTTGAAAACAACAACACCTCTTGTTAGGGTGTTACGACTTGCAGATTCAGAAAAAGGTCCTGGGATGGGGTTTCTGTATGGAGCGATTGATGAAGCTAAGGAGGAGATAGCTTCATACCTGGAGGATGATTATGATTCATATGCAGAGATATGGAAGATTATTGATAAGCGGTGGGAATTCCAACTACATCGAGATTTGCATGCAGCAGCTTACTTTTTGAATCCACAATTCCAATATGCGGCGAATAAATGTACTCAACCAGAAATCAAGAAGGGGTTAGTTAATTGCATGACAAAATTAATCTCAAAATTTGAAGAACGATCTCAAGCAATGAAACAACAATTGAGCTTTATAAAGAAAGAGGGATTATTTGGACTCAAGCTTGCTCAAGAAGCTGTTCAACAGTTAACCCTTGTGAGTGATCATATATACTAACTTTCTAATACATGCATAATTTATTATACTTCATTTTTAATTTTAATATTTAATTGCAGTTGATTGGTGGATTACATGGGGAGATGAAACTAAGGAACTCAAATCATTTGCAGTGAAGGTCCTAAGTCTAACGTGCTCTTCTTCTGCCTGTGAACGAAATTGGAGTACGTTTAATTGGGTAAGATATCATATCGTATCTTAAATCTGATATATTTTATTTATTTTAACCAAATAATTTTATGTAGATTCATACAAAGAGGTGCAATAGATTGACATCAGAACGCTTGAACGATTTGGTTTATGTGGCATACAACAAAAACTGCTTCAGAAACGTCTCAAGAAGACTAAATATGATGAAGATTGCTTAGTTCGTCCAGAAATGCTTTCTGATGATGAGTGGATAGAGGAAATGGATAGCAATGAAAATTTGACCCATGATAGTGTGTCTGGAACATGTGGGAGCAGACAAAAGAGGAAACGGGACACTCAGCCCATTCAAGAAGAGAATCTAACCGACCTAACAGCCACTCCTAATTGGGATCCAGAGTTTCAGCCGCTCGACTCAGATGACCCTTTGTTAAATTTTGATGAGACTCAGTAAAGTGAATAATAGACAATATGCATAAACAATTTTTTTATTTCAACAATATTTTTCCATTTTGTGGGACATATTTAAATATTTACGAAAAGTCTTTTGTATCTTTACTACCGTCTTGCTCGTATCGATACTCCCGTACTCCGTATTTTGATCGGTCCGTATTGAGTGTGAGGAAGGACAACTTCCTCAATCTACGATATAAGGGGAGTCTCAGTTCTTTCTTTATTATATTAATGTTCAACCTATCTGATGTTATTCCTACTGTATTAATTTAATCCTTTATGAGTCTGTCATAATTTGAAAGGTCCTTTTTCTTGAATTAATTCTGAACAATGAGGACATTGCTCATCTTAAGTGTGAGGAAGTTTAGGAGAGACCTTTCCCTGAAAATATGACAGTTGTTCGTTAATGCCACACTCGCTTTTTGCTACTCTAATTGCCAGTTATAAAAAAATGAGATAAAATAATTGTAGAAGTGTCTGAAATTATGTCAAGTGACAACTGAAAGGTAGTTTTATTTAAAGGAGTTTGTAAAATTATTTTCAATCAAAATACTCTATTTTCGCTCAAAATATGATAGATCTGCTAACTGTAAAAACCAATTTAGTTTAGCTTGGGATTATGGAAATATGTGGAAAGTTAAGAAGAAAAAGGATAAAGACAAGGTACTCCGCTGTTTATGAATTTTTCTAAACCCAAAACAGGCCTCGTCTATCCAGTTATTAAGTTCTTCGGGGGCTTTAACACCTATCTACCTAAGGTCTCGTGATCTGGGATAGAAGACCCAACACCGTTACAAGGATAGAGAGAAAAGTCTGGGGTACAGAAAAATAATGCAATTAAAAAAAATTGTGTGTTTTGTATATACAATCTTCGCATTCAAAAAAAGAGATGTAAATAATAAATTGCAATTTATTATTTATAAACATGAGTACGTGGTGTGAAAGGTATTGCGGAATAAGGCATTACTTCACACCCCTTGTCATCCCGGGTTAGAGAATTGAAATGGTTGAAAATCCCAGGTTAATCTAACTTGTTTTCTGCAATCTAGTTTTTCTATGCTTTTATTAAATTGTTCTTCTTCACTGTTTGTAAAAACCTACTTCTAATTGCAGAATTATTTTCAATTGTCACTTTCTCTAAATTCCCTTCTACACTTATTTAATCTTGTTTTATTATTATGGCTTAGAGATAATTATATTCCTTATTTTGCTTGAGTACAAGCAAAAGTCAAGTGTGAGGAAGTTTGATAAGTGCAAAACATATAGACTTATTAAGGTTAATCACCTTATAATTTGCAGCATTTTTAGTAATGTTTCTCACTTATCTTGGGTTTTTCCTATAATTATGTTGTTATATTAACTGATGTATTATATGTGTTAAAATGTAGGAAAAGTGCCAAATAATTACATATTATAAGGGATTAAAAAGAGGCACGCGAGTTGCACGCAAATAGGGCGTGTCCGCCCCTGTGTCCGCGGTAGTATTAGGCGGACAAGATAGAGAGGACCCGTGAGCTAGGACGTGACCGCGCATGTGTCCGCATGATATTAAGCGGACAACTAAAGGAGAGGACCGTGCATGTGTTGTCTTGTCCGCATGGAATAAGGCGGACAACAACGCAGACAAATAGAAAGGAGAGGACCGCGTGAGACGACCGCATAATTAGAGGCGGACAAGTCTAGGAGGACCATGAGACGTCCGCATAACTGAAGGCGGACATCTACGCGGACGCGTGTAAATGTCCAGGAAATTAACGCAACTGGTTTTCTTCTTCGCCGACTGTCTTCTCCAACTTGCTTCTTCCTTCGGCGCACCTGCAACATATCTGTCTACTCCATTTAACATATCAGGCGCCTGCCTTAAATCACTCACGCGGTGTTCCTCTTCTTCCTTTTCCTTCCTCTATAAAAACCACGCTCCATTCATCTTCTCCAGTGTCCTTTCGGAGGTTCCTTCCGTGGTTCCTTCCGGAGTTCCAATTCACCCCATCAATCCATCTTCGATCCACTACACCTTCACTCACTCGTTCATTCCATTTCTATTCTCCCGTCTTCTCCATTTGTTTTCTTTTCATTTCATTAGTCTCAACCTCTATCTCACGTATTTAGATAGCGGATCACTATTTATATGTTAGGCTAGTTTACGTATACTCTGGGAATAAATTATTAGTATTTGTATTAATTATGCAATATGTTTTACTGGTTTTAATTTGAATGGAGTTTGTTACGCTTAAGTGGTCTTCGCGCCTCGCTTTTAATAAACCTCATGAATTTATTAAAATGCTTTACGAAATCTATTTCTAATCTGATCGGTGAAAAAATAGATGGGTTAATTAAGCCGTAAACTGTAGGAAACTTATTTTCATCGGATAAGTCAGTACTCCGTTGCAAGAATATAATTCCTTTTACAATGCCGTTTACTAGCACTTGCTCGAGTTTTCATCGGACCTTGCATTTTCTGGTAAAACGAGTTCTTATGAGTTTTCATCGGACCTTAAGATAATTAAAGGAATTATGCCAAACAATTATAATTAAACCAGTAAAACTAGCATGAAAAAGCAGATATTATATTAACATGAACCAGAGTCCCTTTAGTATATCTGTTAACTTAGTTTATTTTATCTTTCCTTTTTATTTATAAAAACAAGTCAATTAATCCCCCCTTTTTGTGACATGCTTATGTACTATAATATGCACATTAGTCCCACGGTTCGATATCCGGTCGCTTACATTTTACTATACTACTACGACCGGATTTGTTTGCAGCCCGACGTTTATTTTGAGTTTTAATTTCTTTTCTTTTATTTTAATTACACCAGTTCTAACCACTCACGATATCACGTCTGCACCCCACTCCCCCCTGTCTATCCGTAGTGGTTCTTTTATAGAAATCCAAACACTATCGGACCTGGGATTCATCAAATACAATCTAGGTTAGATAGTTGGAACAACGTTGTAACTTAGTTTTTCTTTAACTTAGTTGTTGTAACTTAGTCTTTCTTTAACTTAGTTGTTGTAACTTAGTTTTTCTTTAACTTAGTTGTTGTAACTTAGTTTTTCTATAAATTAGTTGTTGTAACTTAGTTTTTCTTAACTTAGTTGTTGTTTTAATCATATTGAATTAAATTTGGTCATTCAATTCCCTATTATTTCGTAACGTTCCAACTTATTCAACTAAGTTTGGTGAAAAAAAAATTGTACTGCAAATAGTAAAGTATTTTGCTATTCGCAGTACAAATTAATTTTAAGTCAAATTAATAATATAAACACATAAAAATGTAATCCAACACATTTTTTTACAAAAAAAAGGTTCCTGTATTGATTACAACAAAAAAAGTAACTAGTAAAATTCGTTACTAATCAACACAGCGACACATCATTACATGTGTACAACGTCAATATGAATTAAAAAAATTTTGTACTGCGGTGATTAGTAATTTTGTACTGCGAATAGCAACCCCCTCTATTAAATTACCAAAACTAGCTCAAAAATTCTCAAATAATTCAAGCAGCCCCCTTAGGTCTTAATAATCATATTCCAGCCCTTATAATTCTCGTTAATTATAAGATTACCCCATAACTTTATATAATTGTTATTTTTGACTTAATACTTCTTTAAATCACCAAAATGGTTATTCGTATTATTTTAATTTGGTCAAACCCCACATGTGGTCAAGGTTAACCACCCAAATATTCCTTTGACCCATTTTATGTAGTTTACGATTTTACCACATTTATTTCACTTGTTTTACACATAAGTGTTTAAACTTTATAAAAATTACATTTTATGTTTTTTAAAATTCCTAAACAGCCCCCATTCGGTTTTATTTTTGTTTAGCACCCTAAAATTTATTTATTTACGGTTTGACTTCCATGGTAAGCCTTTTGTTCATTTTAACACTTATAAAGTTTATAAATCTCATTATAACTTTATCTTTAATATATGTAACACCTAAATTCATCAAGATTCATCAAAAATGCTCCTAGATGATTATGTTCACTAAAATTACACTTTAGCACCAGAAACTTGTTTAATTCATTTAATCACCCAAAAAACTTAATAATTTGGTATTTAAAGCTTTAAATAACTATAATAAAATGACCTAAATATATGGCGTTCAACATAACATAAACTTAACCATAAAATGACATTAAAATGTCCATAAACTATAGGTTATACACGGCTTGCTTCATATTTTTCATTTAATTTATAAAAATCATTTTTCTTTCATTTTTAACTTATAAACTTGACTTTAACAAGTCATTAGCACCTAGGTTCACCAACTAAACATGTAACCATAATTTTCTACACATTTTTATGGTTCAAACAGAACCTATACATGTACATGTTCTCGGCCATAATTTATACTACAAGATAATGCCCATTTAAGCATTAAAATGGTTTTAGGAGTTCTCACCTTGTTTTAATCACCAAGAACTCCAAACAGCACTTGTATATGCTCGGAACTATATATACATATAGCTTAGGTTAGTTTTTGTTCATGACATTTTACTTAAACCATAATTAAGCTCTTAAAGCCTAGTTAAGATAATTACCTCTTTAGCTTGGTTTTTCCTTAGAGAAATGTTCCAGCCACTTAGCACTCCATGGGTAAGGTTTAGCACCCATTCAGCCACATATAAACAAGGTAGAATACTCTAGTTAATGGCTTTTCCAAATGACTAGTTTAAGGAGTTTTTAAAGCATGATTAAAGAAGAACTTTACCTTGGAATTTTGGAGGGTTTCAGGTGGTATTTTCGGCCACCTACAGAAGGTAATAGCACCCTTAGTTTATGTGGGAAAAATCAAGGGAAATTAAGGGCTTGACCAGCCATGGAGATTCAAGATTTTACCTTCCTTTGGAGCCTTTTAATGAGTGTGTTAGAGCAGATATTTAGCTAAATGAATAAGGCCGGAAACACCTTTCATAAGTGTTTCAAAATATGTAGAAAAGGAGTAAGTGGAAGTTCATTTTCGGACTAAGCATTGAAGGGATGAAAAAATGTGTTTAAGGCATTTTTCCTTACCTTAAGGTTCTTAAGAGGCTTCCCTTGCCTTTGGGTTGATCTTGGATGTGGCTTGGACCCTCCAAGTCAGTATTGGTGCCTTAGATAGAGTGGGAAGAGTTAGTTTCGGCCATACACATAAATAAAGGAAGAAGGGTTCTTAAAGCACATTTTTATTACCATGACTTACCAAAGTTTAAGTTCATCAATGGCCCATAATCCCTTATAATTTCAGTTATAATGATAGAGGAGGAATGAGTGGTGATTTTGATGCAAGAAAATGGAGTTTTTGAGGTGAAATGAGTCTTAGAACTCCATTAGAGCTTAAAGCATGAAAAGAAGATGAAGATGGTGAATGGTGGGTGTTGGTAATGGCTGAGAGAGGGAGAAGAGAGCTGGAGTATGGAAAGAGAGTAAGGCATCGGCTGATTGGGGTATTAGAATAGAAAAAAACTTTCCTAGGTGGGTTTAGGTGTGTAAGAGCTAATTTGTCTTTAGTTGGTTTCTTTAGTGTTGAATTCAGCTTCTCATGTGTAATAACTGATTTTTATGTCCCCTTGCAAGTACATACAGCCGTGGCATGCAGGAGATCTTGGTAGGTTTTTCTTTTGTGTGAGAAGGAATGAGAGGAAGAGTGTGGAAAGTTGTTTTTACTTTATTCCTCTTTGGGATATTCCTTGTCTTCTCTTGTTTCTAGCTTGCTTTTGACTCACTTATAACTTGTTCAGCGAGAACATTGAGGGGATGAGAGGAATTTTCAGTTTTGAGTGAGGGAGGGTGAGAGGAAGAGTGGTAGGAAGTCATTTTTTTGCTTTTTTTTTCCCTCATTTGTACATTCTTGTCTTCTTTCTCCTTTCATCTTTTCATCTCCTTCTATTTTCCTTCAATTGTGGCCGGCTAAAACATGTGTGTGGGGGACCATTTTGAATTTCAAGACTTAATATTAAGACATTAAGTTTGTACACTTGTGACTTTATTTATGTGTTAGGTGGTAACATGTGTTATTTTTGTTTTAGTATGTATATAAGTGGTTGTTGTGTTTAATAATTTGTTTGACTATATAAAATGTTTTATGTAGTCTAATGGGTAATAATTATGATATTTAGTACATGCACTAATATGTTACATGTAGCATTGATTTTAGGAGTTGATTTCTCTCTTTGATTAGAGATTTAATGTATAGTTTGGTGTCCATTTTTTACTATATGTTTATACACTAATGTTTATAATGAGTATTACTCATTAGATGAATTTTGGTAATTATAGCCTTCATTTGATTTAATTCCTTATTAATTAGGTAATTTATGTTTGGGGTATTTCACACCGCGGCATCACAAGACCTTCAGGGACGTTGCTGATGTTGCCCTGTTGGTGGAGGCCGATCAGAAGGGCCGCCAGTCTGGTGGGAAGGACCAGAAGAGGAAGTAGAGGTTTGAGGAGGGCGATAAAAGAGATCTGGGTGCTTCTTAGAAGAAGCAGTCTACTGGTAACCGTTCTGGGATCGCCAAGGTTCGAGAGATCGGGGTGGATCATCTTCTTCATTCGCTCTGAAGTGTCAAGTCTATGGTAAGTTCTATAGAGGACGGGACTGCTATAGGAAGTCAGGAGCCTGCTTAAAATGTGGCTTTCTAGACCACAGGATCGCCGACTACCCTCAGGCCGAGAGGAGCAGAGGTAGCTCAGGAGGTAGGACTAGGGTCTGCCTTAGAGACTAGAGATCGAGATCGAGCTGAGCAGAAGAAGCCCCAGGGCCAGGCTAGAGTCTACGCGATGGTTGGAGAGAGGGACCGATCCATTGACAGAGTTGTCACAGGTATTCTCCAGCTGTCTTCTCGTTCTATTTTCTGTTTGTTTGACTCTGGAGCCACCCACTCTTTTATTTCTACTGAGTTGGTGGGTGATCTCGGCTTGCCTATTGTGCCTCTAGGTATAGAGTTGTGTGTGCATAGCCCTCTGGTTAGGAATTCGTCTATGCTTTTGAATTCTGTATGTAAAGTAGTCCTGTGGTAGTAAAGAATAGGATTCTGTGTGCTGACCTCATCCCTATGGAGATGACGAGTTTCATTGTGATCTTAAGCATGGATTGGCTTGCTGCCCACCATGCCCATATTGATTGTGCTGCCATGAGAGTGACGTGTGAGGCCGGGACAGCCCCGTTTGTCAATGGCCAGGAATGAAATTTCATGTTCGCCATCAGTGATTTCAGCTATGCAGACGTTTCGCCATTTGAGGAAGGGTTGTAAGGGATTTCAATGTTATATCCCCGAGGTTCGAAAGGATGCGAAGTTGGAGTACATTCCAGTGGTCAGAGATTTTCCAAATGTGTTCCACGACGATGTGCATGGGCTTCCCCCTATCAGAGAGGTAGAGTTCATGATCGAGCTCGCACCTAAGACTCAGCCTATACCTAAGGCCCCATACAACATGGGTCCTGCTGAGCTCAAGGAGTTGAAGATCCAGCTGCAGGAGCTGCTGGATAAGGGCTTCATTCGCCCTAGTGTGTCACCTTGGGGGCGCCAGTGTTATTTGTGAAGAAGAAGGACGGTAGTCTTCGTTTGTGTATCGACTACAGGGATCTCACCAAGGTTACCATTAAGAACTGACACCCTCTCCCGCACATCGATGATCTGTTTGACCAGCTAGCTGGGGCTAGAGTGTTTTCAAAGATTGATTTGAGGTCCGGTTACCATCAGTTGAGGATTAAGGTAGAAAACGTGCCTAAATCCGCTTTCAGGACTCGTTATGGACACTATGAGTTCCTAGTGATGCCCTTCGGTCTGACAAATGCGCCTTCGGTATTCATGGACATGATGAACAGAGTATTCAAGCCGTTTTTAGACCAGTTCATTGTGGTGTTTATAGATGACATCTTGGTGTTTCCAAGACTACTGAGGAGCACGAGGAGCATCTAAGGACCGTGCTTCAGACTTTGAGGGAGCGAGAGCTATATGCAAAACTTAAGAAGTGTGAGTTCTCATTGGATCAGGTTGTATTCTTGGAACACATTGTCTCCGAGGATGGTATCTCCGTGGACCCGGAAAAGATTAGGGCTATTACAGAGTGGGCCAGACCCACTAATGTTGGGGAGATTCATAGCTTTCTTGGACTGGCGGGCTACTACCGTAAATTTATGGAGGGCTTTTCCAAGCTAGTGATTCCTTTGACTCGTCTACTGCAGAAGAAGGTAAAGTTCGAGTGGAGAGAAGCCTATGAGCAGTGCTTTCAGGAGCTGAAGAAGAGATTGACTTCTGCACCGATTCTGACTCTTCTGGAGGGGACCGAGGGACTAAAGGTCTTCTGTGATGTGTCTCATAAGGGACTCGGGTGTGTCTTAATGCAGCATGGAAAGGTAGTTGCATACGGCTCCCGTCAGCTGAAGCCATATGAGAAGAACTATCCGACCCACGACTTGGAGCTGGCTGCGGTGGAGTTTACGCTGAAGATTTGGAGACACTACCTATCACTAGTAGAAAAAATATTTTAAATGACGCACTTAAACCACGGTAAAACAAATAACCGTCATTTAAATTTTATAAACCACAGTTCTAAACAGAACCGTCATTTATGTTGCACGGTCCATCAGATAAATGAACGGTTTTAGAAAGAACCGTCGTTTTATACTTACATCGCTTAGAAGAAAAAATGACGATTCCAATCAACCCGTCGTATAAAGTCCTCATAAACCACAGTGCTCTATGAACCGTCGTTCATTGCTCCCGTCCCATAGGTTTTAAACCACGGTTTCTCTATGAACCGTCGTTTATTACTCCTGTCCCATAGGTTTTTAAAGGACGGTTTCTTAATGAACCGTCGTTTAAAAGTATTTTAATAAAGCCCCCGATGCCTCAATTTCTTCTTCCTCCTGGCTTCTCTCGTTTTCCCTGTACGATTCCGTCTTCCCACTGTCGCCGTCGAGCCATCTCCGCCGTCGCCCTGCTGCTGCTAGCCTTGTCGTCGTAGAGTCATCCCTCCGCCGTCGCCCTATGCGATTCCATCTTCCCTACCGCCCAACCCTCTCGCTGTCGCGTACGAAGCCGCACCAGAACTCCGTCAAGCCATCCCGTCGCCCTGTGCGATTCCGGTCTCCCCCACCGCCCCAACCCTCTCGCTGTCGTGAAGCCGCGCCAGAACTCCACCAGCGCCGTGCTCCTCCACCGTTGCCTGAACGCCACCCACGTATGTAATTTTTTCTTCATTTCTGATTCTAATCGAAGTAGGTTTGGATAGGGGAAGGAAATTACTAAATCACTCTGAATGATTGGAAAGGTTTGGTGTTTACTACTAGCAAAATGTGGGTATGATTTGGTGTTTACTACTAGCAAAATGTTTTGGAAAGGTAACAGAGGTTTTATGGTGGTGGTGGAAGTGGGATGTTGGTAAAGCACGCGATATTGACAAACCATGTGGGTTTTCGTATCATATATTTTTATTTGAGTGGTGATTATGTTAGAGATAAATACAAATGGTTTGATTGGTTGGGTGTGTACTACATGTCTCTTTTTAAATTAATTACTATAGCAGAAGAGAAGCAGAGTCGTAGAAGTAGTTTAAACGAGTGGGTATTTCCTTGAGAATTAGATGTGATACTAGTTTGGATAGATAATTAGTATAGTTTTGGTGTAGAAACACAATAAAATATTTAAGAAAACCAAGTAAGTAGTATTTGTTGTATATTGTTGGTGCGTAGTGAGAGAGGAAGTTAGTTGGGTCATATTGCTCTCTCTTCTTGGTTGGTGACAGTGAGTAGAGAACATAGTAGTATAGTGGCGGAGGTTGGAAAGGAAGGAAGGAACACACAAATTGGGTGTATAGTATACTGAGCGAGGTGTGGTGTGATGTGGTGGGGTGGGTTGAACCACCAATATATTTATTAATTTTCTATGGATTTTGTTCTAATTAAGCTATGAACATGGGAAGCTAGCTGATTCTGCTCTCTTTTATAATTAGTTAATTATGCTTCTGCTAATAGAATTAATTCTTGGGTACTATATTCTGATGCTGCTATTGTGTTTGTTTTTTACGAAAAAAGTGTAGAGTATCTAAAAATACTAATGGTCATGCCAAATTTTTTCCAGAATTTAACATTATTCTAATTTTATTGAATAGGTCTTACTACACAATCCCTCTTCCATCCCATTTGTGAGTTGATCATCACTACTCATTAGGTTAGTTTTTAAAAATGTTTCAACAACATGGTTTGTTCAAAATATATTCGTTTGTTTATTTGTTCAATTATTCATGTTTTTTCAAATTAAAACCTTATATTCTAATTTCATTGAATAGGTGTCACTACACACGGTCGGATTGTCTACCTGTCGCACTATCTGTTGCTGCCTCGTCAACCTCTGCCACCGGTTCGCATGTACAGTGCGCCTCCGTCTATTGCCGTCTTCTTTCCCCGTCTATCGCGCCGCTGCCTCCGCCTCCACTCCTCCCCGTCCTGTTGCCGCCAAGGTACAAATCTCTGTTGCATATTTTTTTTTGATCATTTACTGCCATTGTTGCAGTTTGGGCATGAGAATTAATTCCAACATATATTCTATATATGTGTATGTGTATGAGTATGACACAGTATACCACTATTACTACTGAGATTATATGATCCATTAGTTGACGGACCCTGTTAAAGAAAATGTTAGAAAAAAATAGTATTCAACACGATGCTTTTTTTACATATATTTGTTTGTTTATTTGTTTAGTACTAGTTATTTATTTGAAATATTAATAATAAATAACAAAAATAGTTCCCTGTCTGATGATGCATAAATGCTTGTGCGTGTTGTTGAAAATCACTTGAACTTGATCTGATGCTGCTATTGTGTTTGTTTTTGCTTAAAAAAGTGTGGAGTATCTAAAAATACGTAAAGGTCATGCCAAATTTTTTCCAGAATTTAAGCTGATTCTAATTTCATCAAAATCTAACCGCTAATAACATTATCTATGTTCGTTAATTTGTTTAATATGTTCAATTATTCAAGTTTTTATAAAATTAAAACCTTATTCTAATTTCATTGAATAGGTGTTATATACTACGCGCAAGAGCATTTGCCTACTTCTCCTTCTGTGTTGTCTACACTAGCTGACCATCAATACTCATCAGGTTGGTATTTAAATGTTTCAATTTTATTCTTGTTTTTCTATTAAACATTGGAAAATCAATTCAAACATAGAATTACCTGTCTGAGATTTACCTGAAAGAGGTATGTCTTAGATAGTCCCTGTTGGGACTGTTCAATGACCTTTGATCTCACCATCTAGGTTGTGAATGAGTTAATAATATACAGTAATTCAGTGATAATTTCGGCAGCATTACCATAGTGTTCTTCTAGTGTACATATTTATATGAATTGGAAGATTGGATAGGTTTAGGTTGTTAAATCTATAAAAAAAAAAAAGAGGAGATCAGTGGAACGAGTTCACGACATCTGGTGTGTGTTGAAAAAGGAGATGGAGCGCTCAGTGATGTACAGTGACAGATTGGACGTCCAGTACCTAGAAGGGGTCAATAAATTTTGCAAATTCCTTGTTGACAATCTTAAACCAAGGGATAAGGGATATATTCGATGTCCTTGTATCGATTGCAAGAACGACTTCAAATACCAGGTGTGGACAAGATTAAGGATCATCTGATTCATAGAGGGTTTACAGAAGATTATGAAGCCATAAAAATACTGCATGGTCAACATTCAGTACAAGTGTTTGAATGTGTTGATAACGTCGTTGCAGAACAATCAGAAATGGATGCTTCACATGATTTTGGGGATACTCAAGATGATTCACTAGTTCGTGATTCAGATGAGGAGGACCTTATTGCAATGATGGAAGATGTTGAACAACATTTTTCCAACAAACCCAAAACATTCAAAAATCTGATGCAATCACCCAAGGAACCGTTGTACAGTGGATGACACGCAGAAGCAAAACAAATTGAGTGCTGTCCTAAAACTATTCAATTTGAAGGCGAGACATGGATGGAATGATGTCAGTTTTATAGCTCTTTTACAACTGCTGAAGGATGTCCTACTGATGAATCCTTTATTGTTGCATCAAAGGCAAAACAAGTATTCTACTGTCGTGATCAGTGTAATCCCAGATGGTCTATTGTAATGCAGAATAAAAGATCGATAGTTGGGATTGATGATATTGTTGATGAGGATGAATACGACTGTGAAGATGAAACAGATGTACCTATTCAGTTGCCGATGGAAGTGGATAACGTAACTAATTTTGAATATCGAAGGTCCGACCACAATGAAGGATTACGGATTGAACGATGAAGTTATTTAGTAAGCCTGGTTGACAATATTATATATTTCATTTTGTCATATTTCAACATTTGATTAAGTAGATGTTTGTATTAACCTTATTAATTATTGATTATTTTTCAGATTATGGATCCTGACGATAGAGTCGAAGAGGACGGACTGTTGGGGTTGGATGATATTGATGATGACGTCCCTGCTGAAGAACCACCAGCTGCATCTACTTCGCAAAACCCTTGGAAGGGACGTGGACCGACCCTGGGTTAAAGGTGAAGAAGGATTCTCCCATCGATTTGGTCTGGGACAAGTACCTCAGACATTCTGGTGGGTCGAAGCAGCAGTTTGCTTCTTACTTGGGATTGATGGTAAAATCCCATTGCTCGATTAATAAGGATTGGAAGTATCAAGAAAAGGCATACAAAGACATCATGTGGCAGATGGTGCAGAAGCGGTACAAAGTCGCGGATGATCTTCGGACTAAGATTGAATCACTTCTAGTGACTTCGCTGCGACAGTTCAAGCATCGGTTGGTATATGGTTGGATTACCAAAGCGGGCTCCAAAAGGTCACCGTCATGGGTAGTGTATGATGGTATGATCACGGAGGAGGATTGGAAGATATTCTACGACCGTCGCCAGACTGAAGAGTTTAAGGTACTTTTACAATTATTTTTTCTTAACTATTTAAGGAATAAAATTTAACAATATTTTTATTTTTATGTATAACTTACAAATATACAAATTTTGTAACTGTTACGTCAAGAACAAGCGAGACGTAACCGGGCGAAGAATATATATAAGCACTTCATGGGGTGAGCTGGATATGCGGGGCGCTTGGAGAAGTGGAAGAGCGAGGGCTTGCTGACGAAAGTTAATGAAGACGACACTCAGTTAATTATTGAGAATTTTGAAGATGCAAGTAGGGTGCAGACATATATGTTGGGTCGCATGAAGAAAACTAACGAGGGAGTATATGTGTTCCTGCAGAGCGAGACTGCTGAGTTGGCTTCAAAGATTGTATATATTTTTAAAAGTTGTTGTTTACTAATTAGTAAGTTCATTTCTAATATTTTTGTAATTTAAAATAGTCTGGATCTTCTGAGTGATGGGAGATGGTTCCGGCCCCTCCGTCTCAGGATGATCCACTGAATAAGGCCTTTGGGCAAAAGGATATCATCCAAGGCGAGTGCGGGGGCTTAGAGGGCAAGTTCGCCAAAAAGACGTGTTTCCTTCATCTCGATCGAGAGTACCACAGGCTGAAATGATAGAGAGAATGGTGGATGCACGGGTGCAGGAATCAGAAAGACGTTTTGCTAAGGAGCGTCAAGGCTACGAGGAGCGCCTGTGAAGACTTGAGGCTTTAGTATTGGGCCAGGTGCATGCTCCTACACCAACACCTACTCCTACACCGATGTCTGCTCCTACCACGACGGAGGATACACCGGCAGTGGCCGACGATCACTACACCGGCACCTACTGCTACACCGACGTCTGCTCCTACCACGACGGCGGATACTCCGATGGTTGATGATCCTACACCGACGTCTGCTCCTACCATGACGGCGGATACTCCGATGGTCGATCATTCTGCACCTTCTTCTTCTACCAGAGACACATTTACTTATGAAAACCTTTCGGTTTGTTCTTTTTTCCTCCTTAGTTATTTTAACATTACTTTTAAAAATAATATAATGTTATTAGCTTGCTTACTGTTGTGAGTTGATGTAGGTGGCTAAATCATGCCATTTGTTTCAAGTGTTGGATGGTGGGACTGTGCATGTTGCATATGGTCGGGTTTTACAGACCGGACCGAATACTGTAGTACATTTCAAGCCCATCCCACCTCTCCACGCTCGTGTGTTGGTAGATGACATTGTGTGTGGCCATGAGGACTCTCCACTTCCATTGGAGTGGAATCAGTGGAGTAAATTAGTTCAAGCACAATCTTCAGTTGTTCCATGGCCATATTCTCTCATTGATGTCAGTGACAAGGTAAACTATTTACATTCTTACTATTTATTTTTTAACTTGATTGTTGACTGGTATGTTTATTATTTAAATTTTGTATACTATTAGATTGATAAGGAATTAAGACTGGTTAAGAAAAGGAAAGTGGATAAGGGGAAGAAATTGGTGAAATCAAATGAGGAGAGCCAGAGTGTGAGAAAGGAAGTGGTGTAACCTTTCGATATGACTCCTAGGAGATCCCCCATTCTGACACCCAAATTTTTGAAGAAGTTGACAGACAAACAAAGAATGTTGTATGACTTTTTCATGACGAGGGCTGTCTATCACCAACTTCAACATGAAAGTGTCTCTCCATATTTTCCACTCCCCCGAGCCTAGAGATCTGATGATACCGTGAGCGATCTAAGAGAATTTTTGATGGGAGACCTGCTTAACATCTCTGTGATTCAGGCCTATTGTGTGTAAGTATCTTCTAAATTATTAAATTATCTTTCATTTTTTAAGCTATTTAACATATCTTTTGAAAAAATGTTGTTTAGGTGTTTGACTACTAGACTGATATCGAACAAGAGATTATCTGCCATCACTTTCTTGTGTCCGCAATTGATGTCAGCAAGTCAGGCCGCATTGGATGATCAAGGATGTGCACAGCACGTGAGGCAGGGATTTTGTGCTGCGGTGCCAAGAGGAAGCAAATATTTGTTGATCCCATATCATCAGATGTAAGTACACAATAACTGAAATTTTTTGCTTCCTAATTACATTATGTGATAATTAAAAATATTGTTCTACAACACATTCATTGTTTTACCTGTGGTAGCAATCATTGGATGTTGATGGTGTTGTGTATCGACACCTCATGCTTGTTGATACTTGACCCATTGGGCGCTGATGACCTTCGAGAGATCGCTATAGAGAAATATTTGAAGGAGTGAATATTTAAAATTTTAATGCATTTTGTATTTATTTTAAGCTTGTCCTCGATTATTGGCAATAAATGGCTTCATTTTAAAATGCTATATTTATGTAGGGGCCATAAGCTTGGTTTAAGTGATGCGAAGAAACCATTCTCCATCTTCAACTTCCAATACATACGTGTAAGTAATCATTTAATTTATGTTTTTTTTATTAAAGTTAAACATTTAATTTCTTGATCTGTCTAAAGTTGGTAATCCATGGATGGTGTGATGACAGTGTCCTAAACAGACGCCTGATTCAAGGAGCTGTGGCTATTAATGTGATAAGCGCTGGTACATGTATGAGATTGTTCAAAATATTGACCGCTTGATGATGATGACAAGGTTAACCGATACCAATCAAGTTGTAGTGAAAGTTATTGCATTTTAAATAAAAATGTGTGGTACTACTGATGACAGTTCTTTTTATGGACAGATCGTTTCTTTTTTCATAAAAGCACGGGGCACGTATTCCAAAGGGGATTTGGACTTTGTAAGAGATCATTATCACAATTTTGGTGTAGAAATTACTTGAGTGTTCTTAGATCTTATCCTAGTGTAGTTAGACTTACACTTTTGTTTGTGCTGAAGCAACGTAGACTCTCAAAGTTTGTAAAGTTCAACTCTCTCTTATTTTTGAAAGCTTGAATGGGTTTGTTTGCAATTCGTTTTCAATGTTGCAATTCAAAATTGGCAACTTGGTTTATGGTCATATATAGTGTGGTGGTTACCAAAGGGCAATACCAGTTGGATGCCCTGTACAGGTTGTATATGTGATTGTATATTGGGTTGTGTTGGGGAAAACACATGGTAGAGGCTTAAAAAAAAAGAAAAAAAAAACTAAAAAAAAAGAAAAAAACCACGGTTTAGAAAAAAACCATGGTGTTTAAAAGTCAATGTAACGAGGTTATAACCCACAGTTTCTTAAAAAAACATCGTTTTTAAGGCACTTTTTCTACGGTTCTAGTCGTAACCGTCGTATATAATGCACTATATACCACGGTTCTGGACGTGAACCGTCGTATAAAATCGTTTAGACCGCGTCACAAAACGGTCTTAAATGACGGTCGTCACTAACCGTGGTATATAGTCTCGATTTAAACGACAATTTTAAACCGTGGTTTATAGTTATTTTCTATATGCGACGCTAGTATATACCACGGTTTCTAACCGTGGTATATAGCCAAAATAACCGTGGTTAAAAACATTTCTGCACTAGTGTATATGGAGCGTCGTGCAAGGTGTATACGGACCACAAGAGCCTCAAGTATTTGTTCACTCAGAAAGAGCTGAACTTAAGGCAGAGAGAGGTGGCTTGAGTTGTTGCACGACTACGACCTGGAGATCCTCTACCATCTAGGTAGAGCGAATGTTGTGGCTGATGCACTAGTAGGAGAGGTCCATCTGGAGCTGCTTGTGCTTTGACGGGTGTGCAAAGATCTGCTCTTGAGTTGCAGCGTTTGGGTATTTGAGTCATTCGTCTAGAGAGGTCAGAGGTTTGGTAACTTTGCAGATTCAACCTACCTTGATCGACCGGATCAAGGCCAGTCAGGAGCACGACGCGGGGTTGTGTAAGATTAGAGAGGGGATTTCTGCAGATCAGGATTCAAAGTTTAGAGTTTCTGAGGATGACTGCATGAGATTCAGAGATCGTGTCTGTGTGCCTGTAGATGATGCTTTGAGGTGGGAGATTATGAAGGAGGCTCGTGGAGCCTGGTACTCGGTACACCCAGGTGATGTGAAGATGTACCGGGACCTTCGAGAGACATTCTGGTGGAACAATATGAAGAGGGATATATCTGAGTTCATATCTAGATGCCAGACCTGTCAGCAAGTCAAAGCAGAGCATCAGAGGCCAGCTGGTTTGCTCTAGCCCCTTCCAGTTCCAGAGTGGAAATGGGAGAGTGTGGGAGTGGATTTTGTTATGGGACTACCTAAGACTGAGAGGTTTTTAATGTAGTTTGGGTGATCGTGGATAGGCTCACGAAGAGCACGCACTTCTTACCAGTCAGTAAGACCTACAGTTTGCACCGCCTTGCTCAGTATACATGGATGAGATAGTGCGCCTCCACGGAGTCCCTGCTTCGATTGTATCTGATAGAGATCCGAGATTTGTGTTTAGATTTGGCAGAGTTTGCATCAGGCATTGGGGATGAAGCTATCGTTCAGTTCAGCCTATCATCCTCAGTCAGACGGTTAGACAGAGAGGGACGAATCAGGTTCTTGAGGACATGCTAAGAGCATGTGTGCTTGACTTCAGGGGCAGTTAGGATCAGCATGTGGCATTGATTGAGTTTGCCTACAATTATAGCTTTCAGTCCAGTATCGGGATGCCCCGTTCGAGGCCTATACGGTAGGAGGTGCATGTCACCCATCTATTGGGATGATTCTGAAGGAGAGAGCTATAGTGGGTCCAGACTTTGTTCAGGATGTTGTAGGGAAGATTCAATCCATTAGAGAGCGTCTTCTTGTGGCTCAGAGTCATCGGAAGAGCTACGCCGATCGGAGGAGGCGATCTCTAGAGTTTCACGTGGGTGACCATGTGTATTTGAAAGTCTCCCCAGTCTGAGGAGTTGTGAGGTTTGGGAAAAGCGGCAAACTCAGCCCTCACTTCGTAGGTCCATTTGAAATCCTGGAGAAGATTGGACCGGTACCTACCGTCGAGGGTTGTCGCCGTCTCTAGTAGGAGTTCACAACGTGTTGCATGTGTCTATGCTGAGGAAGTCCATCCTGGACCCATCTCATGTGATCGAGTTTGGTCTGCTTCAGCTGAGAGAAGACTTCACTTATGAAGCAGTTCCTTCGAAGAATTGGCTCACGATGTGCGTAAACTTCGTAGCAAGACCATGCCTTTGGTTAAGGTCCAGGGGTCGGGTCAGAGAGGAGGAGGAGGAAACTTGGGAGCTGGAGAGTGAAGTGCGATCCACGTTCCCTGCCCTCTTCGAGCAGTAGGTACGTTAATTTCGAGGATAAAATTCGTTTAAGGGGGAGCTGATGTTATAACCCAGAATTTAGTGCGAAGAATTTATTCGTCTCTATGTTATCATAAGATGAGTTATTTTATAATTCAGGGTGCAGATGTCTTTTGGGTTAAAGGCAGGGGCGAGGTGGTCATTTCCCATTTCTGATTTTGGTAAGGGATTACTAGATAAGTTATCAATCCCCTCATTAATAATCTCATCTAATCACTTCCTTTCTACACGTCTCAATTCCCGATCAGTTTGAAAACTATCAAGTACACTCTTCTCATCTTCTCTCTCAATGCTTCTCACTTCTCTCTCGATCTGACAAGTGCTTCTGTTGCTCGTTCGGGAATTCGAATCTCTGTTGTTGTGACTTCCCCTCTGTGCAAGTTCCTGATCAATTAAGGTATAGTAGGCAGTCTACTCCCTTTCAATTCTTCAGTTTTGAGGGTTTCCCCATTCTAATTGTTCTCCAAAATTCGATGGTGATTCAGCATTAGTTCCTGCATCTGTCAATTTCTTTTACTGGTGGCTTCCTCTGCGATTCCGTTGCCAGAATCAGGTAAGGGTTATAATTGCATTCTATAGTTGCAGTTTCTGGTTTGGGAGTTCAACGTTCTGAATTGGGATTTGTCTCTGCGTTTGTTATTTTTTCAGAGCTTTGGAATTGTGTATTGGGTTGCATTGTCATCTGGTTTCGCTGCTTAAGATTTGGAATCTTCTCTGCTTATTATCGAGCTAGGTGGCTAATGTTTCGGCTAGTGTGTTCAGCCTTGGGGTGCTTAAAATCTGGGATTTAGGTCGAATTAAATGCTCTGCGTTCGTGATGTTTTTATGCTGTTTTTACTTTGTTTCAATTGGCTAAAGCCCCCAAGGTTGTGTTTCTGCTAATTCTGAGTTTTCTGCTGCAATTCGGTGTATTTTGGTGCCTTTGTTCGTGTTGTTTGCAATTCTGGAAACTGTGTTTTTCGACACGTCCGCACGTCTGTCCGAATATTGATATTTGGACAGACCCTGTTGCATTCTCTGTTTTCCGTGTTTTGACTGTGTCTGGACTGCTGTCCAAACTTAATGTTTGGACGGGCTGCGGGGACGAATCTGGCTTACAAGTTTCAACTATTGTCCGAACTTTTATGTCCAGATAGAGGTTTGGACACCCTCTATTGGTTTCTCTGATTTTGGTTCGACATGGGACCGGACATCGATGTTCGGACACATGTCAGACACCTCAAGGACTTCTTTTGAATTCTGTTCGACATGCGTCCGAACATTGACGTTCAGACACATGTTCGGACCTCACCACATATTTAATTCTCGAAACTTGTCCGAACTTTGAAGTCCGGACCGATATCCGGACACTTTTGGTTTTAAGTCTCGACTTGTATCCGAACTTTGATGTTCGGACACAAGTTCGGACATTCTGATTCTTGCGCCTTCTGAGTATCGACTTGCGTCCGAACATTAACGTTTGGACATAAGTTCGGACACCCTTCTGTTTTGGCTAAACATGCTCATTTGAGCTCCGCTTTGACTTCTGTTTGTGGGGTTGTATTCCCCTACTGATAACTAAGCTTTCTAAATGCTTTGTGGTGCAATTGGTGCACACATGCTTTATTATTTAAGCTTCTATTTTGAGACCTAGCATCTCTGTATCCGAACCGTGAATGGGTGGTTTAGCTATCTCGTAGCGCGCTGCGTAGGACGTCCTTCTGTTGTCACGGGTGTTTCCGGTTCTGTTCACAGGTGTATCACATGTTCTGTTTACGAGTGAGGTTTCCTCATTCTGTTCAAGGATGCTATCCGTTTGTCTGTATGCTTTGGTATCTAGTGTCCCACTCTATTTGTGATTCTGTTTACTCTGAATTCTGTTTTAGTCCTATTAAATGGGACTTTTGCTTCTAGTATTAGATATGGAAGGTGTCTTTCCCTTCTGTTTACCTTCTGGATTTATATCATTATCTGTAAATGTTTTGAGCATGCTGGTTGATGAAGTTAGTCATCTACTGAGCATGGTTGTGTGCTCACTCCCCTACTTTCACTAACATTGTAGATTGATCATCGAGGATCGCCTTGATTCCGGAGCTTAGCTTGATAGCCCGTATTTGAGATTTGATATGTTTACATTTCAGACTTTGTAGCCTTTGGGCCTTTGATTTGCTCATCAGTCTTCTGACATATGTTTTGGAGATTTGTATTGACATTTAGATATTTGACATACTTTGATTATACGTATATATTCAAGTATTGTTTTGGGTCTTATTTGCGAACGTTAGTTTAGAGCCTTGCGTTATTAGGTAGTAATACGCAGCGTGTAACGTCCCTAACTCCTAGGCCATTGTTGGGGTCGTTACTTGTAGTGCAAGCCTCTTCCAAAGGTTGCAAGACATCAGAAAAACTTTTCAAAAATTGTTGTTGAAATATCGTGAACATATTTCTAGTATAGATTTCATCAGCTTGGCAAACAAGTGGGCTGTATATGAACATTCATCACGCCTCTTGGTATTCACTAGCTCATTAAATTGAGCAAAAAAATTTATCAAGTTTGTATGCTGGTTTCAAACATGCCTTTAAATATGAGTTGAATGATTAAGAAAGTTGACTAGATTTCATAGCACCACTAAAGTGCAACCTTGTCAAAGCTTGGGGAACCCACGGATCTTATTGGTATTGAACACATGACTTAATTGTGGTATTTTGTTGAAAAATGAGCGATGATAAAAATCAGAATTCTATTTTGTGAATTCAATGTGTTCTGTAATTTCGCTATCTGCTGAACATCACGAACCTTCAATTCTGATGTAACAAAACCTCCGTTGTGTTTCGTCTAGGCGATCTAAGAACAAGTAGAACCTCTAAAAGGGTATCTCTAAACCTATTCAAGTTAATCGTTACATTCTGTCCATCAATATACAAACCTCTAGCAACTGCATACCCTTTTTCCAATATCAAGGAGTCAGGATCCACCAAAACTGGATCATTCGAATCATACAAATCTGATAATGAACTTTCCTTCGGCTCTATCATATACTCAATGTAACTTAACCCCATTCTGATTGCGGGGTCACCATGACAAAACATACCTGCTCCTCTCAGTCCCAATGAAACACTTGTAGCAACACAGTCCCTTGAGGCATGAAAACCGAGTTCGATAACCCTGCTCCATGTGTCCCAACCAAAACACTACATTTACTAATAAACGTGAAAATTTGTCGAGATTTGACAACTCATTGTCTAGCGCAACATGAACTTGGTAACCCACTTTTCCATTAATTTAACCACTTGTTTCTCGTTCAGTATAACTCTTGATTTTGCACGAGATACGAGAATCAAAACCGGTTTATCACTCACAGGGTTTATAATCTTCAAGTCTGAAGTGTTGAGGTTGTATGAGTCGTACATGAACCGTCTAAAGTCAGCCATTGTGTAACCAGTTGGGATGTCTGAGGAGTTTACTAGTACATTTCCATGTTTGTTTAGTCCAATTACAGCACCAGGGAAGCAATGTGTTGACGTTCCGTTTGGTTGAGATGGATATATAGGTTTGAATTTGAGAGTTGTCTGAGGAAGGAACGGTATTTTGTGATGACTCTAGGATCATAATCGGTGATGAAGAATTGGAAGTTGGAGTTGAAGAGTCGAGTTGTGAGGAATAATGGAATGAGGAACTCATCGAGTGCATGGTATGTGTTGACTGCGTATCCACCTGAAGAAAAGAGTACAACTGGAACAGTGTGGTTATATTGGCAAGTGGGTAAGGTAGTATGGTTAAGATTACCCTGTAGAATCTTCAATGGAGTGACCATCTGCATAGCTGTTACATCATCTCTTAGAGCATAAGGCTTGATATTGATCTTCCTTGGGGTTTTTTTGATCATCTGTGGAGTTTTGATGGCAGTTTTTGACCCAGATGGTATGTAAATGGTAATCTGATGATTTCCATTACTTTGTATCCGCACATGATTGGTAGTAATACATTGTTCGCTATGTTGCTCTGTCTGACAAGTGAAACCTTGTGCTTGGAATTTCGCCATGTTTTTCTCTGTTGTAAGAATGGTGATAGACGGATGAATCTATATAAGTTACATTCAGTTAGAGAAATTCAATCGAGTAAACTAATGCTTCATTTTGCTTATAAAAAAGAGAGTCACACGCACGGGTTAGTAATTTACCTAATACAAGTCTTTCCATATTGAACTCCATGGTATTATCATCTCCTTCTCTTTGTTCGGTATGAAACCACCTCTGAAGTCGTCGTTAATATGGAGCATTGCTTTTAATAATGAGAAAGTAAAGGAGGAGTTAATTAGCTTCAAATTAATTTATTAGGATCATAAAAGAATTAATAGCATAACAACAACAAGTGGCTCATGGTTATAATTAACTGTGTCGTACATCACTTACCTGATTGTTGTGCAGGGAAGGGTAACCGCGAGATTAAGAAAATGAAGAAAATAGAGACGATGGTAAATGCGATTATGATAAACGATGTCCATGGCACTATCCTTCCTTCTTGCTTTGAATCCAACATGTTTACTAGTTTACTGCTCTTGTATGATCGATCCTTGAGGCACTACTGGGTGTCTGCTAGCTATGCAGTTTCAAGTCAGTTCTTTCCCCTGAAAATTAATATTATAAAAACTCAGTAGCTACCTACGTTTCTCATAAACCACGCATGGAATTTAGTATTATTCCTTTCTTGAATTGGCGCTAAAGGAAGGAGGTCGATCGCTTCAAGTTTTGTGTATAAAACAAAAAAAATGTTCTTTGTTCGAGCATTTTTGTCATTATGTTCTTTTTGCTTAAGCAAGTACTCCTGTGAATGGTTTACAATACTACCTTATATTGTTTCTCTTGTCGGTTGTTGATCCGCAGAGCCGTGCGTGTTGCTATAGCCTAGAAACGTGATGATCAACGTTTGATCCTCCCATGTTGATTTATTGGCAGTATTCTTGTAGCTATCTAGCTTTGATATTGATACCTAAGCCTCATGAGATTCCGCACTGCTTTTTGCCTTCATCATTAAATCTAGGACCAAGTTTAAGATTGCGCCCTTGATGAATCTGCAATTCAAGGTTACAATTGAAAACCTCAACATATTTGGTTAATGAAACAGTGCAGTCCAATTCTCCGTGGTCATGCATTATCTCAACTTCTTTAAAAAGAAACACGCGATCGATGTTAATAAAGAAATATAAAAACTTGGCACACACATCTAATCTAAGCCACATGGTCACGATCCTGTTGTGTTACAGGCAAAAAAGAAAGAAGAAAAAATCACGAACATCACTAAAAGCACACTGAGGATACGTAAGGAGGGATATCTATCTATCTATCCATCTATCTAATATATAAAGAATAAAGACCATTAAAAAACTTCAGTATGAAGACTTACTTTGCTTATCATATTCTCGATTGATCGAGTTATAGAAGATTTAAGATTGATAGTCAATTCTCCTTCAATGAAAATGGAGGTTAATGAAATAGAAGATATATAGAGAGATGGATATTATCAATTAGGAAGTTGATACTCATACTCTACCTATAGACTAACTATTGAAGAAAGAAAGGACCTACTTTTCTTTTTCAGCCGCCTCATAGCTACCTCAGAAATAAGTTGGCACATCTTAGTCGCTTTAGGAAGCTTCATTCTCAAATGTATACCCTACCTTAAACTGTATAGATGGTTGACAGATAGGACGATTATGAAGAGTGTATGGAGCTTGTATTTCTTGAAAGTGATATTGCAGTAATCCATTGAAAAAGAGACAACCCACCTCATATACGATCAATTAATTAAGAAATATGTGGACACTACAAAAGATGACAAAACTAAAAGTTATATGTGAGGATGTGATTAGCTGTTGTGAGCTAGCGTAATGTTGACGGGAAGAAAGTTAAGTAGATCTTTATATGAATATTAAACATGTTTTATTTTTGTGTGGAAGTGAGAGCACAAGAGTAAAGGATTGTAGCTAGATACTAATACCTGTGGATTCAGTGGTGACTGAGACTAACTTAGTAGGGAAAACCATTCTTTGATCCCCGTAACAACTATCGGGAGAGGATTGGAAATGCAAATACTGAAAACCTCTTCCAAAAGTTAACGACCACAAATGAAAAAAAATTTCGTTATCATAAAAATTGTAATTACCCTCTCTGTTAACCAGGGCGGCACATTTTCATTAGAATAGGATGTTGGCTCTCTGTTTTGGAAGTAATAACAGAATGAAAAAATTCATACTCAAAAATGAAAAAGAATCAAAACCATACTATTCCTCTCATTTAAACCCTTTATGTTCTGTTTTGAGTCAATGCACTACGGACACTTGTTCTAAGTTTGTGTATTTTAATTGCAAGTATCGTGCTCCCTTTCTATAGCTAAAGGAGTCAGCTAATCTTTATGCTGCTATATATGCCTGTATCAAAATCTCAAAAAACGGACGGAAAGGGATAGGATTATTGCATGATTACCGCTGTCCTTGATGTAAGTGTACCTCCAATGCTTGCTAAGCGAGCACGTCAATGCTAGTGAGCCACCTCAATCAAACCACCGGTAAATTTAGGAAGCATTAAATACGAGATTATGATGGAAGCTAATCTAAGAGTACACGTGGTCCATGGGAAAAATGTTAGGATTTACTAAAATTTCTAGATTATCATTATTTCCCTTTTCTTAAATTTTGTAGGATTATATATATTTCTAGCATAATCTTTTCTATCCTTTTCTGTATTGTCTTATTAGTTTAGTTATGGGTGTCTTTATTAGTTTAGTTAGGCTAAGTTCCCAATGGGGTGTCTTTATTAGTTTAGGCTAAGTTTCCAATTGGGTGTTTACTATTAGTAAACCCCTCTGTATAAATACTCATACTGGTTATTCACAATACATACAAGAAATCATTCTTTCTTTCGCAATGCTTTCATCCCTATCTCCACGCTTTGCTTTCTCGATCCTATGTGTGTTCCTCTTAAACATTCGCTTAACCCTCCATTCAATTTCCAATCTCTTCTCCTTGGTCCTCGCTCATCTTCAACGATTTCTTCATGGTATCAAGAGCAAAATCCAAACCTGTGAGAATTCTAAATTCTTATGGTGTCCAACACGGCTTCGAGCGAAGGAGAAGACGACATCACCGAAGACAAGGAGGAAGAATCTTCTGAATGGAGGAAGATCCAGTTATGAAACGGAAAAATAAGAGGAGAACACACTCAGATCCGCTAAACTGTATCAAATTTGAGGCTCCTGGCGTCCAACTTACTGCAACCAGGTTGATGGCAAGAGCGGTTTCCAAAATGGAAGAAGAAGGTAGAAATTTGCCTTCTAGCTAAAACAAAATCAAACTGGTTGACGGTACCTTGAGGCGATCAAAGGTGGCGAATAATCGCGAGACGATTGGGACCGTTGTGACGGGTTTATTAGGTCTTGGATCCTAGCTTCTCTCGAAACTTCCATCGCCGATAGTGTTGTTTCATGTGCCACTTCATACGACATGTGGAAACATCTTTCAAAGAGATTTGATCAAGTGGATGGTACAAGACTTTTCGAACTAAAGCAAGAATTATCCAGACTCAAACAAGGTAAACACGTCTGTTACTGAGTACTTTACCAAATTGACATCTCTGTGGGATGATATTGCTGGTGTAGAAAAGTCGTTCCCTACTGTTGTGGTTACGGTGAGAAGATAGCCAAATAGATAGAAAACCAAAAATTATTTGAATTCCTCCTGGGCCTCCGAGAAGAGTTTGTAAATGTAAGGGGGAATCTCCTCATGAAGAAGCCTCTCCCTAGCCTCGATTCGGCGTATTCCCTTATTCTTCAGGATGAGCGTCAAAGAACCTCTGTGAAAAATACAAGTGAAGGAGCCGAAACTTCTTTTGCCGGAAACGCCAACAAATTCGATGCGGGCCGCAACAATAAAGGGAAGACGCGAGAAGGATACTGCTAATTGTAAGAAAAGTGCGAATATCTGCGGGCACTATGGTAAACACAGGCCATTTGAAGAGTGGGTGCTTAGAGCTGCGCGGATACCTGGAATGGTGGAAAGGACCGTGAAATTCAATCACGGCTAACGCCGTTGAACAGAAAGTCGAAGGCATGAATAATTTTTCAGGCCTGAATGATAGGTTGAATCGATTGTGTGATTTCTTTGAGCAAACAGGTCGACCACAGAAAAGGTGCGACGAGCAGCAATTCCTTAAACAACATGGGCAAATCGATTTTTGCAGGTACTGCTTACATAAATTGTAATGCTACCTGTCTTAACAATGTTAATCACTGTTGGTTGCTTGATTCTGGCGCTAGTGATCATCTCATAGGAGATGAAACATTGTTAATTGACAAATGAAAATTATCTGATGCTCACTATGTGGACTATGCCTAATGGTACTGTTGAGATGATTAATACTGTAGGCACTGTTCGTCTGACCAAGAACATCAAAGTGGAGAACGTTCTTCACGTCCCAAGTTTCCGTTCTTTAATTAATTTCTATTAGTAGGCTGGCCCAACAGGCAAATTGTACGGTTTCCTTTGACACTAATGTCGTTTATCTACAGGCCCATATTTGGAAGAATAGGTAGAGGATCGGACATCGTGACGCTGGGGTCTACATTCTTGAAATTGGACTGTTAAACAATGCTTCTAATACTTGTAACGATGTTTTGAGTGATACTTTGGACTATTGTAATAATTCCCGTACTGTGTTTGGTAATACTTGTAATACCAAATTGCTCTTTTGGCATAGAAAAATGAGGCATCCCCCCATTAATAAGATGATTAGGATGGGGTTGATAGAAAAACATGATGTTCCTAATAATTTCGTTTGTGACGTTTGTTTTAGGGCTAAAGGTCATAGACTTCTTTTCCTAGTTCTCGTCATAAGTCCAAATATTGTTTTGGCCTTATTCATATCGACACTTGGGGACCTTGTTCCACCGCTAATTACGATGTTGTTGTTATTTCTTAACCATCGTGGATGATGCAAGTAGATGTATGGGTCATCCTCATGAAATCCAAATCCGAAGCCTCACAACATATTAAAAATTTTATTCATATGGCGGAAAGACAATTTGGTAAACTCGAAGATCGTTCGCTCCGATAATGCATATGAGCTAGGTTCTTCTAGAGCTCTTCAACATTTCTTCCGAACTAAAGGCATTCTTCACCAAACCACAAGTGTTCACACTTCGCAACAAAATGGAGTTATGGAGAGAAAACATCGCTATCTTCTTGAAACGACTCGTGCCTTATTTTTCCAATCGGACCTTGACAAAATCTATTGGGGGGAGAGCATCCTTATGGCAACTCATCCATCAATCGACTTCCTTCTTCACTCTTGAAGGAATATCTGCATATGAGTATCTTCACGGATCATCTCCAGATTTGCAAAGCATTAAGACCTTCGGATCTCTTGCTTATCACACTGGGCCCACAATTCACGAATCAAAATTTGATGACCGTGGTCATAAAAGAGTCTATTTGGGTCCTGGTCTATAAGGTCTCTGTAAAAGGGTCATCGTGTTCTTCTTATAAATATGGTAAAGTTATAACCAGTCGAGACTTGACTTTCTTTGAAGTAGTTTTTTCTTTACAAGACCAACAACCTGAGCAAACCGATCACGGGAAAGCCCATCCAAATTCCGTTTCCAACGGCTATTGACGATGATTCAGATATCTCTCCTTACACTTATTTGAATCGTCGTCAAAATAAATCCTCAGATACTCGATACGATAGCCTAATTACCACTCCAGCAGCCACCACCGACATTGACAAGGAACACTCAATTCCTGAGTTCGGCGCAGAAGATTTGGTTAATCTAGACCAGGCCCAACACAGTGACGAAACTCCCAGCGACAGCAACGAGGATTACATTCCTGATTCTCACAACAATGATGAATCTGTCTCTATTCCTGGGCCAGAAACTACAGTCTTACGATGATCCACTCGTACTAAGACCATTCCAAAGAAGCTGATGGACTACAAGTGCAATCACGCTTCCTTTGATAACTTCACACATATTCTCTCGACTAGGCTTGAATGCCACAGGCCCAATCTTCCACCCTATGTTCATAGCTTAACTGATTTTACTCCAAAGCGTGTGATCTGCTCTCAGGTGCAACACAATTGCCCGACTGAGCCTTCTTTCTTATCGGATAGCTTCTCAACATTTGGAATGGCGTGACGCCATGACTTTGTTATACCCAAAATTTGACCCCCCCCCCTAGTTAGGGTCTGTAAGGCTTTGGTGTTGTGAGAGGCACTTCAATCAAGTCATGAGGGATTCTGACTCGATCGGCTCATTCTAGGGCATTGGGAGCAGCTTCATCATCGTCAGGGGCGTTTTCGTAATTTTAAGGCTCCCAAGACCTCCTATAGGATTTCTCTCTCCAAAGGATGCTCAAATAAACTTGAAATTCTTTGAAATTTTAACCCATGATAGAGGATGACATTTTAAGCATAATGGCGTTGGAATTTTGATTTTTCGAATTTCCAATAATTTTCTAGCAATTTCTGATTGAATCTGACGAGAAATTGAATTTAAAAATATTCCAACATTTAAAAAATTCAATTCCACTTCAGAAAAATCATAATTGTCATCCTTGACACGTGGCTAAAATTTCACAGCAAGATTCCTTTGGAAGTCACTTAATCAAATTCTAAAAAACCTTACTTTTACTAGATTTTCTTTATCTTTAAGAAAGTCTATATAAAGGGATAAATCTTTTGATCAAGGAAGAATATCACAAGCTCAAGAACCCTAGGAAGTCAGAAAGCACAGCCTCTTCTCTCTCTCTTTCACGTTTTTCAACACCCAGCCACCAAAATCATACCAAAATTCCCCCGAAATCACCATCTAAACTCGTTTTCCAATTCCCAAAGCATCAAAAATCATCAAAACCCCACATAAACACCACCAAAACGTGAAGAACAGCAAGAACAACCAACAACCAGAAGCCTGGTTCGAAAACCTTTTGGGTCTGCCATCAACGGAGCACTCAACGAATCCCGACGTGAAGAATCATTGTTAACCCCAAGGTAAAACAGGTAAGAATTCCACTTTCCTAACTCCCTATGACCTTACCAGTCTTGTCTCAAAATTTGGGTTTAAACCAACCCTTCTCGGCCTCTGTATTGCTAATTGTTTCAGCTACTGCCTTGTTACTTATTTGCTAAGTTTCGTGCATTATTCGACTTCAAACTGAAAACTTTTAATCACTAACATCTTGTACATCTTTCAGGCTACAAGTACATAAATTTGAGCCAAAAACACCATCGGGAACCATCAAAAACCCATTGTCTGTGGGTGGTCCGTGACCTCGGACGCATGGTCCGGGACCACGAACGGGTTGTCCGTGACCACGGACACCCACGGACAGCGGCGGGATTTCTTATTTTCCAATTTTTCAAATTTTAGGGTTTTTAACAGTACTTTTCCAGGCCCACGGACACCCTATCCGTGGCCTCAGACTTTTTAAGTTTACGTTTTTATTTTAGTTCTGTTTTCGTAATCATGTAATTGGGTCCGTGGTCTCGGACATTAGGTCCGTGGCCACGGATATAATCAAAATTTGACCTAATTCTACCTCCAAAACCATAGTTTAGGTAGTTTTAATTTCACTTTAATTTTCTGTCAAAAAACGTTTTAAAAAAAAACAGAAGCACGCACTTAGGTTAAAAACGACTCGTAATAAGCCGTAATTAAACTAAGTAGAGGAAAAACGACTTCGAGGGGTAGTGAAAGTAATTGAACCCTAATTAAGTCAAATATCAAGCCTCCGAGCCCGAACTCTCCTTTCCTAATTTGATCTAGGTTAAAATTAGGTGGCGACTCATAATAGTTTCCAGTGAGCTAACTTAGGTTTTAATAATTATGGTTATATGACTTATTATTAAACTTAGGTTGTAAGTGGACCTAAAACCCTACTAAATCCTAATCAATCTAATCAACATAGGATACGGTTTAAAATCGAGGCTCACAGAATGGCGACTCTGCTGGGGACAACTTCTTAATTTTAACTTGTTTAATTTAAGAAAGAGGGCTTAACTCGAAAAATTGTTTATTTATGGCTTTATTACTTTGTTTGTTTCCTTTCGTGCGCACTTTAATTTTCTACACCTTTGCATCATATGAGAGCGAGGGTACACGCAAACCGATTTCACCCCGGGACCCGTTTGAGGGTCCCCTGTCAGGGACTCACACCTTTTAAGGTGATGTGAATAAGGGGGGGAAAGAGGAGGATGTCGTCTAACCACATCCCCTTAATACCTGGGCTTTAGCCCCAGGCGTTTTCCTGGCAGTTCCCTTACCTAGCCTTGTTTGGTCATTCAAAGACCCAACCGTAGACGCACACCTTCAGGTGATGTGAAAAAAGTGGGAAAGCCCAAAGAGAATAGCGTGCAAGCCCTATTCTTTTGTGGTGACCTGGGTGAAATACCCCAAACCTAAGTATGCTAAGTAAACATCAAATCATGATGTATTAAGGCTAAATATGCCTTAGAAGATGGTAGATAATTAAACCAAGGAAAACACAAGGAAATGCCTTAAGGGCAATTAGGGCAAAAATGTGCTCTAAGCTTGGAGAGACTTGGGTGAGTACCCAAATATCATGATAAGACCTTAGTAATATTCTAATGGTCATTTTAAATCAATTAGCAAAGAAAACCAAGCTTGAAAACAAGTTAAAAACACAAAATGTGCTTTAAGAAGTCTTAAAGCACATTTTTGAGAAATTGTCTTAGAATTGAGTTTTGAGTGGCTAAATGTCCATCATTACTCTTTAATCAACATGTGTACTAATTATTATCACATTAGGAGGTCTAAATCAATGAGAAATCAAAAATTCCCGATTATGTGCCTTGTTTAGTGAATAGTAACTATTTAGTGCTAGTTAAGACATAAGTCTTCAACATAAGTCAATAAGATGGTCAACCAAGACCATAAATATCCCATTATTAGAGGGGGGCCCGTTTTGATGTGGGGAGTCACCACATGAGTCATCAAATGAGAAAGGAAAAAGAGAGTAAGTGAGAAAAGAAAAGTTACTATTTGCTTTTAAAAAGCAAAAATATCCTTATAAGCTACCTCTCTCCTCTCTTCTTCATTCTCTTCTTCTTCCACGGTTATTCTTTTCTTTTCCCTCTGTTCCAAACCGTCACAAGCCAGCCTCCATTGTTGCTTCCCCTTGCTTTGGTTGCAACAACTTACTCATTTTAGCTCCAAATCAAAAACTAAACACATATTATTCTTAGTTAGGTCAAGACCTATCTTTCTATCTTTTCAAATCTTTCAAAGCTCCATTTTGGTGCCATGAGAAAACTTCATTGATGGAGGAAAATCAAGTTTGAAGAGCTCCATTAGCTTCTCCATTCTCTTAAGGTAAAGAAAATGTAAGAAAAACCATGTTTCCATCATTTCTTGTACATGGCCGAAAAATTCTTCTCATGGGGCTATGTTTTTATGCCTTGTTCTAGCTTGATTTATTCACCAAGGACTAGTGGAGGTCCTATTTCATTCAATGCCAAAGTCTACCTTGAGACTCAAAGGTAATCATCCACTTTTATGCCTTAGAACACATTTCTAACCTAGGTTTTTATTCCTTGAGGTTAGTGCATTGTTTAGTACTCATATGAGTCCTTGAATATTGATTAGAACATTGGCAAGGGGAATTTAAGTGGTGGCCGAGATCTATGCAAGAAGAAGGTCTAAAGGAGAGGAGATTAAGATAAGCTTGAGAAAACAAGGTAAAATGCTTACCTAATGGTGGTTTAAGATTAAGGAATGAGTTTTAGATAAGTACCAATGTGGCTTAGAGCTTACATTGTGTATTGGGTTATATCACCTAAGAAAAAGAACTTAAACAAGCTTATGAACTTGTGATTAAGGAGCTAATGAGAATGTGTTAGTAATATAAGTTTAAGGTGGATTTTAAGAGCATTATAACTACTATGAGATTGATGAGTGTATTTGCAGGTTGAAAGCTTATATATGTGGGAAATTCAGTGTTTAAGTTTAAGTCATTTAAGGGCTTAAGAGCCATGTTTTTTAAGAGCCTTAGTGCTATGCAATTTAAGATTATTGCAATATATTGAGTTGTTGTGAATGAGTTGGTTTGGGTGATGAGATATGATGAGGAAGAACTTGAGGTGTGTGAGATGGTTAAATGAGGAAAAATAATGTGTTTGGGTATGATAATAACTAGAGGGCTATGGCGAAATTTGAGTAGAAAATAAGTGTTTAAGTGGTAGTGGTGGTAAGTTAATATGACCTAGGAATTTCTAGGAGTCATCATGAGGAATTTGAGTGGAAATGAGTTAACTAAGGAGTCCTTGAGGTTTAGGATGACCTAGAGATGTCTAGGAGGAGAGTTAGAGGAGGAATGGTGAGTTTTTGAGCACACCAAAATCATGAGATGAGGAATATAAGAAGTGTGCATAAGATTAAGGAGAAGGTGTAATGATTAAGGTGATTTGAATATGTTCTAAGGGGAATTAATGACTAAGGAAGTACTAGGAAGTTTTAGAGGTGGTCTTGATGAAAAAGGGGTGGGTGAGATAAAGTGTGGTAATGAGTTATAATGACTTAGGCATTACCTTGGAGGATTTAAGAATCAAGAGAATGTAATTGAGCATGTAGGACTTAGGCAACTGTTGGTAACCAACTAGGAAGGAAATAAGGAGTTGGAGGGTGGAAGCTTAAGCTTAGGAAGGAACTTTAAGTAAAGGCATAAAAAGAGTTTTAGATAGTGAGAGATGCTTGGGAGATGATGTTATAGTGGTGAAGAGAACATTTGGCATAGTGGTTACACTAGGTATGAACCACCACCTAGAAACCTAGAGGAAGCACTACAAGTGTTAGCATTATTACAAGGAAAATGCATAATGACTAAGGTGGATCTTGGTGGATGATTTAAGGTATTTAAAGAAGGGTTAAGGTGTATTTGAGGTGCCCAAATGAGGTTATAACATATAGAATATATGAGGAGAAGTTTGGAGTTGAAAGAGAATTTAGAAACAAGTTTCTAGAGCCGACCGACCTTAGGACCGGACTTGCAAGGTCGGTCGGGCTCTGTTACAATACCGGAAAATGTTTCTGGAATAGACCGAACATGGGACCGGACTTCCAAGTCCGGTCGGGCTTGAATTTTGTACGGTAATAAGTCTCTGGAATCGACCGGACATAGGACCGGACTTGTAAGTCCGGTCGGGGTAGAATTTTCAAACGGTAAAGGGTACTGGAACGGACCGGACTTGGCAAGTCCGGTCGGTAAGTCCGGTCGAGCCTAAAACAAAAAAAAAAAAAAGAGAAATTTTGAATTCTAAGAATAGCAATGGGTAATAAGGTATGCCTTTGGTAGGGTAGTAATGATTGAGACCCTAAGAACTTAAGAGAGTTAAGTTAAGTTAAGTAAAACTTGAAAGTTTAAGATTAAGTTTGTAAGATTAAGTGTAAGACCTAAGAGGTGTTAGGTGGGGATCATTAAGGAATTAAGTAAGTTAAACAAGTTAAGTAAGTCATATTAAGTTAAGTGATTAACAACCTAAAACTGAATGAATGTTTTAGGACTTGGGAGTTTGGACTCCGGAAGAGAGTAAGCAGCCGAACGACCAACGGTGTGACGTTACAGTTCTCTTGTGACCTGCTTGCTAACGAGGTGTCCCTCGGCTTGTGTGCTATTTGTTTTGTGTGCTCACTAAACAAGATAAAGCATGCAACCAGAACATATTATATATATTGTATTGTTGTGTGATGTTTGAAAACTACAAACATACCGTGAGAACTTACTAACCAATGCTTAGTAAGGAATTGAGTGAGACTAAGGAACGCCCCTAATAAGGGACGATATGAACCGAAAGAGGTTAACCGACAAACAGGGTTTGAGATTACTACTAACTGGAACTTGAGTGAGGAAACCCGGGACCGATCTCCGGTCATGCATGCTAAGGAAAAAGGGGGACGGTATCTGAATCAGATCCGCCCTCCGCTTAAGGACTTGTCTTCGGACTTGTAGCCTAGGGCCGGTTGCCGGCTCAGCTACGCTGGATTCCCGTCCAGGGTAGGTGGCATTAAGATGGTGCGGTGGGATCACCTAAATCCCAGGTTTGGACTTAGGCTACAACCATTCCCCTCCAGGAACGGTTCGTATTCTGAGAATAAGTTAAGGTTAAGATGAGTTACAATCATTCCTTTCTAAAGGATGATTTGTATTATTAAGATTAAGATTAAGATAAGTTAAGATTAAGATAAGTTACAATCATTCCTTTTTAAAGGATGATTTGTATCGTTAAGACTAAGATTGGGTTAAGTTACAATCATTCCTTTTAAAGGATGATTTGTATCGTTAAGATTAAGATTAAGTTAAGATTAAGATTAAGGTGAGGTTAAGATAAGAAGTTGCAACCATTCCTTTTTAAAGGATGGTTTGTATTATTCAGATTAAGGTAAGTTACATCCACTCCTTATTAAAGGATGGTTGTTTCTAAGATTAAGATAAGACTAAGAGTGAGGTGAGATAAGGATGGACTAAGATTAGGAGGGAACATTACTTAAGGAGTTAAATAGTTAACTCTCTAATTAAGGGAACGCGTTTAAGTCGTTCATTGTGCGTGAACTTTGATTGTTCATAAATGGATTGTGTTTACAGCATTTACTATATGTTGTGCATCCAATCAACCTCCATGCTATCGACAATTAGTCGTCGTAGCCACGTTAGCTTGGGGCCATGAGGGAATCGTACCAGCATTCGTGCTGACCCTCTTTGGGGGCTGTTTTTACTACACAGGTACAACAGGAAGCGGCCGTCGCGAGGGTAAGAAGAGGATACAAGTGTTAAGGGTTAGAGTGGCCTACGAGTTGTGCATGTACACTCGTATGGCAATATGAGTTAGTAAGATGTATAGGATGTGAGGGGTTGTAAGAAGGATATGTAAATGTTTAAGGTTGTTGCACTAATGTTCGGTATATTCTGTAGTCAGACCGTGGCAAGGTCCTGGATTTGTAAAGAATTCCGCTGCGATATGTTATATATATACTGTTAAGTTGCGAGACCACATTTGGATTGAGTTGGGGTGTTACACTGGGCCCATGCCCCAAGCACTTTCTCGGATCGATCCATACCCAAATTGGTTGAAGAGTCTAGTGAGGACATGTTGAACTTGTGTGAAACCTTGTTTTCTTGAATGACCGGCCCACTGCCAGCCTAGAAATTGATAGGAACTCTTCCTATATCAACCGGCCCAACCTGTAACTCGCGACTTAATTATTTGCGGCCCAAATGCCCTTTTGATTTGAATGAGTGAATTGTTTTTTTAGGCTTGGCCCAAAGCCTTAGATCTAGGTTATTTCACTTTCGGCCCAATTTGAATTATCCATTTAGAACTAGGCCCACGAAAAGACAAATCCACCCGAACTCGAAGTAGTCCACAAGACTAGAAAATCAATAGCCTTTCGTTGAAAACTTTTTCGGTCCAAGGCCTATTCCAGTTTAGATGGACTTTTCATTCGGGTTTTGGCCCAAAATCCTACGTTATGTGACATATCTTTAGGCCCAACTAGAACCGCTAGTTTAGGTTTGGCCCATTCGAATTCAAGATAGTTTGCGTAACTCATTCATTCTAGTTTCTGGCCTCAAGGCCCAACAGGAACATCAAACAAATCTTAGACTTAAAAGTTTCTATCCAGTGGCCCATTCACAGTCCATGTCGCTTCCTTCAGCCTGTATGCATCACTCCCAGATTAAGGGCATTCAGGCCCATACATCCATTCTAGTTTAGAAGTCCCTCAGGCCCCTATGTCTTACTTCTAGCCCAAACACTTTCCAGCCCAAGCGCCACAATCCCAAATCATTCTGGCCCAAGCGCCACATCTTCACAATATTCCTGCCCAAGTGCACATGCCACATTCTCAAACACTCCGACCCAAGTGCCACATCCTCATAATATTGCTGACCCATGTGCCTCACTTTCAATTTATCTAGGCCCAAGTGCCTACCCACATCCATGATGCCATCCAGGCTCGAGTTCCTATCCACATTCATGAAACTGTTTCAGCCCATGCTCCTCACATTCAGTTCAGGCCCAAGTGCTTCTTGCGTCATTCATGGGCACTCCTAGTTGAGGCATTTTGCAGAGCCTACTCACAGTCCAAGAAGAAGGTGGTCACGGTCATATCAACGACGTTCCAATGATCGAGAGCTCGAATCTTTAGCAATGAAAGTCTCCACATGCATAACCTGCCCTAACATTCATCTTTCAAATGCATCATTTAAAGCTTTCAAAGAATGGCTGTTTTTCAAATCATTAATAGAAGACAATGGTTTTACTAAATCATCTTCACAACAAACGACTTCTTCAAGTCTGATTTCAAAATGGCTTTCAGATGAGGTAACATTTCCTGACAGTGGAGCATGAAGATTTGTCTTTTGTCTCCAAAACGTTGAACATGTTCATCCAAACACCATCACAAAACATCCAAAACAACCCACAAAGCTGCTCAAATTCCACATCTATTTAATTGTTGCCATAAACCCCAGATCAATACTGGGGGCAATCTGAGTTTAAAGACCAATAACGATTATTTCTTTCGTTTAATTGTGTGAACATGTCTCTGAGTGAACGTTTCGTGAAAGCGCCTTGAGCGTTAAAACCAAGAGTAAAAGAGTGTGTCATTTTTACACGACTCAAGTGAGGCCACACTCAAAAGTGAGGCAAACGGCATAACTTCGATCGAAGGAGATAATTTGTAGATTTACACTTAGACCGAAAAGTAACAAAGAATGGATACACAACTATCAGGAATGACGAAGCACCTAGGTACAACACCACATAGCCAAAAGCTTGTAAACCCTGAAATTAAACCCTAGGCACCCCCGTTGAGCTTTTCTTATATCCCTTTTTGATATTACAAAGCTCACAAAATTGATGAATGTCCAACCTGGTGACCAAAGGAAGCGAGGAGTCCGACTCTCAGATAACGTTCTCATCAGTCCAAAGAAGCAATGCCACTATCAGCATGACGAAGCGATCCGCAAATGGTCCCAGAGTGACACAGGATCCAAAGAGCTCACATCAAAACAGCTCTCAAAACCTAAAACTGGGAGACACAAGAACCCCGAAGGCAAAGTCAAGAAAGGATAAAGAAAAAAGGCAAACCCGAAGTGCCTCGAAGAAATCCAAATGACAAAGAGAAGAGAAATGGTGTAAAGGACAACTTCAAAAGTCCAAGTCCAGAAGCTTGAAAACAACGTCAACACAAAGCAGCTAGACGACATCAAGACAAGGAAGATGAATCTGAGAGAAGACGCAAGGTGCACCTTTGGTCACCCCTTTAAGTTCCACATACCTCAAATCCCTCCATGGTCCCGTTGTCTTTCATCACACCCCATGGCCACGTTATAAGCCTCAAAGACTTCTGACTTGGTAGTTGTGTATCCAATCACGTGAAAGTAATAGATCGAATGCGTAAATTCATCAAATATCAAATTCAATGTTCTAGAAGTTGTGACCGTAAGTGAGAAACGAGTGTAAACACCAAACACGTCGAGTGTAGGTTAGGAAGCGCCAAATCAAAACATAAGCCTTGACCCTGTGTGAGGATGAGATTCGTTCGCACGTTTAATCAAAGAAAATATGGGGGGAAATGATCGGAACGATCGATTGCCATGAACTCTAGCTCAGATTGTCCTAAGGAAAAATACTGGGGGCAATTGTCGGTTCCAACAATTGCCATAACAACACCAATTGAAACCCAAAGCTTGAGCACCACCATCCCACCACAGGCACACATAAGCCCTTACCTCCACATCAAACACCTCAGGCCCACATAAGCCCTTACCTCTACACAAATGCCACTTCAGCACACAGGCTCACATAAGCCCTTACCTCCACATCAAACACCATACCCCACTGGTAGCATGTTCATCTCCTAGGAGATAAATTACAAGTCTAAAATCTTTAGTCATGAAATGTTAATTTCACTTTCCTTTTCAGTAAGAATTTTCTTCAAACACTGCCACGTTTGGCACCTTCGTCGGCAATTTCTTGTCTTGAACAATTTTTCTTCAAACACTGCCACGTTTGGCATATTCCTAGCAATTTCTTGCTTTGGACAAATCTGCATCATCGCCATGTTTGGCATATTCCTAGCAATTTCTTGTTTTGGACAAATCTGCATCATCGCCATGTTTGGCATATTCCTAGCAATTTCTTGCTTTGGACAAATCTGCATCATCGCCATGTTTGGCATATTCCTAGCAATTTCTTGCTTTAGACAATTTTCAATCTACATCATCGCCATGTTTGGCATATTTCTAGCAATTTCTTACTTTGGACAATTTTCAGTCTTTACAAGCACTTCAATTTCATTTTGCAATACCCGCGTAAACCTCTTCATTTCCATGTTTGGAACTTTGACAATTCGCTTTTTGCCACAATCATTTGCATAAAACATACTTCGCATCTTTGCATCATCAAACATACTACATTCCTAATTATCCTAGTTAAGAGTAGAACGGGTCTCGGTCTCCATAAGCAACCGAGTAGAGGGTCTCGGTCTTCATAAGCAACCGAGTAGAACGGATATCAGTCTCCATAAGCAACTGAGTTAGACGGATCTCAGTCTCCATATGCAACTGAGTTAGATGGATCTCGGTCTCCATAAGCAACCGAGTAAAATGGATCTCAGTCTCCATAAGCAAATGAGTTAGACGGATCTCAGTCTCCATAAGCAACTGAGTTAGATGGATCTCGGCCTCCATAAGCAACCGAGTAGAACGGGTCCCAGTCTCCATAAGCAACTGAGTTAGATGGATCTCAGTCTCCATAAGCAACTGAGTTAGACGGATCTCAGTCTCCATAAGCAACTGAGTTAGATGGATCTCGGTCTCCATAAGCAACCGAGTAGAATGGGTCTCAGTCTCCATAAGCAACTGAGTTAGATGGATCGCAGTCTACATAAGCAACTGAGTTAGATGGATCTCGGTCTCCATAAGCAACCGAGTTAGGTGGGTCTCGGTCTCCATAAGCAACCGAGTAAGGATGGGTTTCACCTCCAAACCTTAGGCACACGTAGGTCCTATCACCACAAAAAAAAAACAACCCAGGCACCCATAAGACCTACCCTACATTCAATCCTTTCAGGCACCCATAAGACCTTCCTTACATTTAACCATTTCAGGCACCCATAAGACCTCTCTTACATTCATTCACTTTAGGCTCTTCATAAGACCTAGATCCAACCTTTAGGCTCGTCATAAGACCTAGCACCATCCTTAGGCTCGTCATAAGACCTAGAATCATTACTTTAGGCTCGTAGTAAGACCTAGCACCACTCCTTAGTTCACCTGCTTCCATTAAACACATTGCATTCATTTCATTCATATAGGCTCGTCATAAGACCTAGTTGAATTTTCCAGGCGTGCCACAAGACCTGGCGCGACAGAAGGTTGGCGAGGTGATGTCAATAAATCCTCCTGTGTTATGTCAACTTACTTTGGGATCAACGAATGGGGGCGAAGGCAATAAGTAGGATAAGAGATTGAAGACACCAGGAGTATCCCTGCACACCGGCTGGGGGGCGATGGCAATAAGTCCACATCGGGTCCTGCCAGGAGCATTGGCACGGGTTTCGGTCCCTAGAAGCATCCGAGCATCATCAACATCATCAACATCATCAGCATCATTAGCATCGTTAGCATTTCAGCATTCTCGCATTTGCTTACCTTCCAGTTTTCACTCTTTAGGTTGTCAACGCCTTAGAATCGCTTGACATTATTCATTTTCACTTTTTAGGTTGTCAACGCCTTAGAATCGCTTGGCATTATTTCATTTTCGCTTTATAGGTAGTCAGCGCCTTAGAATAGCTTGACATAATTTATCAGTTTTTGACAACATGCATGGTCTTGGAAAAAATCTGAAATTTTGGGGTATCACTCAAGCATCAACTAGCAGGGTCTTTCATTACAAAGTCTAGTTAACGGGGGGCAATCTGTTATACCCAAAATTTTGACCCCCTGGTTAGGGTCTGTAAGGCTTTGGTGTTGTGAGAGGCACTTCAATCAAGTCATGAGGGATTCCGGCTCGATCAGCGCATTCTGGGGCATTGGGAGCAGCTTCGTCATCGTCTGGGGCATTTTCGTAATTTTTAAGGCTCCCAAGACCTCCTATAGGCTTTCTCTCTCCTCCAAAGGATGCTCAAATTAACTTGAAATGCTTTGAAATTTTAACCCATGATATAGGATGACATTTTAAGAATAATGGCGTTGGAATTTTGATTTTTCGAATTTCCAATTTTCTAGCAATTTCTGATAGAACGAGAAATTGAATTTTACAATATTCCAACAGTTACAAAATTTAAATCCACTTCAGAAAAATCATAATTGTCATCCTTGACACGTGGCTAAAATTTCACAGCAAGATTCCTTGGGAAGTCACTTAATCAAAATTCCAAAAAAACTTACTTTTACTAGATTTTCTTTATCTTTAAGAAAGTCTATATAAAGGGATAAATCTTTTGATCAAGGCAGAATATCAGAATATCAAAACTCAATAACCCTAGGAAGTCAGAAGGCACAGCCTCTCCTCTCTCTCTCTCGCTCTCTCACGTTTTTCAACACCCGACCACCAAAATCATACCGAAATTCTCCCGAAATCACCATCTGAACTCGTTTTCCGATTCCAAAGCATCAAAATCATCAAAACCCCACACAAACACCACCAAAACATGAAGAACAGCAAGAACAACCAACAACCAGAAGCTTGGTTCAAAAACCTTTCGGGTCTGCCATCAATGGAGCACTCAACGAATCCCGACGTGAAGAATCATTGTAAACCCGAAGGTAAAACAGGTAGGAATTCCACTTTCCTAACTGCCTACGACCTTACCAGTCTTGTCTCAAAATTTGGGTTTAAACCAACCCTTCTCGGCTTTGTATTACTAATTGTTTCAGCTACTGCCTTGTTACTTGTTTGCTAAGTTTCGTGCATTATTCGACTTCAAACTGAAAACATTTAATCACTAACATCTTGTACATCTTTCAGGCTACAAGTACATAAATTTGAGCCAAAAAACACCGTCGGGAACCATCAAAAACCCACTGTGTGGGTGGTCCTTGACCTCGGACGCATGGTCCGGGACCACGGATGGTGGCAGGATTTCTTATTTTCCAATTTTTCCAATTTTAGGGTTTTTAACAGTACTTTTCCGGGCCCACGGACACCCTGTCCGTGGCCTCGGACTTTTCAAAGTTTACTTTTTATTTTAGTTCTGTTTTCGTAATCATGTAATTGGGGTCCGTGGTCTCGGACATTAGGTCCGTGGCCACGGACATAATCAAAATTTGACCTAATTCTACCTCAGAAACCCTAGTTTAGGTAGTTTAATTTCACTTTAATTTTCTGTCAAAAAACGTTTAAAAAAAAACAGAAGCGCGCACTTAGGTTAAAAACGACTCTTAATAAGCCGTAATTAAACTAAGTAGAGGAAAAACGACTTCGAGGGGTAATGAAAGTAACTGAACCCTAATTAAGTCGAATATCAAGCCCCGAGCCCGAACTCTCCTTTCCTAATTTGATCTAGGTTAAAATTAGGTGGCGACTCATAATAGGTTCCAGTGAGCTAACTTAGGTTTTAATAATTATGGTTATATGACTTAGTTATTGAACTTAGGTTGTAAGTGGACCTAAACCCGACTAAATCCTAATCAATCTAATCAACATAGGATACGGTTTAAAAATCGAGGCTCACAAACTTCTGAGCTCAAAGCCCTTGAAGAAAACCAAACTTGGTCTCTCGTTAAGCTTCCAAAGGGCAAACATAGTATCACATGTCGATGGGTTTATCGAGTCAAATACAAAGCTAATGGTGACATCGAACGATACAAAGCTAGGCTGGTCGCTCGCGGCTTCACTCAAAAAGAGGGGAGGATTTTCACGAGACCTTCTCCCCGTGGTCAAAATGACTACCATTCGCACCTTGATTGCCATTGCCATCAAAAGACGTTGGATGATCAATCAATTTGACGTCAACAACGCCTTCATTCATGGCGACCTCCACGAAGAGATTTACATGAAACCCCCCGATGGCCTCACCACTGACACCACTGGCTTAGTTTGCAAATTGCACAAATCTTTATATGGACTCAAACAAGCCTCACGTCAGTGGCATGCCAAACTTTCTTCTTCTCTCACTAGCCTTGGTTTCATTCTTTCAGATAACGATCACTCTCTCTTCAAGTGGACTTGTGGATCTTCCATCCTTTTCCTTGGGGTGTATGTTGATGACATCATCTTATGTGGCAATGACCACACCAAAATAGCTCAAGTCAAAGAAACCCTTCATAAATCTTAAAAGATCAAGGATCTGGGCAATCTCAATTACTTCTTCGGCCTCGAATTCCATTACACCTCCAATGGCGTTGGAATCACACAAAGCAAGTTTGCTTCCGATCTTCTTCAAGATTATCATATCACCACCAAACGATCCGTATCTAGCCCACTTCCCGTCGGCACTAAACTTCAACTTCAAGATGGTCCGCCCCTAGCCGATGCCACAGAATACCGCCATCTTCTCAGAAAATTAAACTATCTCATCAATACTCGCCCTGATATCAATTTCAGTGTTCAAACCCTCAATCAATTCAACCAACAACCTTGTCAACAACACTGGGACGCCGCTATCCATATCCTTCAATACATTAAAGGGACTCTTGGTTACGACATTTTTTAAAATAATTCAGTAGACTATTCCTATTAGGAAACCCCTATTGTATAAATACCCATACTGGTTATTCACAATACATACAAGAAATCATTCTTTCTTTCGCAATGCTTTCATCCCTATCTTCACGCTTTTGCTTTCTCGATCCTATGTGCATTTCCTCTTAAACATTCGCTTAACCCTCCATTCAATTTCAAATCTCTCCTCCTTGGTCCTCGCTCATCTTCAACGATTTCTTCACAGAAAATAACATGTAAATCGATCTCATTATATCAATTGAGGCAAGTTTGATAAGATCAACCGAGGTAACAAAAAACTTGCCTCCAAAATGTAATCAAAGGAGGCAAGAAGAACAATCGCCTCTATTAGTGAGATCAACGGAGGCGACCTGAATGTTGACTCCATTGATTAGATCAATAGAGGCAAGAAACTAATGTCACCTCCTTTGATTATTTTCTAGAGTTATTAATAGAGGCAACATAAACAGGTTGCCTCTGTTGAATTGTATGTCTGGAGGCAACTGCCTAGTCGCCTCGGTTGATATATTTACAGAGGCAGGGAGCTACAGGTCACCTCCCTTGTACATTCTCTAGAATCATCAATAGAGGCAACATACAACCTCAGTTGCTATGTCTATATTTAGAGGCAACTTGTTGGTCGTCTCGGTTGATTGATTTACGGAGGCAAGGAGCCGCTCTCACCTCCCTTGTACATTCTCAAGAATCATCAATAGGCAACATTCTCAGATCACTTTGTTGCTCTGAGCATATTTGGAGGCAACCTTTTAGTCGCCTTGGTTGATCGTGTTACGGAGACAAGCTCTTTAGTCGCCTCCGTTTTCCTCTCATGACTTATCCACGAAGGCAAGCTACAAGGTCACCTCGGTTGTGTTATATTTAGAATTTCAAATGTCGTTTATTCTTTCTTCGCTCATCCAATTCTTAGCAAAGGAAATTTTACACACGATAAACTTGAAGACGTAAACTCACCGCTCTCCCCCAAACGCATTGTTGTGCTCCTCCAAATCTTCACTTCCTATTGACACGAGAAATCCAAGCGGGAGAAATATTCTCGAGCTCCAAATCAGCGAATCAGTGCAGCCACATACACCAAGCAGGAGAAATCCGACATTACAAGTAGGGTTTCATCTTTCATGACGGTGTATGTGTATAATGTTTCACCTGCAAGCCTTCCTTTCCTTTCCTTTTCTTTTCTGATTCATTGTGGAAGTATAATTGACCTAGAAACCTCCTATAAACCATTACAAAATCAATTTTTGGTGCCTGTTCCTATGCATGTCTACGCCTATCTGATTTGGTTATTTAATGGGCATCATATGGAATTAAAGCCTAATTACTTTGTAGATACCGAAACATTGAGATGTGGTTGTAGTTATCTGGGTTTTGATTGTGCTAGTAGTGGTTGCATGGCAGAATAAATAAAGCATTGTAACTTATGTCATCTTTAGGCACCCAAGAAGCAATGCTAGTCTTCTGCAAAGAGGTCATTTTGTTTGTGTCATGTGTGGCTTGAGGAAATGCCATGATCTAGGGTTGATAATTTACCCTGTAGAGATTTAGTCATATGATTGACCCAGAGCATGGAATATGTGTGATGTAGCAGTGCTTAAATTGTTTTCTAACATTGCCTAAAGGCAGTGACAGAAGAATCTGTAATTGAACACGTTGAATAAGTAATGAAGGTTGTATGTGTACAAGTTTCATTTACAAAGCCAAAATTTCAGTTTGTTTTGATTAATCTTAAGCAGCATATTCTTTTCGGATATATTAAGCTCGAGTGGCTTGTTGTTTCTCTTGTAATACTTAGGGGGTGTTTGTTTCGAGCAGGGGAAACAGAATGGAATCAGGAAAGGGAATGGAGAGGAATGGAAAAGAATTCCCTTTGATTTTCCCAGTTGTTGTTTGAGCTGGAGGAATCAAATAAATAATCGGTTAATGGACACCGGTCAATGGTCAACAGTCGTCAGCTGCCGGTCAACGGTCACTAATTACCGGTCACCGGTCAATGTTCATTAGTCATTAGTCAATAGTCATATGTCACCGGTTAACATGTATTGGGGAAAGGGAATCTCATTCCCTAGTAGGGGGTGGGGAATCATGATAGAGGGTTTTGGGTAATCCCATTCCCTTTACCTTTCCTGAAAATAGGAAAAACTGGCAAACCAAACAGCAGGAAAAGGAATCATTCCGATTCTCTTTCCTGATTACCCAAAACAAACGCCCCCTTAGTTTATCATATACAATTTATTCGCCCATCTGTTCAGCTAATATTGCTTGCCTTTCACATGACAGAACTTTGGTATCGATGGGAAACTATTTGTCAACTACGCTTGTTCTATGGCATGGGGCTGCTCATAATTTGTTGTTGATGAATGCTTAATACTAAATGCAGTTTGGATATGTCCACTCGTCGGTAATTACCAATCAGCTACTATTCATTTTTCGTTGCATGATTTTAGTTTTTAAATATGTCAACTAGGAAATCATCAGCAGCGCATTATCATCTGAAGATTGAGCCAAGCCCTCATTGGTGGTCGGTAGAAGTGTGGTATCCTGGTTAAAACCTACCCCATCTATCAAAAAAAAAATCATCTGAAGGTTGAGATTGCTCTTAATATGTAGTGGTAGCAGAATATCTTGTCATTGGGTAACCCCACCCTGTCCCCATTCATTATAATGATGCATCAGCTGGAATTTTATTAACCCATGACAAAATTACCCCATCTTTCCGTCCTCAAGCACTATCAGATTTTATGCTGCGTACTCTTCTGTCACTGTCATTCGTCTCAACTTTATGTTACTGACAAGTAGCTTTTCCTTCTTTCTTTGTCATGGACGACTTGGATCAACCCAGCTCAGACCTGATGATGGAGATAATCAACCTTATGTACAACAAACGTTCGATTCAGTAGTGGGGAAGGCAGTAGACAGATGTAGGAATAATGTAGTGCTCTGTTGGTTTCTGACTTTCTGTTTAGTCCTGCATCCCTGCTGTTCTGATCTCTTGTACATGAATTTTTTAGGGGAAGAATATGGTAGTAATGTTTGTGTTTTTACTGGCAACCAATACTTTTCTCATGCATTCAACTGCCAATTTGATCGCACACTCCTGGGTTTGTTAGCAGGCCGCGGATTATGTTGCTTTACAGTTCTTGGATTATACGGCAAACTACCTCATTGAGTTTCCAGTATTGATATCTTCTGTTTTAAATTTTTCAAAACTTGAAAGTCTTGACGCATTAGAGATTTTTTTTTTCTCTATTATAATGCTTTTTAGCTCATTCTTACATTTTGCATCTCGCTGGTTGTGCAGGATATTATGCTTTTTTCATCTTCAGGAATGCAGGTAAACTGTTTTCTTTCTGCTTGATTTGATTTATGATGCTACGTATTTTTTCTACAGACCATGACTTCTGAAGATCATTCTAATCATCAGAGTCATGCTCTGTAATTCAATATTCCGCTCTGCAGCTGTGGTTAAAGGTTCATTTGCTCTTTTATACTTTCTTGATAACAGGATCCGTACCGAACCTATACTTTCAAAGTCAAATGTACTAAGTGAAATTCAATGATCTATGATGGATGTTGGTCTACATATTGAAGATTGGCGCGTGAAGAAATAGCACTTCAATGCTTACTCGTGTATGTTTAGGATAAATTGCACTCACTGGTGGAACGGAACCCTTTAATTACGGTCCAGAACCGTGTATAATTACGGTTCTGGACCGTAATCTACGCGGGCGTCAATAAAGATGGCGACGTCTTTAATTACGGTTTTACGGTTTTACCATAACCGTAATGTAAAGTCGATACTTTAGATGACGGTTTTGCAATAACCGTCATCTAAAGTCTTTTGGCGCGCGCGCCTAAAGGACTTTAGATGACGGTTATTGTTAGAAACCGTCATCTAAAGTGTTTTTTTTTTTATTCTTTTTTTTTTACAAATCTACACAATTGCAACAGAGACAGAATTGTAACAGATAAGCCAGAGGGCAGAAACTGCACAATTGAACCACCTGAATCAAATACCAACAACACAAATTATATTCTCTGCGCACAATTGCACAGAGATAACATCTAATAGAGCACTATCTCGAAAATCTGTAACATATTCATTGCATAGTCAATTTTTACACATTGCACAGAGATAACAATTGCAATTCATTCTTCCACTGCGCACCATTGCAACAGAAATATTCAATACAACAGCTAGAATCTGTTACAGCAGCTAGCAATTCATTACAAAAAATATAATCTGTTACAGCAGCATCAACTAACAGAATCAGAGGGCTACAAAGGTAGCAGAGTAACCATACATGGTAGATACAGCTAGGATGACTCCCAGCAAGAAATAGCATAAAACAGAAGCGTAAAACAGTACAAAAACGGTGCAGAAAACTGTAAAAAACAAAAATCCATGATAGCAGCATCAGAGCTAGCTAGTCTACCACTCCATTCTCATAAAATGGCTGCCATGCTCTCTCTGACATGCAACAAGTCGGCAGGAGCATAAGTCTTGAATCTGGCATAATGCTCTTTAATCTGCAACAAGAAAAGGAATGGAACACATAATGAGATTAAGATAAAGACACAAAAATCTGCCGAAAGAATTAAATACAAGACAGCGTTCGTATTACCTTGTCTTTCATTCTTAAAACTTGGGAAGTACCCGCAGAACTCGTACATATACCGCATCACGTAGTACCCGCAACTCTTAGAATCCTTTTGGGTAGGGCACTAAATCACCAAAATTCACAAATGTAAAACAATTGTACAAAGATAATAGCAGCACGAATGAAATACATGAATTACCAAACCTTGATGTAATCGACGGTCAAATCACCAAACTCTCCCTGAGGGGTTTTTTTGTAACAACTGTTACATATATTAACAAAAGCGTTTAGCAAAATGAACAAGTACATTAATTTTGGTTCAAAAAACTTACAAACAATTAAATAGTAATAAAAACTTACTCTTTGATTAAGTCTTCAGTGTTGAATTTTGTCCACTGCCCTAGTGGATCTAGAACGAGCAGAGTAGCGGTGGCAGCGTAGAATATAAACAAAGCCCAGTGGTGGCTACAATGTCAAATACAAAATGAAATGAGAAATGAAGGTAAAAAAGTTAGCTAATTAGTATGTAATTTTATATTAGAACTCACGTTTGGTGATACGGCATTAGAATGAATAATTTATTCTGTTGATCAACAACATTGAAGCAATGAATCATGTATTCACAAAACCTCCCCGGGTCCCTAGTGACTGAGTCGTACGATAAACGCTCCGGGCACACCGCAGTAATGGAGGTCATGTCCTTCTCAGCACATCTCTCAAGCAGACATCTATTATATCACATGTACTATAAAAGTTAGCCAATGCAACTTCATAGATACTTATTCTATATGTTTTTACAGTATGAGGAAAGAACACTTACTTTAGATAAGCTTGAATAATGTTAATGTTCAGATAATCTCCACACATCATCTCTCTGATGTCCTCAAAGTTGATTGCCGTCATCATATCTTCTTCGTAGTGAAACATCGACTTTGGAAGCGTCATCATGAAGTTGTTAGTTTGAGATGACTTCAACATGATCTTGTCGTAGAGATTCATCTGCTTGGCCCCCAAAACATTAACAAGTTTTTGTGGCAGTGCGAGCTTATTTTTAGGCGCCTCAGAAGTCCTGGTGCGACCCTGGACGGGCGCTGGATTCTTACCTTTCACACCCGTAACACTGGATTCTTACCCTTCACACACAAACAGTAAAGCATAAATGTAAAGATAATTACTAATGATTATTATAGTAACATTAAACATTTATCTAGAACATACGCTTGTACTTCTGACAGGATTCGCCGGCGCGCAGATCTCTTCTTCTCTGGGCCGGGATACGCGGCGAGGAAGCTCAGGGATCTCAGGATTCACCGGCGCGCTGGTCTCTTCTAGTCTGGGCCGGGTTACGCGGCGAGGAAGCTCAGGGATCTATAATAGATTAGATTAGACACTTAATGCTAAATAATGCATTTTATTAGATACTAAATGGTTGTCAAACAGTCTTACCTCATCGGTGACAACAATATAAACATGCTGGCCAGGGCAATGTCTCCCTTCGCTTCGATCAGCGTGCATTTGTTGTCAAACGCCATCGGAAGGTATGCATGCTCAAATCCATCAACTATCAGGTCCAAGGTCACACGCGCGTAGAATGGGGGTAGACGTACGAAACTGATGAGCGTGAGTGGACCTGATGGCAACACCGTCCCATAGGCCGCATCTACAGGGTGCCCATCTAATGGTATTTGGAGACGACATTTTTTTTGCTCCTTTAATAAATAGAGATAATACGTGAAATAAATAAGTGAGTCCAATCTAATACTATTTAAATAACTTTATTTTAGGAGAAAAATAGTTAAACAAAGTTAACCTGGATGTTGGCAAACGGGTACGGGTCAGCGGTCGGAGCACAACTAGACGAAGAAGAAGTCGAGGAGGATCTAGCTGCTGCTGCTGAGTAGTCGCATGTGAATCGCATTCAACGCTTCCTGCAGCCTCTCCTCGATAGCCCGGCGCTCAGCAGCCTGTTTCTCGTCATTAGCTTGGCGCTCACAGCGAACTTACGCTCTACCATCGCCTCGACTTCAGCAGCACTCATCTGACCCTTCCTAGCAGATGGCGGGAATACGTTCTTCTGACGTACTTCTCCCCCAAATCCTCTAACACGCCCCGGGTGATCCTTCTTCCCAAGCATTTGATTCAGCGCGTCGTCTTGAGAAGGATGAGCGTGTTAGTCTACTTCTCCTCTCTGTGCCGCTTCGTACTGTCCATTTTTCAAAGAAGTTAATGACGAGATTTAAGATCAACAAACATTGAGTATATAAGTAAATTATTTAACAGCTACTTTCAAATACTTACAATTTGGTTAGCCAGTTGTTCCATCGCAGCATTAGGAAATATCCTCTGACCTTCGCTGGTCGTTTTCTGGCGTCCCAGAATGTACATCTACACCCTCCTCGCCTCAGAGACATCCTCGATTGGGCATTCACTTCCATCCTCGTTCCTCCGTGTCAGCAAACCAGCTTCTTTCCATCCCTCGAGGCTGCCCACATATCCCCTCGTCCCATGGTGTGGGGGTAGAGATTAGCTTCACGGTTTTGCCGTGCTTGTTCTTGTACTTGCTGTTAAGAAAGTACAACAGGAAATTAATTAGAAAATCAGGGATAAAGCATTATGAGCATTAATTAAGAAAAGAGTACACACAAACATACCCTGAACTCGGGGGTGGCGTGCCGCTCAACGAACTCCTTCCACTCCTCTTCAGTGATCATGCCATTGTACACAACATACGGCGGAGGCTCACGTGGGGGCACCCTGTTGATCCAATGCTCAACCAAGTAGTGGCGGAATGATTTAGCTTTGCCGGCCACCAAAGAAAGAACGGTCTTCTTCACTTCTTCTGGGATCTTGTACCGTTCTTGCACCTTCTTCCAGATGGTCTCCTTTACTTCTTTCGGGACTTGTTTCCATGTGTGGTTGATGCAGCAATGTGATCTGGCCAGAGTCCCTAGCATACTAGCGAACTCTAACCTGCTGCCCCCACCATACCTCCCATACTGGTCCCACAGAAGACTAATCTGATCCGGTTTCTGCAGTTTCAACCCACGGGTCGGACCTCTACCTCTGGGTCTATTCTGAGTAGCACTCGGAGAAGGTGCACTCATGGAAGGGCCAACAGCAGCAGCGGCAGATGTGGATGGGGGCAAAAACCACAGCGGCAGATGTAGAGGGGACCTGTACCATTTGCTGCTATTTTCTCCTCCTGACGACAAAATTAAATCGAACTCTTCATCAGCCATGTCCCTGATTCAGCATGCATGCAAGGATTGAAATACAATTTGAAGTAAATTAAGCATTTCATAATGGTTTCATAAACAAGCAATAAATAAAGAGTGTTTTTAATTTCATATAAATTTTTATAGTAATAACTTACATATACCATTATCTCTCAACCCACATCCCTCGTTATGGTCTGATAGTATATCTCACGCTGACCTGTGACCTCAAACCTCTTCCAATGAAAAGGACAGTTGGAGGTTCATCTCTGTTCATACTCATCCTCAATAACCACACCATCCACAACCAACTATTCCTCTTTCTCCCCATTAAGCACAACAGACCATCTAGGATTACCGGGATCAGTTACATAAATATCTGCTTAAACCTTCGTCCCAAACAACGAATGGCTCAACCGTGGGAGTAGCTCTAGACCGATCAACCAGGTTCATCCATGCCCTCCTCACGGGTAGCCATGATTGTTGTTAACCCAGTTACAGCGGAAAAACACACATTTCGTAGTCGTTGTAGTCCAATACCCAGATGTCTTGTATAACACCGAAATATGATTGTGTACTGAGACAGGACTATGACCACGACACCGGTGTCATATAAGTTTTGATAAGCTTCAAGCTCTACACCACTGTTTTGATTCGTTGACTTCTGATCCTGACGTTCTGTGAAAAAGGTGAATCCGTTGACATCGTACCCCTCATAAGAAATTACATCCAGATTTGGTCCAAATGCAACTACTTTAATCAGTTCAGGCACATTCGTGGACTGATCGGACAACACCTCTCTCTTTGAACCAATGGACAAATGTCCTATTCTGCTCATTTTGTAGTCTACGTCACTCATGTTTAGATATTGTGCTCTTAAAACACAAAAGTGTTCATCAAAGTATGGTTCAAATCTTCAAGATGACTTAGCACAACTAAATGAGCTTTGTTAAGAGTGTCTATGTCAATTCTTTTCAGTTTCCTTCCAACCGTGCCAACACCCTTCAATCTGCCCTCGTGTCTAGAATGTGGAAGTCCAATGGTATTGACACCTTTAGGTAATTGGTGCAGAAGTCTACAATTCCTCTGTGATAGTGCCCTTATAATACTACCCTCTGGTTTGATGACGGTTCTTCATTTTCTTCTTCAGGACACCCATGTACCTTTCGAACGGATACATGTAGCAAAGGTACAAAGGACCACACATCAAAATCTCTCTACAAGATGCACGAGAGATGTATCATTATGTCGAAGAACGATGGAGGAAAATACATCTCCAGCTGGCACATTGTCACAATAAGATCCTTTTGTAATTTAGACAGAGTGTCCACATCAAGAACCTTAGACGAAATGGATTGAGGAAGACACTGACGTTTGTGATGTGTGTCTGACAGCATCCGGCAAGATCCCACGTAGTGCAATTGGCAAAAATTCTTGAAGTAGGACATGATAATCGTGAGATTTCATTCCTACTAATTTGAAATCTGTCATGGACACTAGGTTTCTATGTTTGAGGAGTAACCTGATGGCACCTTGATGTTGTAAGGGTACTGCATAGACTATGTTTCTCTTCTTTAGACAGAGTGTGACAGGCAGGAGGCAAGAATGTGCGTTTTCCACGTTCTTGCGGGCCAAGCTCTGTGCGTATGCCCAACTCAATTAAATCTTTTCTTCCTTTCAAATGATCATTTGTCTTTCCTTTTATGTTCAAAAGAGTGCTAGTGATACTTTCACCCACGTTCTTCTTGACATGCATCCCATCGATACAATGTCTAACCTCCAGATGCTGCCAGTACTGTAGTTCCCAAAATATTGATTTCTTTTCCAGACACTTTTTTCACCACTTTTGGTTGGCGGCCCGAAGTTGTTCACAATATTATCCAACTTTTTGTAAATCTCTGTACCTGTCAAAGGCTGGCGCGCCATGCTGTGATCAGTTTTCCCATCGAACTCTTTCGCCATCTTTCGATACTTATGTCCTTTTGGAAGCATTTTTCGGTGGCCCATATACACGGGTTTCCCACTGTGTTTCAAGCGAATGCTACAAGTGTTTTCACCACAAATCGGACACGCCAACGCCCCCTTGATTGAATAGCCTGAAAGATTACCATAGGCGGGGAAATCATTGATTGTGCAGTACAACATAGCACGCAAATTGAAGTCTCTTTACTGAATGAGTCGTAAACCGTAGCCCCTTCATTCCACAAGAGTTGTAGATCCTCTATCAAAGGTTGTAGGAATACGTCAATTTTGTTGCCCGGTGCTTTGGACCAGATATTAACAAAGACAACAAGATATGTCTTGGTTCATGCATAACCACGGCGGTAGATTGTAAATAACCAAAAGCACAGGCCAGGTACTGTGTATGCTACTCAAAGTACCGTAAGGGTTCATCCCATCCGTGCACAAGCCTAGCCTTAGGTTTCTCGGTTCGTTACAAAACTCAGGAAATTTTACGTCTATGTTTCTCCACTGTGGTGCATCAGCGGGATGTCTCAATCTGCCATCCTTTTTCCTGTGAACTGAATGCCACCGAAGATTCTCTGCGTCTTTCTCAATGGAGAACAAACGTCTGAACCTTGGAATGATGGGCAGGTACCACAGTACCTTAGCTGGTGAACCTTTCTTACTACCGCTGATGTGAGTTTGTTGTTTCTTATACCGTGACGCTCCACATGCTGAACAGCTTTCAGCAAATTCATCCGATTTCCAAAACAGCATGCAACCATTTGGACAAGCATGAATTTCTGGTACCCCATACTGAAATACCCCAAACTTATTAAATATGGATTAAATATTTAATCACATTAATTAAGGCCTAAACATGCCTTAAAAGTTAACTGAGATCAACAACGGTCAACACAAAACAAGATGTTGCACCCTTTGACTGTTAAGGGTAATTAAATACCCAAATGAAATTCTTAGGACCTAAAAATTTGTCCTAAGTATATTAACATAATATTAAACATATTATAACTGTTGGAAAAACACTCCAACACAAAGAAAAAGCATTTACATGCTTCAAGGTCAAAAAGGGCAAAAAGGTGCTCTAGGAAAACCTTAAAAATCAAATGACCTCTAAATGATATAAAATTGAATTACATGATCAAATATCATGTAAGGAACACAACAAGACCATTGTCAAAGAAAACAGAGCTCAGAAACACCAGGCAACACAAAATGTGCGCTAAAACTCCTTAAAGCACGTTTTGTGAAATTGTCTTTTAAATTGGTTTTAAATGAGCTAAAAGGTTATAAATACCTTTAAATATGATAAAATATATCATATTATATGATATTAGGAATTTAATTCCAGAAATTTACGAATTTTTACAAATTTAATATTAAAATATTAATAAAACCCTAATGTGGGGCCCGTTTGGGTCAACATTGACTAAGTTGGTCAATGTTGACCATTGACCACGAAATGGACTACATAAAATCAGATAATTAAGTCTCTAACAGACCAAGAGACAAGAGACATGTGACAATTAAATATATGCTCTTACTTTACATAAAATAACAAAAAAAGACAAACTTTACCTTATAAACCAAAAAAAGTGGGCTCCACTTACCTTACCCATGTGAGCCAGCCGAATTGGAGCCTCCACTTGCTCCTCTTCCTCCTTGCATTTCGGTGCCCCAAGCTGGTACAAGACAAGAGATGAGTCACACATTCATTAAATGAATTAAAGTAACATATTTACTCCATTTTCAATCAAAATTTGAATCAAACACTACCCTACCTTCTCAATCAAGGACGGCTGCCTTTGTCATTGTCTCCTCCTTGTCTCCACCGAATTCTCCTCCAATTATCAAGCATTGATGAGTCATCAAACCAATAATGACCTAAAATATTCAAAAAAGTGCTTTAAGGCAATATTAGGTCATCCTCCTTCATTCTTTCTTTCCAGCCGAGTTTGCTCTGTCCAAGAGCTCTCTCTGGCTCCCCTCCACCGCAGGTAAGAGTTCCAAGCACCATTGATGAGATCTCAAGCTCTAGGTAAGCTCTTAAGGCATAAAAATGCCCATTTTCTTCATCTCTCTTTTTTTTCGATTGATCTACACTCCAACCTTTTCTATACATCTATGTAGAGTGATTTGGAGGTTAAAGGAAGTGTTTGTTTCGTACATAACCAGATCTAAGGAGGGAAGTTCAAGTCTTGACCATTTAAGGTAAAAATGTGCTTTAAGCTCATAACTTTTGATTCCCTTCAAGTTCGGCTGTGAAACTTTGGTCATAGCTCATCTTCTTCTCCTTTTCATGTGGAATCTGTTGGTTAGCCATTTGGAGCAAGGATGGCCGAGATCCAAAGGAAATACCCTCTTTTAAGGCATTTTTCCAAGGTAAAACCTAATAACAAGGTAGTTTGTTGAGATCTAGCTATTTCCTATGTCAATATGGTGGATCTAACACCTTTTGGTGTGTTTGATTCAGGCCGAAACCATCTTGAACTCTCCTTGCATTCTTAAGGTGATTTTGCCTTAAATCTTACATTAAATTACTTCTTATGGTTAGATCTTTCTTGGAGACTAACTAGGCCTTGTTTGCTGTTTGAAAACATGCAAGAGAAGCTTTGGAAATTTTATCCAAGGCTGGCCGAATTCAAACAAGGAATTATTCAAGCAAATCAAGGTATAAAACACCTTAAATCTATGATTTTTATAATTTCTAAGCTTATATATAAATATGGCCGAGAGTGAAATGATAAATATGGGTTATATTGACCTAGAAATGGAAAAAAATGACTAAGATATATTAAGCTAGTCATTTAAGAGATTTAATTAACATAATGGTCAAATTTAAGACATTATGTGGAAGTTTGGTAATTAAATGGAAAGTGTGTGGTGAGGCCGAAATTTTATATGTATTTTGGGACATTTATGTGTAATTTATTTTGCAAGCCAATGTTTGTAATAAGGCCATGTATTTTAGGCCATTTTATTTATGCATTTACAAGCTTTTAATTAAGTTTAAGTAGTATAAATGCATTACCGAAAATAAATGGGGTATTAGGTGTAATTAAATTAAATTTAGGGACTTTAGAAAAATAAAGCCGAAAATTAGAGTTAAAAAGGAGTAAAATAAAGCTTATAAGATTTTATAAAGTTTTGGGGTTAAATGGTGAATTTTAGAAAGTTTGGGTACTAAACCGTAATTATAAGGAATTGGTGGTGGCAAATATTATTCATCCATTAAGGTGGACGTGACATATGCTAGGTTTTGACCAATTAGAAAGTTAAATAACTTATTTAAGGTTGTATAATAAGATAAGAATCTTATGGTAATATTTTTATAACATATGTGGTGAATATGTTATTACCGAAAACTAAGGGTGTAAATGGTATTTTAAACACCCATGGGCTATTAGGAATTTTTAGGAATTTATTTGGTGGATTTGGAATTAAAATGAACTATATATGTATAATATATAGTTATTATGTCATTATGACACTTTGGAGAAAAATAGATGGTGGAATGGTAAATACCAAAAGTATATGGGTTAATAAGGATATTTATAACCCTTTGGTGGAATTTGGTGATTTTTAGAATTATTAAGAGAATTTATTAAGATATGTGTATGAAATATGGTTTTAATGATATGGAAGAACTATATGTTATAAATAGGGCCAAATGGCAATTATAGAATAGCACAAGGGCTGTTCGGAATTTACAAAAAAATAACCATAGGTTATACTCTTTTATAAGTTAGAAATGTTATATTAAATGGTATATATAACATGGTAAAAAGAAAGGGGTGATTTTGTAAATAAAGGAAACTATGGTTTATGGAAAAGAATAAGATTTTCTTATGGTGCCTAAGAGGCAATAATAAATAGTTTTGTATAAAGACTATAGGTTATAAGTTAAAGGGAATAAAAATATCACATAGTATGGTATTAGTATATGGTATAACATTACATAATGTTATGTGGTCAAAACGGAATTTAAATTAAGTTAAGGGCTATACTGAGTTAATAAGAGTTGAGAGATGAATTTTAGACCAAGGTCTATAATGTTATAAATGTTATGACAATGATATGGTTTAGATGGAATTAATATAAGGAAGGGTACTCACATAAAATAATGTGACAAACTATAAATAAATGAGATTTATAAACTAAGGTGTTTATGGAATAAACCTTAGGAGTTGTAATTATACAACATAAGATGTTACATGATATTAGGATAATAATCTTAATATAAGTTGTATAATATAATACAACTAATGGGAATAATCATCCAATAAAAGATGATAAAATGTAACATAAAATACAAGAGTTTATGAAACTCATGGGAATTACCTACGTGGTAAATATATACATACACAAGGATAATGTATATAAGGTGGATATGTCTTTTGGTTGGAAACCATATGATTTAATGGTGGTGAAATTTAAAAAAATGTATATAGTCATGAACTATAAGTTATGAGTTTTGGATACAATACAAAAAAATAATAATATACTACAATCATGCATGAATACATGCAACTATAGGTTACGTACCTAAACTAGATGGTGGATAAGATTAAAAAGGAAATAGTGAATTAAACTTAACAGTTGAAATAGTTTTGACGTACGCGTTTTAAGTAACAAAGCCGACTGTTTTAGAAAAACCTGTAACAAACAACTGTAGAAAACAGGGGTGAACTGTCGGGGTTACTTATTATTCGGAAATACCGGATGTAGTTAGTCATGGAGACTGACTTATAGTTTATTACCGTTTAGATTGTACTTCTGACAAGACGCTCGACGAGCTAGCGGACTACACGGAGCATAGGATCTTGCTGATTCATACTCCACCGTAATACAATCAGGGTGAACGGTATGTAAAGGGGTTTGATCCGAGTTGTCCTAAGGTTGCTCCTTGGGCTCGGATTTGGTTGATATAACTTGTATGTTGTTATGTGTCCCGGATTGTCTCTGAGGACTTCCTCAGTTCAGACTTCTGTGTGATCTGTGATAAGATTGTTTGTCTGAATGTGATAATTAATATGCATGAATGTATATTTATAGCTGCTTATTATTTACTGTTGTTGAGTTAACAGTATTGGTTCGTATATATGAACCTATATATAAAACGAACTAGCGGCTATGGTGCTATCTTATATGAAATATAAGGAACGTAAGTAAAACGTTGTAGCACTATGATAATAACATATACATATTATCTGAGACTTTTATATGGAGCATTGGCCTTTCTATACGTCGCTCTCGTATCTAACACTGGATCCCGAGTTTACAGACTCCGGATTGGACTAATGACCTTAGTCTGCTGTGTTAGAAAATTTGGTAATGCGATGCGATGGTATAATTAATTAATTAATGGAATGGAAGTAAAGCCAAGAGGATGTGGCTCTTGGTGCGCGCTGTGATCACAAAAACGATACCAGGATGTCCGCGTACGGGTCCGTAAGTATCAAGAAAATTTCCCGTGAGCTAGAATGGCTCGTTGGTCGAAGACTCTACCGTTGGAGTGGCTACTGCCGTGGGTGACCCGCCATAATATATGGGTAACTAGAGACATGTCGTTTTAACGAGACATTGTCACTAGGTAACTGAACAACTAAAACAATTGAGACTTATACAGTGGCGAACAATACTATGGACGAGACTTAATACTTGTTTATTATTCTCGTTGTTTCGCTTTGTTGTTCATTGGTTATACTTGTGGTTATTTTATTGTGTGTTGATGGTTGGATGGAGCCTACAAGGCTAAGGTAAATTAAATATGAAAACTGTACGCTACGGCGAATGTACATTGTACATTATATTGTTATTTCTCGATACGTTCGATATATAAATGTTGTATGGAATTTTAAATGAATGTTTGGATTGGATGGACGGTTAAATGATTATGGATATTTGGATGGCTGTAATATAACTATTATACATTTATGCTTCAGTTTGGTTATAACTGTAAAAAGGAAAAGCATGAAACCAATCTAATAATAAGATGGTTAAAATGACAAGTGACCATTAGGGTCCAGGCCCGGCATACTCAGCGTCTATCGCTGATACTACACCATTTCAGGTTGTTGATCATTGTCGGAGCTGAAGAGCAGGAACAGGGTAATTGGAGATGTTGTATAGTAATGAAGATGGTGTATGGTCTTATGGTAAGGTTATGTATTTTTCAGGATTGGGTAGACGCTCACTGGTCGAAGTTTATGGAATATGGATTTAGTATGATGTATAGGAATTTCTCGTTATCACTGCGGTTAGCAGTTTATTTGTATTGGAAGTTGGATGTAGTTTGGCTGCGTTGCTCGCATGGGCGAGTAACGGCCGGTGACACCCGAGTGAGTTTTGTAATTGTTATTTATTTTTCCGCTGCGAGACGTTTTATTTATTGCTACGTGAGAGATTATATCGTGATTATGGAGAGGGGTGTTACACATACCCATTGGGCACATCATTTTTTTGGCTGAGTACGTAGTCGTTGGTAAAACGTTGTCCACCGGAAGAACGTATTTCAATAGTTCCAGGAGGTCAGTGAAACTTACGTCGCTCCAGCCATGTTTCGCTTTCAAGTTGAATAGCTTGAGGACGACACTCAACTTGCTTAACTTTGTAGGGTCACACCCGGGGTACAACGGTGTTTTGGATGAATCCAACAAATTTTCATGCTTGTCTGGCGTGTTAGAGTGATGTCGTTCCACATCTTCGAGCATAGTCTCAATGTCATCATCCCAGAAATCTGGCTCAACGTTCGCTGTAACATCTTCTAGATCACCAGCAACTGTATCATCTCCAAGTTCTGTTTCTGTGTTTGCCTGACCATTATCCCCTTCGTCAGGCTTAATAACATCGAACGCACTCTGACCATGCCATCGGATTATGTCTTGGAAATTTTGTAAAACCGCGGTGGATCAGATGTTCCTTAATTGTTTCAACGCCGCGATATCTCAGATTGTTTTGGCAGTCGATACATGGACAAAATATGTATCCCTTGTCTGTAGGTTTCAGATTGTTCGCCAAACCGTGCATAACTTATCAACTCCTTCTAAAAACTTGTCATCCAAATTTCCGCTGTAAATCCACGAACGTTCCATCTCCTTCTAGCTATTTATATGAAGGCAGCCATTTCATACCGTCACCCGTGGCAGAGTCTTTACACTTTTGTATCTTATCAACCTAAATCCATCCATGAGTATTAAATCCCACCGGTGAACGTGTTTTTAATATGTAATTTATTGAAAATTTCGGCAGCATCTCCCTACAGTTCTTCAAATGCACGATATTATGATATTAATCAATAATATATGCATTCGAAGAACAATAAAGAGATACTGCTGAAATAATCAATAAAGTACAATTAAAAACACATTCACACCCTAGGTGTGAGATTTAACAATCATGGACAGTCCCGACAGGGACTGCCGAAGATATACCTCTATTAGGTATATCTTGGGCGGATAACTATGTTTGGTAGTTTGTCAAATATTATATGTATATATGTAAATCTTACCTCTGGTAGACGATTAGCCGATGCTAAGACGGTTGAGGTCGGAAGCCAAAATAAAGTCGTAGTCCTGATGCATAAATGAAAAACGACAACATTAGAATTCATCAAAAAATCAAGGTTAAATGCTAGCTAAACCGCGGAAAAAAATCGACAGCATCTCCCCTATATTTCTAACGTCTCCAAATCAGTTTTATCAAAGTCAAATTTGCAAGCACCATCTAGAACTAGTAACATACATAAACTTATCTTATTCTACTATATATGAAGTTTATTTATGACCTTCTCTACAGTACTTCAGATTGAAGGACTGAAACTAGTCATTCTAGAACCATTAAAATACTGAAACTCATCTTATTCTTTCTGGTGGTTATAACAATAGCATTGTTGATTCCTGTCACAGATTGTGAATCAAACAGAGAGCATCTGGCATAGCAGATTGAGCAGTTGAAAATGAGCTATTTTCAGGAATCGGTAATATACTTGAACTTACTTTCTTTCCTGTGGCAGTTTTAAGTAGTAGCATTTTTAAAACTACACTATTATTTATTAATTGTAATACTAAATGCTAAGAATAAATAAATACAGCAGTTTACAGTTTGCTTTGCAAAATTACCGTTACTAAGCACCGATGTGGGCAAGTAGTGTAGAAATCAGCCCACGAACTAGGTTGCAATTAACTGTGAATCTGGGCACAAATATATGAACAAGGTTAGAACATTTGCCATTACACTCTCAGGATTCGATAGAAACGAGGTTAGAACTTGCAATCGAAATGCATGTATATGAACAAAGTTAGAAAAAAACGATAATCAATCGATCGCATACCCAATACGCGATAGAGAGGTCGACGGTGAGACCAGTGGTAGATGGGTGGTGACCGGCGGCGATGGGAGTGACAAAGGTGGTGGGAGCGACGGCGGCGATGGCCGTTAGCAAGGTGACGGGAGAGAGGAGGTGATTTCAGTGAGGAAGATAGCGCGAAAGAAGAGTTACTGTAAGTACAGTGTGCAGAGTAAACGGGCAAATGTTGTAGTTAAAAGGACTTTAGATTACGGTTTACATGAAAACCGTAATGTAAAGTCACACTTTAAATGACGGTTCCTAAAGAACCGTAATCTAAAGTGTAACGAAATAAAAAAAAATAGCGCAAAAATTATTTGCCTATGCTGGGTTTCGAACTCAAGATCGATGGTGTTGACTCATGTACCACCCACGCCATTAAGCCATGAGTCTTATTCGATCAAACATATGTAACACATTAATATAAAGTTATTTGTAATCTAAAATACACGGATAAACGACGTCGTTAACTATAATTTAGATTACGCGCGGCGTCGAAAAAATCAAATAACACGGGAAATATTTGGCGTCAGGTGAAAACGACGTCGTTGACCATCAGTCGGAGGTAGGCGCGCCTTTTTTAGGACGGACTTTAGCTGACGGTTATTAGTAAACCGTAATCTAAAGTCCGTTGACCGTAAAGCGCGCGTCAACACGGGACTTTAGATTACGGTTTCACTGATAACCGTCATCTAAAGTCCGTCCTAAAAAAGGCGCGCCTACCTCCGATCGATTATTGCTTACGGTTAATCAATAAACGTCGTTAATTAACTCCGGCCTTCATATTAATTACGGTTTCTGTTAAAGCCGTGATTAAACCACCGTCATTAAAGGCTTCCGTTCCACCAGTGAAATGTCCGTATGGACGAGGGATATATAGCCCCCTGCTGTCATATTAAAAATGTCCTGGTGGACGAGGGATATACAGCCCCCTGCTGTCAAATATAAATGCCCCTATGGGCGAGGGATATACAGCCCCCTGCTGTTACCATTAAAGACGCGCGCACGTCGAAACCTCAAGAACCAGCTCACGGATGAAACGATATCCAGAGTCAAAGAAGAATTTACCAAAGTTGACCTCTTCCAAATTCCCACTAGATCACTAACTACCCAGAGCAATACCAAAACACTCAGTCCTACAAAGTGCAGAAGCGTAAACCCTAACCAGTCAATGTCTAACGGGGTAACCAAATAGAAGGAACCAATACCCATATAAGTTTCATATTCAAGGCTCAGTTAGTCACACAAGCTGAGTTAGTCACACAACCATTTCCTTTTTAGAAATTCCTCTTAAAGTCAGTTAGCGTTTTCCAAAACATTCCACAAGTCAAACAGCAAAAATATAGGAGTACGAGAAATCGTACCTGGTATGTGTAGAACAGTAAATAACTCGAATAAGTGATTCCCTAATAGTAACCTATAATTAAGGTATTCCAAGTGTCGATTAATTAAGGGACTTATAAACTAAACAACCTTCTTTTCTTACTGATTAACAGTTCCAGGTTTACCATTGTTCCCTCACAAAGACTCGGGCTTGACTTGTCAACTAAATCCTTTACTAGGCCCATTTTGTTTAGTTTAGATCGATTTAGAATTTACTCCTGAGAGTGGCCCAAACTCTCTCTGAGTTGTTTAAGTGGGCTTTTGGAGTTCATAGACTTGGGCTTAGTAGGTTAGCCCAAGACCGTGTTAAGTTTATGTTGTGTAATAAAACCCTTAAGTTAATAGTGACTATTTAATTACACACCAATTAAAACTTAAGGTTATCATATATATATTCTACTTATTATAACTATCACAAGGAATATTATTTCCCACATCTATGTTAATGTGTATATATATATATATATATATATATATATATGTATATATATATATATATATATTATAAGATTATCCAACTTTTTAGGAAATTTACTGTATTTATTTATGTTTAATAACTTCTAGGCTTAACACAACCGACCTATGGTTTATAACATAAAGTGTTTCCTTTATTTATTTAATATATATAAGTATACCCGTATTAGAAATTAACTAAGACATTCCCTATGTAACTTATCATATTTAAACTATCTTATTACTACAACCTTAAACTGTATTCCAAGTATATTTCATAAAGTATTTCTTTTACTATATCTTAGGATTCTAGCTCTTATAATATTTAGTTATTATAAGTGTTAATTTAATTAGTTCCTTGTTTTACTCTAAGTTACTACTTTATTCCCTTTTTATAATATAGTAAATAAAATGTAGGATAATTAAATTCCTTAATTTATATAAGTTTCTACTTAAGTAAGTATATATACATATATGTAAATAATTTCACTTCTCTTAAAGGCTAATACCAAAACATTTATAGACTTACTGTTATAAAATGTTAATTTAGTTTCCTCATTTTCCCCAGCTTAAAAGTTAATAAAAAACCATACTTTAATTTTTGGTTACATTAAAAACCTTATATTATAGGTTATTCTTATGAAAAACTCATAAACATAATTTTTAAAACCTTTTACCATTGCCCAAAAATTCCCAAATTTAATACACAGTAACTATAACATTTTAGACATATTATAAAATTTTTATTTCATAAAAATATCTTTTAAATTTAGCCAAATAATTCCTGAAAACCCGTAACTTGCAAAAATCATAACTTACGTTTAAAAACTCCAAAACCATATTAATTTACATCAAAAAAACTAGATTAAATAAGGAATCAATGGTTAAAATTTCAAGTCAAAATACCTTCGGGAAGGCCATTAACTAAAATCAACAAGTTAGAGCCAAATTCTGAAATTTAATAAACTTATAACAATTCTTAATTAACCCGATCTAATCTCGACCGTCCAATCTTTTAAAACGAGATCGGACGGCCCCTGAACTCTCAGTTCGTCAGCGAACTCATAAACCCAGTCGAGTACTAAATCTCGATTTTCTCCTAATCCACAGAATGAAATCGAGTGATTCTTGTTTCTATAGTTTCGAAATCAAATTTCGGTTCTAATGATACCGGTTTCCCCAATTATAATGCAGTATTCGATGGAATTCGAATTCAGTTCGAATGTTAGGGTTCTTAATAAGTACAGAATGCAATTCGGACACAAATCTAACAAATTCTCCTAATCTAACACGTAATTGATTAAATTGAGACATGGGTTAGGCCGGTAACAGGATTTCGAATGACAATAACGGAGCAGTTGATCGGAAACTTACCGGAGTTGTGCGAATTGAGTGAAATCGAATCCGAAAATCTGGAAAAATTCAAACTTTGAGCAGTTCACGAGGCCAACTTTGAGGATCTATAACTAGCAGTACAAATCGAGTTAGGCTATGTGTAAGGGCTCATTGGAAAGAGCAAACTTAGATCTACGTATTGATAGCAAGAACTAATCCTAACTCGCATCACACAGAAAGAAATTGAAGCTAGAAGTTGCGAGTTTACCTTGCGTTTTCTGGGAAGAAAACTGTGATTTTATGTGATGGTGAAACTGAGACTTTAGACACCTTTTCCTTCCAATCGGTTGAGAATTGGCTTAGGCCATAAACATGAAAGTTTTAGAGGAATTAGAGCTCTTCAAAACGAGCTAAAGAACATGGAATTTGGATGAGAAACGAAGAAGTTATGGCTGATCGAAGTTACCTGATTCGAAGGGAAAACTGGAACTGCAGTTCCGGTTTTTGCAAGGTGGCTACTTTGACTCGATTTTCTGGTTGATTCAGAACGAGTTAGGGTTTGTGTGAGTTATGGTTGTTTAGAGGGAATGTAGGAGAAGACAACAAAGAAGACGGCACTCAAAAATTCCTTAAGATGAGAAAGTTATGAAGGTCACAAGATAGGGAAAACCCGATTTTCAGTTCCGGAAATATAGGAGATAAATCTGTCTAAGTGTTGGGGCGCGATTACCGAGGCGGCGATGAGTCTGCAGTCCATGCCACGTTAGCCTTTATCAAAATTTTGGCTCTAAACTTCATTTGATCATAACTTTGGCTAGGATGATCCGTTTTTGACGTTCTTTTTATCGATCTTCATGGTTTTCCATAACCTATTTATTGGTATAGGTTTCATGGCCTGGTTTGACCATTCTCAAAAAGTCAACCCTAGCAAGGCTTAATTAGCTTTAAGGTTTCTAGAATTTTATATTGACTTTTATGTTTCAAAACAATGTTCCAACACTTCCTAAAATCTTTATAATATAGTAGGAATTTAGAAATTTTCCCAAGATTTATTACTTATAAATCTTATTATAAAATTCATAATACTAATAATATATTAATAATTAGGGTTAAATAGGAGAAAACCCCTAATTAAATTTCACAATTCCATATAATAATTTAATATTTAATAAAAGAAATCCCCTAAATTAATTTAAATTAATTTAGGGGTATTTCACAAGCAACTGCCGCTGGTCGATCCAGGCCTCGACAGTTAAGGCTTATGCAAGTCATTAAGCCTGGCACCTTGTCTTTTGACATGGTCCGCCTGAACTGGGATAGGATCCGCATTGGATGAGTCCAATATCTCCTCATCTCTATGAGATGATTTGATACTTAGAGACAAATTTTTGGAACTTGTCCTCCTTAGAGATCTTTTCTCCAACTTGCTAGACTTAGTATGAGGGCCAAACTGGAAAAACTAATCCTTTTCCTGGTCTTTGATTAACTTCCTTGTCTGTACTTCCCACTTTTTATTGTTTCCTGGATTTGTTTATCATGGCTTCTATTCATTCATCAGCTGGGAAATGTAGGATCATTATTGTGGTTATTACCATCTTTCTTATCATCCTTGGATCTCTTTTTGTACTAGGAACCACTGTTATGAAACTTCTGCACTGCTCCAGCCTAATCAAAGTTATTATAGAACTTCGTTTTGCTGTAACTTTAGTTTCTTCTAAGGCTCCTTTTAAGATAGCAGACTTTTTGTATCCAGGGGGAACTATAGGGCCTTTCAACACCATTTAACAACTCCCGGTTCTCCTCCTTGGTACTTCCATTTGATTTTTTTCATCTCATTGCTATGGATCCTTTCAAGCTTCTTTCCTTCTTCCTTTCTTAAGGAGATCCTCATATTTGACTTCCTGATTTCCATCATACCATGTTCCATCATAACCTGTTCGGTCACTGAAGCAATAGAACCATTGTATTCACTCCTTAACCAAGGTCCAAATCTTTGAGTTATATTACTATCTCTCTTTTTAAATTCTCATTCCATTAGCATGGGATCCAGTCTACCACAGTAAAAGCAAAAGTGAGGGAGATTGTCATAAGACACTCTATAGCAGCGTTTCTTTTCCCCAATTAATCGACACTTGGAATACCTTAATTATAGGTTACTATTAGGGAATCACTTATTCGAGTTATTTACTGTTCTACACATACCAGGTACGATTTCTCGTACTCTATATTTTTGCTGTTTGACTTGTGGAATGTTTTGGAAACGCTAACTGACTTTAAGAGGAATTTCTAAAAAGGAAATGGTTGTGTGACTAACTCAGCTTGTGTGACTAACTGAGCCTTGAATATGAAACTTATATGGGTATTGGTTCCTTCTATTTGGTTACCCCGTTAGACATTGACTGGTTAGGGTTTACGCTTCTGCACTTTGTAGGACTGAGTGTTTTGGTATTGCTCTGGGTAGTTAGTGATCTAGTGGGAATTTGGAAGAGGTCAACTTTGGTAAATTCTTCTTTGACTCTGGATATCGTTTCTGACTCCGTGAGCTGGTTCTTGAGGTTTCGACGTGCGCGCGTCTTTAATGGTAACAGCAGGGGGCTGTATATCCCTCGCCCATAGGGGCATTTATATTGACAGCAGGGGGCTGTATATCCCTCGTCCACCAGGACATTTTTATATGACAGCAGGGGGCTATATATCCCTCGTCCATACGGACATTTCACTGGTGGAACGGAAGCCTTTAATGACGGTGGTTTAATCACGGCTTTAACAGACCGTAATTAATATGAAGGCCGGAGTTAATTAACGATGTTTATTGAGTTAACCGTAAGCAATAATCGATCGGAGGTAGGCGCGCCTTTTTTGGACGGACTTTAGATGACGTTATCAGTGAAACCGTAATCTAAAGTCCCGTGTTGACGCACGCTTTACGGTCAACGGACTTTAGATTACGGTTTACTAATAACCGTCAGCTAAAGTCCGTCCTAAAAAAGGCGCGCCTACCTCCGACTGATGGTCAACGACGTCGTTTCACATCACTGACCCAAATATTTCCCGTGTTATTTGATTTTTTCGACGCCGCGCGTAATCTAAATTATAGTTAACGACGTCGTTTATCCGTGTATTTAGATTACAAATAACTTTATATTAATGTGTTACATATGTTTGATCGAATAAGACTCATGGCTTAATGGGCCGTGGGTACATGAGTCAACACCATCGATCTTGAGTTCGAAACCCAGCATAGGCAAATAATTTTTGCGCTATTTTTTTTATTTCGTTACACTTTAGATTACGGTTCTTAGGAACCGTCATTTAAAGTGTGACTTTACATTACGGTTTTCATGTAAACCGTAATCTAAAGTCCTTTTAACTACAACATTTGCCCGTTTACCTGCACACTGTACTTACAGTAACTCTTCTTTCGCGCTATCTTCCTCACTGAAATCACCTCCTCTCTCCCGTCACCTTGCTAACGGCCATTGCCGCCGTCGCTCCCACCACCTTTGTCATCCCATCGCCGCCGGTCACCACACCATCTACCACTGGTCTCACCGTCGACCTCTCTATCGCGTATTGGGTATGCGATCGATTGATTATCGTTTTTTTCTAACTTTGTTCATATACATGCATTTCGATTGCAGTTCTAACCTCGTTTCTATCGAATCCTGAGAGTGTAATGGCAAATGTTCTACTACACTTGTTCATATATTTGTGGCCAGATTCACGTAATTGCACCTAGTTCGTGGGCTGATTTCTACACTACTTGCCCACATCGGTGCTTAGTAACGGTAATTTTGCAAAGCAAACTGTAAACTGCTGTATTTATTTATTCTTAGCATTTAGTATTACAATTAATAAATAATAGTGTAGTTTTAAAAATGCTACTACTTAAAACTGCCACAGGAAAGAAAGTAAGTTCAAGTATATTACCGATTCCTGAAAATAGCTCATTTTCAACTGCTCAATCTGCTATGCCAGATGCTCTCTGTTTGATTCACAATCTGTGACAGGAATCAACAATGCTATTTATAACCACCAGAAAGAATAAGATGAGTTTCAGTATTTTAATGGTTCTAGAATGACTAGTTTCAGTCCTTCAATCTGAAGTACTGTAGAGAAGGTCATAAATAAACTTCATATATAGTAGAATAAGATAAGTTTATGTATGTTACTAGTTCTAGATGGTGCTTGCAAATTTGACTTTGATAAAACTGATTTGGAGACGTTAGAAATATAGGGGAGATGCTGTGTCGATTTTTTTCCGCGGTTTAGCTAGCATTTAACCTTGATTTTTGATGAATTCTAATGTTGTCGTTTTCATTTATGCATCAGGACTACGACTTTATTTTGGCTTCCGACCTCAACCGTCTTAGCATCGGCTAATCGTCTACCAGAGGTAAGATTTACATATATACATATAATATTTGACAAACTACCAAACATAGTTATCCGCCCAAGATATACCTAATAGAGGTATATCTTCGGCAGTCCCTGTCGGGACTGTCCATGATTGTTAAATCTCACACCTAGGTGTGAATGTGTTTTTAATTGTACTTTATTGATTATTTCAGCAGTATCTCTTTATTGTTCTTCGAATGCATATATTATTGATTAATATCATAATATCGTGCATTTGAAGAACTGTAGGGAGATGCTGCCGAAATTTTCAATAAATTACATATTAAAAACACGTTCACCGGTGGGATTTAATACTCATGGATGGATTTAGGTTGATAAGATACAAAAGTGTAAAGACTCTGCCACGGGTGACGGTATGAAATGGCTGCCTTCATATAAATAGCTAGAAGGAGATGGAACGTTCGTGGATTTACAGCGGAAATTTGGATGACAAGTTTTTAGAAGGAGTTGATAAGTTATGCACGGTGTTGGCGAACAATCTGAAACCTACAGACAAGGGATACATATTTTGTCCATGTATCGACTGCCAAAACAATCTGAGATATCGCGGCGTTGAAACAATTAAGGAACATCTGATCCACCGCGGTTTTACAAAAGATTTCCAAGACATAATCCGATGGGCATGGTCAGAGTGCGTTCGATGTTATTAAGCCTGACGAAGGGGATAATGGTCAGGCAAACACAGAAACAGAACTTGGAGATGATACAGTTGCTGGTGATCTAGAAGATTTACAATGCGAACGTTGAGCCAGATTCTGGGATGATGACATTGAGACTATGCTCGAAGATGTGGAACGACATCACTCTAACCACGCCAGACAAGCATGAAATTTGTTGGATTCATCCAAACACCGTTGTACCCCGGTGTGACCCTACAAAGTTAAGCAAGTTGAGTGTCGTCCTCAAGCTATTCAACTTGAAAGCGAAACATGCTGGAGCGACGTAAGTTTCACTGACCTCCTGGAACTATTGAAACCTTCTTCCGGTGGACAACGTTTTACCAACGACTACGTACTCAGCCAAAAAAATGATGTGCCCAATGGGTATGTGTAACACCCCTCTCCATAATCACGATATAATCTCTCACGTAGCAATAAATAAAACGTCTCGCAGCGGAAAAAATAAATAACAATTACAAACTCACTCGGGTGTCACCGGCCGTTACTCGCCCATGCGAGCAACGCAGCCAAACTACATCCAACTTCCAATACAAATAAACTGCTAACCGCAGTGATAACGAGAAATTCCTATACATCATACTAAATCCATATTCCATAAACTTCGACCAGTGAGCGTCTACCCAATCCTGAAAAATACATAACCTTACCATAAGACCATACACCATCTTCATTACTATACAACATCTCCAATTACCCTGTTCCTGCTCTTCAGCTCCGACAATGATCAACAACCTGAAATGGTGTAGTATCAGCGATAGACGCTGAGTATGCCGGGCCTGGACCCTAATGGTCACTTGTCATTTTAAACCATCTTATTATTAGATTGGTTTCATGCTTTTCCTTTTTACAGTTATAACCAAAACTGAAGCATAAATGTATATATATATTACCAGCCATCCAAATATCCATAATCATTTAACCGTCCATCCAATCCAAACATTCATTTAAAATTCCATACAACATTTATATATCGAACGTATCGAGAAAAAACAATATAATGTACAATGTACATTCGCCGTAGCGTACAGTTTTCATATTTAATTTACCTTAGCCTTGTAGGCTCCATCCAACCATCAACACACAATAAAATAACCACAAGTATAACCAATGAACAACAAAGCGAAACAACGAGAATAATAAACAAGTATTAAGTCTCGTCCATAGTATTGTTCGCCACTGTATAAGTCTCAATTGTTTTAGTTGTTCAGTTATACCTAGTGACAATGTCTCGTTAAAACGACATGTCTCTAGTTACCCATATATTATGGCGGGTCACCCACGGCAGTAGCCACTCCAACGGTAGAGTCTTCGACCAACGAGCCATTCTAGCTCACGGGAAATTTTCTTGATACTTACGGACCCGTACGCGGACATCCTGGTATCGTTTTTGTGATCACAGCGCACACCAGCGCACCAAGAGCCACATCCTCTTGGCTTTACTTCCATTCCATTAATTAATTAATTATACCATCGCATCGCATTACCAAATTTTCTAACACAGCAGACTAAGGTCATTAGTCCAATCCGGAGTCTGTAAACTCGGGATCCAGTGTTAGATACGAGAGCGACGTATAGAAAGGCCAATGCTCCATATAAAAGTCTCAGATATATGTATATGTTATTATCATAGTGCTACAACGTTTTACTTACGTTCCTTATATTTTCATATAAGATAGCACCATAGCCGCTAGTTCGTTTTATATATAGGTTCATATATACGAACCAATACTGTTAACTCAACAACAGTAAATAATAAGCAGCTATAAATATACAATTCATGCATATTAATTATCACATTCAGACAAACAATCTTATCACAGATCACACAGAAGTCTGAACTGAGGAAGTCCTCAGAGACAATCCGGGACACATAACAACATACAAGTTATATCAACCAAATCCGAGCCCAAGGAGCAACCTTAGGACAACTCGGATCAAACCCTTTACATACCGTTCACCCTGATTGTATTACGGTGGAGTATGAATCAGCAAGATCCTATGCTCCGTGTAGTCCGCTAGCTCGTCGAGCGTCTTGTCAGAAGTACATCTAAACGGTAATAAACTATAAGTCAGTCTCCATGACTAACTACATCCGGTATTTCCGAATAATAAGTAACCCCGACAGTTCACCCCCGTTTTCTACAGTTGTTTGTTACAGGTTTTCTAAAACAGTCGGCTTTGTTACTTAAAACGCGTACGTCAAAACTATTTCAACTGTTAAGTTTAATTCACTATTTTCCTTTTTAATCTTATCCACCATCTAGTTTAGGTACGTAACCTATAGTTGCATGTATTCATGCATGATTGTAGTATATTATTATTTTTTTGTATTGTATCCAAAACTCATAACTTATAGTTCATGACTATATACATTTTTTTTAAATATTCACCACCATTAAATCATATGGTTTCCAACCAAAAGACATATCCACCTTATATACATTCCTGTGTATGTATATTATTTACCACGTAGGTAATTCCCATGAGTTTCATAAACTCTTGTATTTTATGTTACATTTTATCATCTTTTATTGGATGATTATTCCCATTAGTTGTATTATATTATACAACTTATATTAAGATTATTCCTAATATCATGTAACATCTTATGTTGTATAATTACAACTCCTAAGGTTTATTCCATAAACACCTTAGTTTATAAATCTCATTTATTTATAGTTTGTCACATTATTTTATGTGAGTACCCTTCCTTATATTAATTCCATCTAAACCATATCATTGTCATAACATTTATAACATTATAGACCTTGGTCTAAAATTCATCTCTCAACTCTTATTAACTCAGTATAGCCCTTAACTTAATTTAAATTCCGTTTTGACCACATAACATTATGTAATGTTATACCATATACTAATACCATACTATGTGATATTTTTATTCCCTTTAACTTATAACCTATAGTCTTTATACAAAACTATTTATTATTGCCTCTTAGGCACCATAAGAAAATCTTATTCTTTTCCATAAACCATAGTTTCCTTTATTTACAAAATCACCCCTTTCTTTTTACCATGTTATATATACCATTTAATATAACATTTCTAACTTATAAAAGAGTATAACCTATGGTTATTTTTTTGTAAATTCCGAACAGCCCTTGTGCTATTCTATAATTGCCATTTGGCCCTATTTATAACATATAGTTCTTCCATATCATTAAAACCATATTTCATACACATATCTTAATAATTCTCTTAATAATTCTAAAATCACCAAATTCCACCAAAGGGTTATAAATATCCTTATTAACCCATATACTTTTGTATTTACCATTCCACCATCTATTTTTCTCCAAAGTGTCATAATGACATAATAACTATATATTATACATATATAGTTCATTTTAATTCCAAAATCCACCAAATAAATTCCTAAAAATCCTAATAGCCCATGGGTGTTTAAAATACCATTTACACCCTTAGTTTTCGGTAATAACATATTCACCACATATGTTATAAAATTATTACCATAAGATTCTTATCTTATTATACAACCTTAAATAAGTTATTTAACTTATCTAATTTGGTCAAAACCTAGCATATGGTCACGGTTGACCACCTTAATATTTCCTTGACCACCAATTCCTTATAATTACGGTTTAGTACCCAAACTTTCTAAAATTCACCATTTAACCCCAAAACTTTATAAAATCTTATAAGCTATTTTAACTAACTCCTTTTTAACTCTAATTTTCGGCTTATTTTTCTAAAGTCCCTAAATTTAATTTAATTACACCTAATACCCCATTTATTTTCGGTAATGCATTTATACTACTTAAACTTAATTAAAGCTTGTAAATGCATAAATAAAATGGCCTAAAATACATGGCCTTATTACAAACATTGGCTTGCAAAATAAATTACACATAAATGTCCCAAAATACATATAAAATTTCGGCCTCACCACACACTTTCCATTTAATTACCAAACTTCCACATAATGTCTTAAATTTGACCATTATGTTAATTAAATCTCTTAAATGACTAGCTTAATATATCTTAGTCATTTTTTTCCATTTCTAGGTCAATATAACCCATATTTATCATTTCACTCTCGGCCATATTTATATATAAGCTTAGAAATTATAAAATCATAGATTTAAGGTGTTTATACCTTGATTTGCTTGAATAATTCCTTGTTTGAATTCGGCCAGCCTTGGATAAAATTTCCAAAGCTTCTCTTGCATGTTTTCAAACAGCAAACAAGGCCTAGTTAGTCTCCAAGAAAGATCTAACCATAAGAAGTAATTTAATGTAAGATTTAAGGTAAAAATCACCTTAAGAATGCAAGGAGAGTTCAAGATGGTTTCGGCCTGAATCAAACACACCACAAGGTGTTAGATCCACCATATTGACATAGGAAATAGCTAGATCTCAACAAACTACCTTGTTATTAGGTTTTACCTTGGAAAAATGCCTTAAAAGAGGGTATTTCCTTTGGATCTCGGCCATCCTTGCTCCAAATGGCTAACCAACAGATTCCACATGAAAAGGAGAAGAAGATGAGGCTATGACCAAAGTTTCACAGCCGAACTTGAAGGGAATCAAAAGTTATGAGCTTAAAGCACATTTTTACCTTAAATGGTCAAGACTTGAACTTCCCTCCTTAGATCTGGTTATGTACGAAACCAACACTTCCTTTAACCTCCAAATCACTCTACATAGATGTATAGAAAGGTTGGAGTGTAGATCAATCGAAAAAGAAAGAGAGATGAAGAAAATGGGCATTTTTATGCCTTAAGAGCTTACCTAGAGCTTGAGATCTCATCAATGGTGCTTGGAACTCTTACCTGCGGTGGAGGGGAGCCAGAGAGAGCTCTTGGGACAGAGCAAACTCAGCTGGAAAGAAAGAATGAAGGAGGATGACCTAATATTGCCTTAAAGCACTTTTTTGAATATTTTAGGTCATTATTGGTTTGATGACTCATCAATGCTTGATAATTGGAGGAGAATTCGGTGGAGACAAGGAGGAGACAATGACAAAGGCAGCCGTCCTTGATTGAGAAGGTAGGGTAGTGTTTGATTCAAATTTTGATTGAAAATGGAGTAAATATGTTACTTTAATTCATTTAATGAATGTGTGACTCATCTCTTGTCTTGTACCAGCTTGGGCACCGAAATGCAAGGAGGAAGAGGAGCAAGTGGAGGCTCCAATTCGGCTGGCTCTCACATGGTAAGGTAAGTGGAGCCCACTTTTTTTGTTTATAAGGTAAAGTTTGTCTTTTTTTGTTATTTTATGTAAAGTAAGAGCATATATTAATTGTCACATGTCTCTTGTCTCTTGGTCTGTTAAGAGACTTAATTATCTGATTTTATGTAGTCCATTTCGTGGTCAATGGTCAACATTGACCAACTTAGTCAATGTTGACCCAAACGGGCCCCACATTAGGGTTTTATTAATATTTTAATATTAAATTTGTAAAAATTCGTAAATTTCTGGAATTATTCCTAATATCATATAATATGATATTTATCATATTTAAAGGTATTTATAACCTTTTAGCTCATTTAAAACCAATTTAAAAGACAATTTCACAAAAACGTGCTTTAAGGAGTTTTAGCGCACATTTTGTGTTGCCTGGTGTTTCTGAGCTCTGTTTTCTTTGACAATGGTCTTGTTGTGTTCCTTACATGATATTTGATCATGTAATTCAATTTTATATCATTTAGAGGTCATTTGATTTTTAAGGTTTTCCTAGAGCACTTTTTGCCCTTTTTGACCTTGAAGCATGTAAATGCTTTTTCTTTGTGTTGGAGTGTTGTCCAACAGTTATAATATGTTTAATATTATGTTAATATACTTAGGACAAATTTTTAGGTCCTAAGAATTTCATTTGGGTATTTAATTACCCTTAACAGTCAAAGGGTGCAACATCTTGTTTTGTGTTGACCGTTGTTGATCTCAGTTGACTTTTAAGGCATGTTTAGGCCTTAATTAATGTGATTAAATATTTAATCCATATTTAATAAGTTTGGGGTATTTCAGTATGGGGTACCAGAAAATTCATGCTTGTCCAAATGGTTGCATGCTGTTTTGGAAATCGGATGAATTTGCTGAAAGCTGTTCAGCATGTGGAGCATCACGGTATAAGAAAACAAAACTCACATCAGCGGTAGTAAGAAAGGTTCACCAGCTAAGGTACTGTGGTACCTGCCCATCATTCCAAGGTTCAGACGTTTGTTCTCCATTGAGAAAGACGCAGAGAATCTTCGGTGGCATTCAGTTCACAGGAAAAAGGATGGCAGATTGAGACATCCCGCTGATGCCCACAGTGGAGAAACATAGACGTAAAATTTCCTGAGTTTGGTAACGAACCGAAAACCTAAGGCTAGGCTTGTGCACGGATGGGATGAACCCTTACGGTACTTTGAGTAGCATACACAGTACCTGGCCTGTGCTTTTGGTTATTTACAATCTACCGCCGTGGTTATGCATGAAACCAAGACATATCTTGTTGTCTTTGTTAATATCTGGTCCAAAGCAACCGGGCAACAAAATTGACGTATTCCTACAACCTTTGATAGAGGATCTACAACTCTTGTGGAATGAAGGGGCTACGGTTTACGACTCATTCAGTAAAGAGGACTTCAATTTGCGTGCTATGTTGTACTGCACAATCAATGATTTCCCCGCCTATGGTAATCTTTCAGGCTATTCAATCAAGGGGGCGTTGGCGTGTCCGATTTGTGGTGAAAACACTTGTAGCATTCGCTTGAAACACAGTGGGAAAACCGTGTATATGGGCCACCGAAAAATGCTTCCAAAAGGACATAAGTATCGAAAGATGGCGAAAGAGTTCGATGGGAAAACTGATCACAGCATGGCGCGCCAGCCTTTGACAGGTACAGAGATTTACAAAAAGTTGGATAATATTGTGAACAACTTCGGGCCGCCAACCAAAGTGGTGAAAAAAGTGTCTGGAAAAAGAATCAATATTTTGGGAACTACAGTACTGGCAGCATCTGGAGGTTAGACATTGTATCGATGGGATGCATGTCAAGAAGAACGTGGGTGAAAGTATCACTAGCACTCTTTTGAACATAAAAGGAAAGACAAATGATCATTTGAAAGGAAGAAAAGATTTAATTGAGTTGGGCATACGCACAGAGCTTGGCCCGCAAGAACGTGGAAAACGCACATTCTTGCCTCCTGCCTGTCACACTCTGTCTAAAGAAGAGAAACATAGTCTATGCAGTACCCTTTACAACATCAAGGTGCCATCAGGTTACTCCTCAAACATAAGAAACCTAGTGTCCATGACAGATTTCAAATTAGTAGGAATGAAATCTCACGATTATCATGTCCTACTTCAAGAATTTTTGCCAATTGCACTACGTGGGATCTTGCCGGATGCTGTCAGACACACAATCACAAACGTCAGTGTCTTCCTCAATCCATTTCGTCTAAGGTTCTTGATGTGGACACTCTGTCTAAATTACAAAAGGATCTTATTGTGACAATGTGCCAGCTGGAGATGTATTTTCCTCCATCGTTCTTCGACATAATGATACATCTCCTCGTGCATCTTGTAAGAGAGATTCTGATGTGTGGTCCTTTGTACCTTTGCTACATGTATCCGTTCGAAAGGTACATGGGTGTCCTGAAGAAGAAAATGAAGAACCGTCATCAACCAGAGGGTAGTATTATAGAGGGCACTATCACAGAGGAAGTTGTAGACTTCTGCACCAATTACCTAGAAGGTGTCAATACCATTGGACTTCCACATTCTAGACACGAGGCAGATTGAAGGGTGTTGGCACGGTTGGAAGGAAACTGAAAAGAATTGACATAGACACTCTTAACAAAGCTCATTTAGTTGTGCTAAGTCATCTTGAAGATGTTGAACCATACTTTGATGAACACTTGTGTGTTTTAAGAGCACAATATCTAAACATGAGTGACGTTAGACTACAAAGAGCAGAATAGGACATTTGTCCAATGGTTCAAAGAGAGAGTGTTGTCCGATCAGTCCACGAATGTGCCTGAACTGATTAAAGTAGTTGCATTTGGACCAAATCTGGATGTAATTTCTTATGAGGGGTACGATGTCAACGGATTCACCTTTTTCACAGAACGTCAGGATCAGAAGTCAACGAATCAAAACAGTGGTGTAGAGCTTGAAGCTTATCAAAACTTATATGACACCGGTGTCGTGGGTCATAGTCCTGTCTCAGTACAACAATCATATTTCGGTGTTATACAAGACATCTGGGTATTGGACTACAACAGCTACGAAATGTGTGTTTTCCGCTGTAACTGGGTTAACAACAATCATGGCTACCGTGAGGAGGAGCATGGTATGAAACTGGTTGATCTGTCTAGAGCTACTCCCACGGTTGAGCCATTCGTTGTTGGGACGAAGGTTAAGCAGATATTTTATGTAACTGATCCCTGTAATCCTAGATGGTCTGTTGTGCTTAATGGGAGAAGAGGAATAGTTGGTGTGGATGGTGTGGTTGATGAGGATGAGTATGATGCAGAAGATGAACCTCCAACTGTTCCTATTTCATTGGAAGAGGCTGAGGTCACAGGTCATCGTGAGTATATACGATCAGACCATAACGAGGGAATGTGGGTTGAGAGATAATGGTATATGTAAGTTATTACTATAAAAATTTATATGAAATTAACACTCTTTTATTTATTGCTTGTTTATGACCATTATGAAATGCTTAATTAATTCAAATTGTATTTCAATCCTTGCAGGCATGGCTGATCAGGACATGGCTGATGAAGAGTTCGATTTATTTTGTCGTCAGGAGGAGGAAAATGAGCAGCAAATGGTACAGGTCCCATCTACAATCTGCCGCTGCTATTGTTTGCCCCATCCCATCTTCCTGCCGCTGCTGCTGTTGGCCCTTCCATGAGTGCACCTTCTACGAGTGCTACTCAGAGACCCAGAGGTAGAGGTCCGACCCGTGGGTTGAAACTGCAGAAACCGGATCAGATTAGTCTTCTATGGGACCAGTATGGGAGGTATGGTGGGGGCAGCAGGTTAGAGTTCGCTAGTATGCTAGGGACTCTGGCCAGATCACATTGCTGCATCAACCACACATGGAAACAAGTCCCGGAAGAAGTAAAGAGACCATCTGGAAGAAGGTGCAAGAACGGTACAAGATCCCAGAAGAAGTAAGAAAGACCTTCTTTCTTTGGTGGCCGGCAAAGCTAAATCATTCCGCCACTACTTGGTTGAGCATTGGATCAACAGGGTGCCCCACGCGAGCCTCCGCCGTATGTTGTGTACAATGGCATGATCACTGAAGAGGAGTGGAAGGAGTTCGTTGAGCGGCACGCCACCCCCGAGTTCAGGGTATGTTGTGTGTACTCTTTTCTTAATTAATGCTCATAATGCTTTATCCCTGATTTTCTAATTAATTTCCTGTTGTACTTTCTTAACAGCAAGTACAAGAACAAGCACGGCAAAACCGTGAAGCTAATCTCTAACCTCTACCCCCACACCATGGGACGAAGGGGATATGTGGGCAGCTCGAGGGATGGAAAGAAGCTGGTTTGCTGACACGGAGGAACGATGATGGAAGTGAATGCCCATCGAGGATGTCTCTGAGGCGAGGAGGGTGTAGATGTACATTCTGGACGCCAGAAAATGACCAGCGAAGGTTAGAGGATATTTCCTAATGCTGCGATGGAACAACTGGCTAACCAAATTGTAAGTATTTGAAAGTAGCTGTTAAATAATTTACTTATATACTCAAATGTTTGTTGATCTTAAATCTCATCATTAACTTCTTTGAAAATTGGACAGTACGAAGCGGCACAGAGAGGAGAAGTAGACTAACACGCTCATCCTTCTCAAGACGACGCGCTGAATCAAATGCTTGGGAAGAAGGATCACCGGGGCGTGTTAGAGGATTTGGGGGAGAAGTACGTCAGAAGAACGTATTCCCGCCATCTGCTAGGAAGGGTCAGATGAGTGCTGCTGAAGTCGAGGCGATGGTAGAGCGTAAGTTCGCTGCTGAGCGCCAAGCTAATGACGAGAAACAGGCTGCTGAGCGCCGGCTCTATCGGGAGAGGCTGCAGGAAGCGTTGAATGCGATTTCACATGCGACTACTCAGCAGCAGCAGCTAGATCCTCCTCGACTGTCTTCCTCGTCTAGTTGTGCTCCGACCGCTGACCCGTACCCGTTTGCCAACATCCAGGTTAACTTTGTTTAACTATTTTTCTCCTAAAATAAAGTTATTAAATTATTAGATTGGACTCACTTATTTATTTCACGTATTATCTCTATTTATTAAAGGAGCAAAAAAATGTCGTCTCCAAATACCATTAGATGGGCACCCTGTAGATGCGGCCTATGGGACGGTGTTGCCATCAGGTCCACTCACGCTCATCAGTTTCGTACGTCTACCCCCATTCTACGCGCGTGTGACCTTGGACCTGATAGTTGATGGATTTGAGCATGCATACCTTCCGATGGCGTTTGACAACAAATGCACGCTGATCGAAGCGAAGGGAGACATATTGCCCTGGCCAGCATGTTATATTGTTTGTCACCGATGAGGTAAGACTGTTTGACAACCATTTAGTATCTAATAAAATGCATTATTTAGCATTAAGTGTCTAATCTAATCTATTATAGATCCCTGAGCTTCCTCGCCGCGTAACCCGGCCCAGACTAGAAGAGACCAGCGCGCCGGTGAATCCTGAGATCCCTGAGCTTCCTCGCCGCGTATCCCGGCCCAGAGAAGAAGAGATCTGCGCGCCGGCGAATCCTGTCAGAAGTACAAGCGTATGTTCTAGATAAATGTTTAATGTTACTATAATAATCAATTAGTAATTATCTTTACATTTATGCTTTACTGTTTGTGTGTGAAGGGTAAGAATCCAGTGTTACGGGTGTGAAAGGTAAGAATCCAGCGCCCGTCCAGGGTCGCACCAGGACTTCTGAGGCGCCTAAAAATAAGCTCGCACTGCCACAAAAAACTTGTTAATGTTTTGGGGGCCAAGCAGATGAATCTCTACGACAAGATCATGTTGAAGTCATCTCAAACTAACAACTTCATGATGACGCTTCCAAAGTCGATGTTTCACTACGAAGAAGATATGATGACGGCAATCAACTTTGAGGACATCAGAGAGATGATGTGTGGAGATTATCTGAACATTAACATTATTCAAGCTTATCTAAAGTAAGTGTTCTTTCCTCATACTGTAAAACATATAGAATAAGTATCTATGAAGTTGCATTGGCTAACTTTTTATAGTACATGTGATATAATAGATGTCTGCTTGAGAGATGTGCTGAGAAGGACATGACCTCCATTACTGCGGTGTGCCCGGAGCGTTTTCGTACGACTCAGTCACTAGGGACCCGGGGAGGTTTTGTGAATACATGATTCATTGCTTCAATGTTGTTGATCAACAGAATAAATTATTCATTCTAATGCCGTATCACCAAACGTGAGTTCTAATATAAATTACATACTAATTAGCTAACTTTTTTACCTTCATTTCTCATTTCATTTTGTATTTGACATTGTAGCCCCACTGGGCTTTGTTTATATTCTACGCTGCCACCGCTACTATCTGCTCGTTCTAGATCCACTAGGGCAGTGGACAGATTCAATCAACACTGAAGACTTAATCAAAGAGTAAGTTTTTATTACTATTTAATTGTTTGTAAGTTTTTTGAACCAAAATTAATGTACTTGTTCATTTTGCTAAACGCTTTTGTTAATATATGTAACAGTTGTTACAAAAAAACCCCTCAGGGAGAGTTTGGTGATTTAACCGTCGATTACATCAAGGTTTGGTAATTCATGTATTTCATTCGTGCTGCTATTATCTTTGTACAATTGTTTTACATTTGTGAATTTTGGTGATTTAGTGCCCTACCCAAAAGGATTCTAAGAGTTGTGGGTACTACGTGATGCGGTATATGTACGAGTTCTGCGGGTACTTCCCTAGTTTTAAGAATGATAAAGACAAGGTAATACGAACGCTGTCTTGTATTTAATTCTTTCGGCAGATTTTTTGTGTCTTTATCTTAATCTCATTATGTGTTCCATTCCTTTTCTTGTTGCAGATTAAAGAGCATTATGCTAGATTCAAGACTTATGCTCCTGCCGACTTGTTGCATGTCAGAGAGAGCATGGCAGCCATGTTTATGAGAATGGAGTGGTAGACTAGCTAGCTCTGATGCTGCTATCATGGATTTTGTTTTTTACAGTTTTCTGCACCGTTTTTGTACTGTTTTACGCTTCTGTTTTATGCTATTTCTTGCTGGGAGTCATCCTAGCTGTATCTACCATGTATAGGTTACTCTGCTACCTTTGTAGCCCTCTGATTTTGTTAGTTGATGCTGCTGTAACAAATTATATTTTTTGTAATGAATTGCTAGCTGCTGTAACAGATTCTAGCTGTTGTATTGAATATTTCTGTTGCAATTGTGCGCAGGGAATGAATTTGCAATTGTTATCTCTGCTGTAATTGTGTAACAGATTGAATATGCAATTGAATATGTTACAGATTTTCGATCTAGTGCTCTATTAGATGTCATCTCTGTTGCAATTGTGCGCAGAGAATGAAGTTGTGTTGTTGGTATTTGATTCAGGTGGTTCAATTGTGCAGTTTCTGCCCTCTGTTGCTTATCTGTTACAATTCTGTCTCTGTTGCAATTGTGTAGATTTGTAAAAAAATAAAGAATAATAAAAAAAAACTTTAGATGACGGTTATTGCGAAAACCGTCATCTAAAGTATCGACTTTACATTACGGTTATTGGTAAAACCGTGATCTAAAGTCCTTTGGCGCGCGCGCGCCAAAGGACTTTAGATCACGGTTTTACCAATAACCGTAATGTAAAGTCAATGACACGCGGGCCTGAAAAGGGCCTTTAATTACGGTTTAAAACCGTAATTAAAGACGTCGCCATCTTTATTGACGCCCGCGTAGATTACGGTCCAGAACCGTAATTATACACGGTTCTGGACCGTAATTAAAGGGTTCCATTCCACCAGTGTTTATATTTGGCGGTGGGGGCCATCTCTCCCAGTTGAATTATTCCATTCTTGAGTTATTGGTTCTTGGATCTATTTTATCATTCCTAGTCCTTTGTGACTATCTGAGTCTTTCTACGCCTAACGGGATTTGGGTTTAACTAAGGAAATGGACGTTCACTAACACGTGATGTGATTTCGTTTCACTAACTTTATCTTTCTGTTATTAACCTTTATTCTTATCTTGATATCTTAATTTGGTGATTCGTGAAATGCTTTGTTCCTCTGAGTGTTTTAAGTGTCTGTTTTCAAGCTATTATTTATTTAAGAGTTGTATTATAAGTTTGTTTTGGAGGATCGTACCAGTTCCATTCCAGGGAACTGACCCACTCCATTCGGGGTGGGCTGGTTGGTTTTATCTTGCAGGTACGAGTTATTTTACAGGTTACCACGAAGAGAACGAGTGACTGGGATGGGATTAGGTTTTGAGAGTTTATATGTTTATTACTGTTTTACTTTCGTTAAGTTTTCTCGAGGTTCAGGCCGTGACAGTTGTAATCATTAAGTTGTATTTTGGTGAGGTTTGGTACCGGGTGTTTGGAACCCGATGATCTGTACGCCTTTAGTATTTTATTTCTGCTATAAATATGTTAAATAGGGGCGTTACAGAAATTGGTATCAGAGCGTAGTTACGCTCTAAACCCCGAGAAGACAAGCCGAGTGAAACACTTAGATTATAGGTGCACTTAAACTGGGGAACTGGGGTAGAATTGGGAAGTGAGAATTCCAGAAAGGCGCGTGACTCTTACCCCATACTTACTACTTATGTTTTACTTCACGTACCTATGAACCGTCCTTAGGACGTTATAAATATTTCATTATATTAATACATAGATAGTTAGACTTTACAATACGCCTTCTGAGTACAAAACCGTCGTACCAGCTAAATGTCTCGAAGAGGAGGAAGAGGAGGAGCTGGTCCCTCAAGAGGCTATGGACCCGACGCTGTCACCCGGAGGTCATAGCACAGATTGTGACAGCTGCATTGACCCAGCAGCAGGCTCAGATCCCACAGCCACCACCGCCACCACCGAATGGTCCCCGGGAGTTCAACTGGCTGAAGGCGGTTAACGACCTTCGTCCTCCCATCTATGAAGGTCAACCAGAACCGAAGACTTTAGAGAAATACATAGACGAGATGCAGAAGGCCTTCACCTCTCTGCATGTTCCAGTGAATCGCCAGGTGGACATAGCGGCCTACTTTCTTCAGGGACCCGCGCATCGATGGTGGCAGACTGCTAGAGCCGAGCTGACGGCCCAGGCGAACTTTGACTTCCAGGCATTTCTAGTGGCCCTGAGAGCTAAATTTATCCATCCTATCTACAGAAGAGGATGAGGAGTGAGTTCGAGCAGCTGAAGCAAGGGAGTCTTTCTATTGCTGAGCACTACAATAAGTTCGTGGAGCTACTTGCTGTTATTGGAGAGGGAGCTTACGCCCCAAGATATCTGGTGGACAAATTCCATACCGGCTTGAACTTCAAGATCATGACCATGATCGGTTCCACCAGAGGGATGACCCTACAGGAACTAGCTGATGATGCAAACGATTGTGAGACCACCATTGCCTATCAGGATTCTGTGCTAGGCAAGAGGAGGAATGACAATTGGGGGAGGAAATGGAAGAGGACCCCCTCAGACTCAGGAAAGGAGGGGAAAGTTTTTCAAGGGAGGGAACGAGAAGGCCATCGTCCCTTCTAACGCTAATGTTAAGCCTCTCCGCTATGAATCACCCAGGGGTGAGAATTTAGAATCTATAATATGATTACATTTATGCTATCACGTCACTAACCTTGCACTGAAACAGGAAACAGACCGGTAAGAAGGTACTTCTGCAAGTGGTGCAAGAAGGACCACCCAGGCAAGGATTGTAAAGGAAATCTGGTGGAATGCAACTACTGTGGTAAGAAAGGGCATAGGGGATTCGAATGCCACAAGAACCCAGAATCTTGGAACTACAAGCCCGCCACCGGGACCATTGCTAGAGCCCCAGCTGCTACTACTACTGGAGGAGGTTGAGGTGGCACAGGAGGTGCTGGACCATCTACCAGTCGCCCTGCCCAGAGTCATCCACAGAGGCCGGGACAGAACTACCCCCAGAGGCCGGGCAAGGCACCAGTCCTTAACATGGTGGACCGCGTCGAGGCAGCAAGTGATGACCCGAGTTCACCTGGAGCTGGGAATTTAGAGGTCAGGCTGAATGTGTTGGACCAGGCTCAAGCAAAGAGCAATGGAACGGTCATCACAGGCACATTCCAAATTAATGGAGTAGAGGCTACTGTCCTGTTTGATTCTGGAGCCTCCCACTCCTTCATATCCCAAGCATTTCATACTAAGATAAATGCCCCCACAGAGGATATCCATGATTGCTCCGTTTTGTTGCCATCCAGAGAGTTGGTCAAATGCAATAAACAGTGCAAGAATCTGAGCATGCACATCAAGGGAGCAGACTTTCTTCTGGACGCCATTGTCTTCCCTGGCATGGGATTTGACATAATTGTGGGCATGGACACGCTACAGTGGTACAGAGGTAGACTACACTGCGCAGAGCATCGTCTCCTCTTGAAGTCAGCCACAGGGATCACAGTATCATACCGAATGCAGCCCAAGCAGCCGACTGTGAAGGTTGTATCGGCCTTATCCCTGATGAAGGAAGTGTCCAAGGGCGCGACTGCCTACTACTATTATGCCCGGGATCTGAGGACGGATCCGAAGTGCAGGAGCGACGTTCCCATTGTGTCGGAGTACCCAGATGTTTTTCCAGAGGAGCTACCTGGACTACCACCGCTAAGAGGGGGTGAATTCAATATCGACCTCGTACCGGGCACGGGACCGATTGCTAAGGCTCCCTACCGGATGGGCCCTGCAGAGATGGTCGAGTTGAAGAAGCAGTTGCAGGAGCTACTGGATAAGGGCTTCATCAGACCTAGTGTCTCACCTTGGGGCGCTCCTGTGCTGTTCGTCAAGAAGAAGAACGGGAGCATGAGACTGTGTATAGACTACAGAGAGCTGAACAATGTCAAGATCAAAAACAAATACCCACTGCCCAGGATCGATGACTTGTTCGACCAGCTGAGGGGAGCAAAGGTGTTCTCTAAGATTGATCTACGTTTCAGATATCACCAGATAGCTATAGCTGAGCCAGACATTGAGAAGATAGCCTTGCAGACCAGATACGGCCACTATGAGTTCACAGTGATGCCGTTTGGACTGACCAATGCACCGGCAAGATTTATGGATTTGATGCAGAGAGTCTTCCAAGCCCAGCAAGATAAGTCGGTAGTCGTATTCATAGACGACATTCTAGTCTTCTCCAAGAGCAAAGAGGAACATGAGCAGCATTTGAGGATAGTCTTGGAGACACTGAGGGAGAAACAGTTATATGCCAAGTTCAGCAAGTGTGAATTTTGGCTGGACAAGGTGTTATTTCTTGGACACGTGACCTCAGCTGAGGGAGTTTCAGTAGACCAAGCTAAGATTGAGGCAGTGAAGAGCTGGCATAGACCTCGCACGGTGACAGAGGTTAGAAGTTTCCTTGGTTGGCTGGCTACTATAGACGCTTTGTGAAGGACTTCTCCAGGCTAGCCAAGCCCTTGACCTCCTTGATGAAGAAAGACAGCCCGTTTGTGTGGACAGAGGCTTGTGAGGTCTCCTCTTCAGGCGCTGAAGGACGCCTTGACCACAGCTCCAGTGTTGATTATCCCAGAGGGGAACGAGGGATACGAGGTATATTGCGATGCTTCAGGAAGAGGGATTGGTGGGGTACTGATGCAGCACTGTCGAGTAGTAGCGTATGCTTCTAGACAACTGAAGAAGCACGAAGAGAATTACCCCACACACGACCTTGAGCTTCTCGCCATAGTCTTCGCCTTGAAGATCTGGCGACATTACTTGTATGGAGCCACAGTTCGGATTATGACAGACCATAAGAGTCTGAAGTACATCTGGACTCAGAAGGAGCTGAATTTGAGACAACGAAGATGGGTTGAGCTTCTGGATGATTATGACCTCAACCTCCAGTACACAGAAGGGAAAGGAAATGTCGTGGCAGATGCTCTGAGCAGAAGAGCTTATTCACTTCTTGCCTTGATAGAGAGGACCACGATAGCTGAGGAGGTGTATGCAGCCCAGGACAGTGACGTTTATCTCCAGGGCATCAGACAAAAGTTAGCTGACGGGTTGACTGACGGTTTGAAGTACGACTACGAGCTGGACAGCGAGGGACACGTTCGAGTTAGAGGCAGACTATGCGTTCCTCAGGATGCGATGGAACTTCAGACCAGGATTCTTTCAGAGGCTCATTCCTCGACATTATCAGTACACCCTGGAGCCACCAAGATGTACAAGGACTTGAAGCAATTATTCTGGTGGAGAGGGATGAAGAGGGATGTAGCTGATTTCGTCTCTCGGTGCCTCACTGGTCAGAAGGAAGTTTGAGCATCGTCGGCCAGGAGGGCAGATTCAGTCACTACCAGTACCGTGCTGGAAGTTTGACGACATCAGCATGGATTTTGTGGTCGGTCTCCCTCCAGCTAGAGGTGGACTGAACGCCATATGGGTTATAGTCGATAGGTTGACCAAGACAGCTAGGTTCATACCTATCAAGGACACATGGAAGGTGCCCAAACTAGCTGAGGTGTTTACCACAGAGCATATCCGGTACCATGGGGTACCGAAGATGATCTTCTCTGATCGTGACACTCATTTCCTCAGTAGATTTTGGCGTCAGGTGCAGGAGGCATTTGGGACTCAACTACGGCTTAGCACAGCTTTTCACCCGCAGACTGAGAGGACTATTCAGACATTGGAGGATATGTTGCGAGCAGTCGCTCTAGACTATCAGGGGAGTTGGGTAGAGTGTCTACGCCTGGTAGAGTTCTCCTACAATAACTCTTACCATGCATCCATCGCCATGGCACCCTTCCAGGCTCTATATGGCAGGCCGTGCCGGACTCCCTTATCATGGAGTGACCCTGCTGAGGCAGTCTTGATTGGGCCTGAGTATATTCAGACACTGCAGGATGACGTCAAGGTTATTCAGCAACACATGAGGGCAGCGCAGTCTAGACAGAAGTCTTATGGGGATCAGCGTACTAGAGAGCTCAAGTTTCAGTTGGGAGACATGGTCTTCTTACGAGTGTCTCCGATGAGAGGCATCTTCAGATTTGGGATGAAGGGGAAGCTACGCCCTAAGTATGTCGCCCCGTACAGGATTATGGAGCGAGTGGGCCCAGTTGCTTACAGACTCGAGCTACCAGCGGAGTTGGGGAAGGTACACGATGTGTTCCACGTATCTCAGTTGAAAAAGTATATGCCTGACCCTTCTCACATACTGCAGCAGAGAGATTGGAGATTGAGCCTACATTGAGGTATGAGGAGACTCCTATTCAGATCTTGGACACGAAGGTCTGAGAAACGAGAGGCAGATCAGTTAAACTAGTAAAGGTTCTTTGGGAACATCATGGGGTTGAGGAAGCTACTTGGGAGACCGAGGACTCCATGAGAGTAAAGTACCCACATCTGTTTACATGATACCCTGCTATCCTGATGTGATTCACGTTAGTGGCGGTACGAGGGCGTACCTTAGCTCTTTTAAGGGGGATATGCTGGCATACTCCTCCTTCGTTATCTCATCCGGATTATGCCTTGTTGCATTGCAAGTGGAGGGAGAAGAGTATTAGTAGTGTGAGAGGTGTATGTATGTACGTAGTTTTACATTGTGGCACAATAGTTTGTCACGTTTGTGTTTTGTTTCAGTTTATATTTTGATTCAGTTTGATTAGATTTCGGTACTCTCGAGTGGAATGTTGAAATTGAAATAAAGGATTGGATGGTATGGAATTTCATTTGGTATGAAATTTCATTGGAATTATTATTGTCTCAGCACACCCAAAGCGGTGTGAGTGCCTATTAGTTGATTGTTAACTTCGAGGCGAAGTTTCTTTTAAGGGCGGGGATATACTGAAAACCCTAAATAATTTACATTAATTTAGGGGATTTCTTTATAAATATAAATTATTATATGGAATTGTGAAATTTAATTAGGGGTTTTCTCCTACTTAACCCTAATTATTATATATTATATATAGTATTATCAATTTTATAATAAGATTTATAAGTCAATAAATCTTGGGAAAATTTCTAAACATTCCTACTATATTATAAAGATTTTAGGAAGTGTTGGAACATTGTTTTGAAACATAAAAGTCAATATAAAATTCTAGAAACCTTAAAGCTAATTAAGCCTTGCTAGGGTTGACTTTTTGAGAATGGTCAAACCAGGCCATGAAACCTATACCAATAAATAGGTTATGGAAAACCATGAAGATCGATAAAAAGAACATAAAAAACGGATCATTCTAGCCAAAGTTATGATCAAATGAAGTTTAGAGCCAAAATTTTGATAAAGGCTGACGTGGCATGGACTGCTGACTCATCGCCGCCTCGGTAATCGCGCCCCAACACTTAGACAGATTTATCTCCTATATTTCCGGAACCGAAAATCAGGTTTTTTCCTATCTTGTGACCTTCATAACTTTCTCATCTTAAGGAATTTTTGAGTGCCGTCTTCTTTGTTGTCTTCTCCTACATTCCCTCTAAACAACCATAAATCACACAAACCCTAACTCGTTCTGAATCAACAGGAAAATCAAGTCAAAGTAGCCACCTTGCAAAAACCGGAACTGCAGTTCCAGTTTTCCCTTCGAATCAGGTAACTTCGATCAGCCATAACTTCTTCGTTTCTCATCCAAATTCCATGTTCTTTAGCTCGTTTTGAAGAGCTCTAATTCCTCTATAAAACTTTCATGTTTATGGCCTAAGCCAATTCTCAACCGATTGGAAGGAAAAGGTGTCTAAAGTCTCGGTTTCACCATCACATAAAATCACAGTTTTCTCCCAGAAAACGCAAGGTAAACTCGCAACTTCTAGCTTCAATTTCTTTCTGTGTGATGCGAGAGTTAGGATTAGTTCTTGCTATCAATACATAGATCTAAGTTTGCTCTTTCCAATGAGCCCTTACACATAGCCTAACTCGATTTGTACTGCTAGTTATAGATCCTCAAAGTTGGCCTCGTGAACTGCTCAAAGTTCGAATTTTTCCAGATTTTCGGATTCGATTTCACTCAATTCGCACAACTCCGGTAAGTTTCCGATCAATTGCTCCGTTATTGTCATTCGAAATCCTATTACCGGCCTAACCCATGTCTCAATTTAATCAATTACGTGTTTAGATTAGGGAGAATTTGTTAGATTTGTGTCCGAATTGCATTCTGTACTTATTAAGAACCCTATCATTCAAACTGAATTCGAATTCCATCGAATACTGCATTATAATTGGGGAAACCGGTATCATTAGAACCGAAATTTGATTTCGAAACTATAGAAAAAGAATCACTCGATTTCGTTCTGTGTATTAGGAGAAAATCGAGATTTAGTACTCGACTGGGTTTATGAGTTCGCTGACGAACTGAGAGTTCAGGGGCCGTCCGATCTCGTTTTAAAAGATTGGACGGCCGAGATTAGATCGGGTTAATTAAGAATTGTTATAAGTTTATTAAATTTCAGAATTTGGCTCAACTTGTTGATTTTAGTTAATGGCCTTCCCGAAGGTATTTTGACTTGAAATTTTAACCATAGATTCCTTATTTAATCTAGTTTATTTTGATGTAAATTAATATGGTTTTGGAGTTTTTAAACGTAAGTTATGATTTTTGCAATTATGGGTTTTCTGGAATTATTTGGCTAAATTTAAAAGATATTTTTATGAAATAAAAATTTTATAATATGTCTAAAATGTTATAGTTACTGTGTATTAAATTTGGGAATTTTGGGCAATGGTAAAAGGTTTTAAAAATTGTGTTTATGAGTTTTTCATAAGAATAACCTATAATATAAGGTTTTTAATGTAACCAAAAAATAAAGTATGGTTTTTTAATTAACTTTTAAGCTGGGGAAAAAAAAAGGAAACTAAATTAACATTTATAACAGTAAGTCTATAAATTTTTTGGTATTAGCTTTTAGAGAAGTGAAATTATTTACATATATGTATATATACTTACTTAAGTAGAAACTTATATAAATTAAGGAATTTAATTATCCTACATTTTATTTACTATATTATATGGGAGTTAATATTTTTAATTAAACTAAGGAAAATATATATATATATTTTTACGCATTTATAAAAAGGGAATAAAGTAGTAACTTAGAGTAAAACAAGGAACTAATTAAATTAACACTTATAATAACTAAATATTATAAGAGCTAGAATCCTAAGATATAGTAAAAGAAATACTTTATGAAATATACTTGGAATATAGTTTAAGGTTGTAGTAATAAGATAGTTTAAATATGATAAGTTACATAGGGAATGTCTTAGTTAATTTCTAATACGGGTATACTATATGTATTAAATAAATAAAGGAAACACTTTATGTTAAACCATAGGTCGGTTTGTGTTAAGCCTAGAAGTTATTAACATAAATAAATATAGTAAAATTTCCTAAAAATGTTATGGATAAATCTTAATACATAAATATATATATATATATAAATACATTAACATAGATGTGGGAAATAAATTCCTTGTGATAGTTATAATAAGATATATATATATATATATATATATATATATATATGATAACCTTAAGTTTTAATTGGTGTGTAATTAAATAGTCACTATTAACTTAAGGGTTTTATTACACAACATAAACTTAACACGGTCTTGGGCTAACCTACTAAGCCTAAGTCTATGAACTCCAAAAGCCCACTTAAACAACTCAGAGAGAGTTTGGGCCACTCTCAGGAGTAAATTCTAAATCGATCTAAACTAAACAAAATGGGCCTAGTAAAGGATTTAGTTGACAAGTCAAGCCCGAGTCTTTGTGAGGGAACAATGGTAAACCTGGAACTGTTAATCAGTAAGAAAAGAAGGTTGTTTAGTTTATAAGTCCCTTAATTAATCGACACTTGGAATACCTTAATTATAGGTTACTATTGGGGAATCACTTATTCGAGTTATTTACTGTTCTGCACATACCAGGTACGATTTCTCGTACTCCTATATTTTTGCTGTTTGACTTGTGGAATGTTTTGGAAAACGCTAACTGACTTTAAGAGGAATTTCTAAAAAGGAAATGGTTGTGTGACTAACTCAGCTGTTGACTAACTGAGCCTTGAATATGAAACTTATATGGGTATTGGTTCCTTCTATTTGGTTACCCCGTTAGACATTGACTGCTTAGGGTTTACGCTTCTGCACTCTGTAGGACTGAGTGTTTTGGTATTGCTCTGGGTAGTTAGTGATCTAGTGGGAATTTGGAAGAGGTCAACTTTGGTAAATTCTTCTTTGACCCTGGATATCGTTTCATCCGTGAGCTGGTTCTTGAGGTTTCGACGTGCGCGCGTCTTTAATGGTAACAGCAGGGGGCTGTATATCCCTCGCCCATAGGGGCATTTATATTTGACAGCAGGGGGCTGTATATCCCTCGTCCACCAGGACATTTTTAATATGACAGCAGGGGGCTGTATATCCCTCGTCCATACAGACATTTATATTTGGCGGTGGGGTCCATCTCTCCTAGTTGAATTATTCCATTCTTGAGTTATTGGTTCTTGGATCTATTTTATCATTCCTAGTCCTTTGTGACTATCTGAGTCTTTCTACTCCTAACGGGATTTGGGTTTAACTATGGAAATGGACGTTCACTAACACATGATGTGATTTCGTTTCACCAACTTTATCTTTCTGTTATTAACCTTTATTCTTATCTTGATATCTTGATTTGGTGATTCGTGAAATGCTTTGTTCCTCTGAGTGTTTTAAGTGTCTGTTTTCAAGCTATTATTTATTTAAGAGTTGTATTATAAGTTTGTTTTTGGAGGATCGTACCAGTTCCATTCCAGGGAACTAACCCACCCCACTCGGGGTGGGCTGCTTGGTTTATCTTACAGGTACGAGTTATTTTACAGGTTACCACGAAGAGAACGAGTGACTGGGATGGGATTAGGTTTTGAGAGTTTATATGTTTTATTACTGTTTTACTTTCGTTAAGTTTTCTCAAGGTTCAGGCCGTGACAGTTGTAATCATTAAGTTTATTTTGGTGAGGTTTGGTACCAGGTGTTTGGAACCCGATGATCTGTACGCCTTTAGTATTTTATTTCCGCTATAAATATGTTAAATATGGGCGTTACAGCTTGGGTTGTGGGGCTTGTGAAGAAGCTCAAATCTGAGATGGTATTCCTAATGGAGACCCACAGATCTATCTATGAAATGCATCTGATTATAAAGAAATTTAAAGAGTATGAGGGCATTTCAGTTTCTAGTTTAGGAAGAAGTGGCGGATTAGCCTATATGTGGAGGAATAATATCAAGGTCAAAATGACTAACTGGTCTAAACATCATGTTTCTGATGAGGTGTTATTTCTTGGAGGCACCTGGTTCTAGTTTATAGGATTTTACGGGTGGGCAGATTGGAAGATGAAATTTCTGTCATGGAAACTAATCAAAATTCTTAGGAACTTAATCCTCTACCGTGGATCATTATGGGAGATTTTAATCAGATCATGTTTAATCATGAGAAAGAAGGTGGAAGATGGAGACATGACAATCTGATGGCTCCTTTCAGGGAAGTTATGTAGGAATGCAATTTATCAGATCTAGGGTTTTTTGGAGAACCTTTTACATATACCAACTATCAAGAAGGGAATCAACATTGTAAAAGTAGACTAGACAGATCTTTCTGCTCTCCTAAAGCTGCTATTTTATTCCCATCCATATCAGTTGAGCACCTTCAAAGAGAACTTTCAGACCACATTCCCTTACTTATCAGGTTCTTTGGGAATTCGAGAAAACCTAAGAAACTTTTAGGTTTGAAAATGCTTGGAAAGTGGATATTAAGTGTTCTCAGATCGTCATTGATGCCTGGGGATCTCAATTTTACAATATCCAGGATAAGATCCAGCTTTGTGCTACTAATCTCATGAGATGGAAAGGATGGACTATATCCAAGATCCAATGGAAGATTAGAAAGAAAAAAGAAGACCTCAATCTCATAGACAGGGCAATCATGACTGAAGCAAATATCAACAATAGAAAGAGAGTGATTATAGAGATTGAACTTCTTATGTATCAGGAAGAACTTTGGTGGCAACAAAGAGCTAGAACTAACTGGCTCAAGGAAGGAGATAAGAATTCAAGCTTTTTCCACTCTAGAGCTTTGGCTAAAAAAAGAGGAATCAGATTTTTGGGTTAAAGAATTCTGAGGGGAACATGGTTTATGATTGGGGAGATATTGAAAAAGTAGCAAGACAATACTTCTCAAATTTGTTCCTCAGTCAGAGTAACCAGGTTGATCCCGAACTTCTTGAAGCATTGCGTGATAAGTTAACTCCCTATCAAATCTCAGAGTTAAATGCTCCTTACTCGGGAGAAGAAGTGATCAGAGCAGTTAAACAAATGGGGGGGAGACAAGGCACCTGGGCCTGATGGCTTCAACGGATCCTTCTTCAAGACCTATTGGAATACCGTGGGTCCTCATGTGACTGAAGCTGTGCTCTCAATTCTCCAAGGTAATATCATGTCTGACAGTTTTAACCACTATTTTATTACATTGATCCCCAAGAGTTCAGGTGCTTTTAATATCAATGATTTAAGGCCTATAGCACTTTGTAATTTTATTTATAAGATAATGTCTAAGGTTTTAGCTAATAGAGTTAAAGTGATGCTCCCATCTCTCACCTCTCCTTCTCAGTCTGGTTTTTTAAGGGGTAGAAATATTGTAGACAATGCTATTATAGTAGGGGAGATTCATCACAAGATGATAAGAAGTAGAGCTTTGAAAAAAAAGGAGATTTTGCTTTGAGAACTGATTTTAGCAAAGTATACGATTGGCTGGAATAGCATTTTTAGAAAAAAAAAAAATTTAACCACATGGGTTTCCCTAGCTCCTGGTTGAATCCTGTAATGCTTTGCATCACATATGTCGAATGCTCTATTTTGATTAATGGTGCTCCGGGTCAACAAATTAGTCCTTCCAGAGTGATAAGGTGATGAGACCCCATCTCTCCCTTCATCTTCATTCTAGTTCAAGAATCACTTTTCAGTGCCCTTAATTCAGCTGTCTGGAAGGGGTCTTTAGAGGAATAAAACTCTTAAATTCTTCTCCTATTATATCTCATCTAGCATTTGCTGATGATATGCTCTTTGCTGGTCAAGCCTCGAAGGATAATGCCCAAGTTCTTAGTTGAAACGAGGTATCCATTCTTGTTCAATTCAACCCTTCCTTCTATCCTATGTTACCTGGTTACGATCGCAAGTTCAACGAGAGAGAAAGAGAGAGAGAGAGAGAAAGCTTTTTGCTGGAGTCAGGCTTAAGTCCGATTGCTAAATGCAGCGTGTTTTATTTCATGGGGATACTCCCCTATTTATAGTGTTTTTACATTTGACCCCTGCTGCTAACCTGTCCTTTTCTGTATATAAGTACATTTTTTCCCTTTTCTTGCGGCTTTGAGCTGTCACAGGCGACCGACCGCATTATATCCTATCTAGCCTGGTTTATCCGGTCATAGATGACCAGACGCTTTATACTTACTTTTAGTTGTATTTCTATCCGGCTAGAGGTGACCGTATGCTATACATGCCCTTCTTTGGTCGGTACCATTTCTTCCCTTCTCATCAGTCCCACAAGTTCTATCTTTTTGAATTTTGATGAAGAAAGTAAAACTTTTTGTGCCTTTGTTTGTAGAAAAATTTTACGGTTGCGGTCACTCGCAGTTGCGGTCACTTGCGTCCCTGCTTGCTTTTTTCCCTTTGCCTTTCCCATCTCTTCTCAGTCCCACAAGTCCTTTTTCTTCAAGGTGAAGAGAAAGGACTTTAACGACCCGTGTGGAACTCGTGGCTCGTGCCTAGCTCGTGCCGCCCTTTTAGAATCTTCTTCGCCTGTTTTCGATGTGGAATACGTGGGGTCCCCTTTTCGGCTAACGTCAGAGTTGCCTTTAGGAAGCGTGTAGTTCTCCCTCTGTTTCTGCAAAAAGTGACTTTTTGTTTGTACATATATATTTTATTTTATTTTGAGCTGGAATAACCTTTCCTTTTAAAGTCCGAGCTTTTGGGATTCCTTCTCTTTCCTCCTCTGCTCCTACATTCTCGCTGTTTTCTCTTTCATCTTCTCCGTTGTCGCATTCTCTGTTCTTGCCATTGTCGCTGTCGTCAAACTTTCGAATCTCTTCCAATGTCTTACTCCGCCGCAAAGAAAAGCAAGGCTGCTGCGAACTTTTCGCCGGCTGTTGAGGTAATTCAAGGCTCCCGTTCTTCTAGCGGCTTTCGCCCCACTTACTTGCAATCCTTGAAACCCTTCTTGACTGGCCGCGAGCCTTCTCCTTCTTCCCTCGACTTTTCTTCTCTTTCTCATTGTCTTAGAGGTGTCAAAGTCCCACCAGGCACTCAAATTTATCTCCCATCTTCTAATTCCCACCCCTATGATGATTTCGGTCTTGGGTACGTGGTTTATGCGACTTCTTTTCTCACTGCTTGACCATTCCCCCACATCCTTTTGTCTTGGGGTTTTTGCTTCGCCGCTGCTGCTCTCTTGCTCATCTTCACCCAAAGGCTGTTTCGTATCTTCACGCTTTTTTTGCTCTTTGTGAAGAAAACAAAATTCAGCTGGAGGGCACCGAATTCGCCCAATTCTTCATAGTTAGGGTTGATCCTGATAGCCTAACTATTATAGCGAAGGCCGGATTCTCACTTTTTGACTACAAGAAGGTGCATGGGTGGAGCTCGCGGTGGTTCGTCATCGTTCCTCTGTCCGGCCATTATCTAGGTGTTCCATACTGCTCCGAGGTTATTAAAGGTCAGCTTGGCTGCCCCTCTACTCCTCCCGTGGAATTACCCATCTCGAAGATTATGAAGGCGCAAAGCCGCGAACCATTGACGGTTGAGGAATTTTTCACCAAAGCGCGTTTATCTTCGCTAAAAACCTACTACAATAAGTGTTAGTTAACAACATAAATTTCATTTTCTCCGTTGGTTTCCTTACTGTTTTTTGTGCGTTGTGGGTAGATTTCTTCCAGAAGGGGACAAAATTGGTCCCTTCAACAGTTGGAACTTTGTTAGTTTTAAGAGTGGGGATGAAAGGGTCGACTATTATGCCTCGATAGATGCGGCCGTTGATACGGCTGAGCAGCTTTGAGAGATACGTCCTCTTCTAAAACGTGTCCCAGGCAAGGGGCAGAAGGTAACCAAGCTGGGCAACAAAAGAAGAAAAAGAGCGTTGACTCCCCTGAACGCCCAAACGCCAGATTGCCAGGTACTTGGCACGTGAGTCCAGAGTCTGGGAACCGTGTCTTTCTCCCTCTCACCCCTGGTTCGGGTCTGGACCTTAGTTCTCGCCTGGAACGGGAGTCCGGTCATCCGACTTCGATTTGTAAACAGTTTCTTGACTTGTCGGGCTACTTTTCTTTAGATCCTGCCCAGGACAACACTTTGGAAGATGCGAGCCTTCGTACCGATCCTCCGGCTAAACAAGGTTTTGATCAACCACCTTTCCCTTACCGGACTCTCCACTTTTTTGAATAGTGTTTCCTTGCTCCTGGTTCTATAAATGCTTTACTGATTTTCTGATAATGAGGTTGTGTCTGTTTTTGCTTGCTGCCGCAGTTCCTATTCCGGACAAACAGAAGCTTAAAAAGAAAACCATGTCAAAACCAAAGGTTCCAGCGCCGGAGATATCAGGAGAGGAACAATCCTCTGGCAACCCCGAGGCTTCAACCTCGTATGACATTGCTGGAGCCAAGGATGCGGTGCGGCAAATGGCGATGAAGTACCGGCCAGTGCTCGAAAATCCTGAACTGCGGAGTAAACAACGGGAGGATACCATGGCCTCCCCTCCTTCTCCCCCCCTCTCCTACTCAGGAATCCTTTACCGGCCCCTCCCAGAAGGAAGGATGGTTCTACCACTGTGGCCAACCTTTACCTCTGATCTCCTGTGAAACCACGAAATATTCTACTGTTTGGAAAGAGGCAATAAGGAGGTCCGGTCATCCGGATGGGATTTTTGCTCCTAGCAATTACTACTACAATTAAAGATAAGATGCGAACAGGAGACCGGGGGGGGGGGGGGGAGATGCCATCATGCGGCATTCCCTTCCAATTAAAGATGTGTTTGACTTTATATGGGAGGGCATCTTTCGGGTCAGTATACTTTCCTTGATTTTATTAATTTTATTTGTAGTCCCTATTTTTGTTTGTTTCTTGATTTTGGTGAATTGCGTTGCTGCTTCAGGTGATGTCTATGGCCCAGAGCGTCGAGGTTCATACCGGCAACCTCCAGACCAGGCTTCGTTATGAGGAGAGCCGCGCTAACAATGCTCAAGAGGAGCTGAGGCAAACCCGCTCTACACACGACGTTTACATTGATCATATTCACTACGAGATTGATCTCAAGGTGAAGGAGAAGACTGAAGCGATAAATAGGGAGTTACGGCTGTCTCGGCAAGAATGTACCCATCAGCGTGATGAGTATGAGCTGCAACTGAAGAGCCTGCGAGAGGAGAACTTTTCTCTCAAGAGCCGGAATCTCCAGGCCGACGCCGCTTTGAAAGAGGTACGAAATCGACTTGCTTTTGGAAAAGATGAGCTGGCACGGGCTTTCTCTAACTTAAAAGTTTTGCTAAAGCAGGTGCGGGCTGCCCATCAGAAAGAGGTGACCTCCCTCTTATCTGACAAGACTTTCCTTTTTAACGAGAAGAATGCTTTTAAGAAGGAGGTCGAGACGCTTGATCTGGAGAATCAGGCTCTCTCCTGTGAAAACAAGGCCCTGGTAGAGGAAAAAGGCAAGCTCATTCAAGAGCTCAACTGCATATCAGAAGAAAAGGCTGCACTGGAAGAGCAGACGAGAACTTCTTTTGTACAGGAGAAGCGATCTTTACTTCAGGATTGCTCCACACTAGAAGAGGAGAAGAAGGCTCTTGTCGAAGCCTTGGCAAACGAGAAAGCCAGGTTGGAAGAGAGGGTGAAAATTTTGGAGGATGCCATGTCTCGTCTTCAAATTGAGAACACTGAGCTGTCAAACAAGGGTAAGCCTTTAGATTTAATTTTTGTTATTTTCTTCTCCTACCTTTATTTCTTACTTGTCTGGTCTTCCGGCCAGGTCTGAGTTCCGACAATCTTTTGAAGCACATCCGGAAATTAAGCGACCGAGTGAACAGTGTTAACGAGGAGCTTTCTTTAGCCAACACTCATCGCAACCAGTATCGGGCTCAAGTCTTGACCCTTGAGACTCAAGTGGCTAAGCTCACATCGTTCTCTCGGCAAACTCAAGAGGAGCTGCAAAAGCAAAGCACTATTAATGCTCATTTGAAGGAATCTTTCACCTCCCAATGCTGCAGGATAACCAATGTCTGCCGCCAGACCATCTCAGAGTTCTTCCTGGAGAAAGGGGAGGTTCTAGACGACGATCTGTACAATGGTTTAGAGTTCAACACTGTTGCTCAGAAGTCAAATTTTTTCAAAGAACTCGAGAGATTTGGTCGTCTTCCAGGCGAGACATGCTTCGGTCCTGGTCAAGCGTCCTTTCTACCGGCCGGAAGTGATGTCCAGCCATCTGTTGGGGGAATACAGCATGCTATAGGGAGATCAAAATCCACAGAGAGTGTTGCTAATAGTGCCGATAAGTTAGCTATAGAAAAATAAAATGCTTGTGTAAAGTGTTTTTTTATTTTGGCGTGTATTTTAGTGAACCCCACATTTTTGTAAATGTCATACCTTTGTAAATGAATTTACCACCTTTTGGGAAGAATATAAGCTTAACCCCTTACTGCCTTTATTAACCTCTTGCCGGAGCGACCGGTCTTTTTTGTGCCTTTGATTCTACTCTTCCTTTTAGCCAAATGTTTATTACTGGGGTATTTTTTCCTTGAGTGGTACTTTTGGGCATAATGTTTTGTTACGTGGTTATCTTATGTTGGTTTTGTTAGCCGGATGTTTATCCTTAAGGTATGAAAAGCTTGCGGCTTGCTGACCGGACTTTTACTTTCAAGGCATGATAGCCTGCGGCTCGTTGGCAGGTTCTTTCTTTCAAGGCATGATAGCCTGCGGCTCGTTGGCCGGTTCTTACTTTCAAGGCATGATAGCCTGCGGCTCGTTGGCCGGTTCTTACTTTCAAGGCATGATAGCCTGCGGCTCGTTGGCCGATTCTTACTTTCAAGGCATGATAGCCTGCGGCTCGTTGGCGGTTCTTACTTTCAAGGCATGATAGCTTGTGGCTCGTTGGCGGTTCTTACTTTCAAGGCATGATAGTCTGCGGCTCGTTGGCTGGTTCTTACTTTCAAGGCATGATAGCCTACGGCTCGTTGGCCGGATCTTATTTTCAAGGCATGATAGCCTGCGGCTCGTAGGCCGGTTCTTACTTCTTTCACTTTTTTTCAAAAAAATAATACCTCTTTATTGAAGAATCATAGATTTTACACATAGAATTTTTTCAAACATTCCCCATGCCAAGAATGTGGCAATTCGTACCCTTCACTATTTTTCAAACGGTATGAAGCTCGCCCAGTCCTTTGGTGTATGATGTATGGTCCCTCCCACTGGGGCTCTAGTTTCTTAGGTTGTTTGACTTCTCGGAGAACCAACTCCCCTGGGGCAAAAATTCGCTCTTTTATTCGGCGGCCACCCTAGTTTCTCCGAGGAGATGTAGATGGTCCTGTATTCCTTGATTGTTGATCTTTTCATCATATGACTCCCACTTTATTGATGGTACCACAATTTCCGCCGGAATGACAGCTTCCAACCCTTATGTTGTCTGTAGGGTGTTTCTCTTGTTGGCCCCCTTTCTGTTGTCCTGTATGACCAGAGGACTTGGGGCAACAATTCCGCCCACTTTCCTTTTTTTCATCGAGCTTTTCTTTATTGCTTTTACTTTCTGAACATTCACGTTCTCAACTTGCCCATTTGCCTGGGGGTGAGCCACCGAAGCGAATCTTAAGTCAATTTTCCATTCTTCGCAAAATGCTCGAAAGCTTACGCAATTGAATTACGCCCCGTAATCTGTTATTATTGTCTTTGGAATACCAAACCTGCACACCACATACTTCCAAATGAATTCTTGTGATTTTCTAGCTGTAATAGAGACAGTGGGCATTGCCTCGACCCATTTTGTGAAATAGTCGATGGCGACATACATGAACTTGAACCTCCCAGGTGATGCTTCCGAGAATGATCCCACAATATCTAATCCCCACATAGCAAAGGGAATCGGACAGAGGATAGATTTCTATTCTGCCGGAGGATTATGTATTCTGTTTCTGTGTTCTTGGCACTTGACACACTGTATATATTCCTTGCAATGTTCCATCATTTTTGGCCAAAAGTACCCTAGCCTCAAGATTTTGTGTACTGTAGTTCTTTCTCCTTGATGGTTTCCACAGGGTCCATCATGTATTTCTTTCAAGAGTTCAGCCCCTTCGGCTATGGTAACACACTTTAGTGCTGGCCTTGCGAAAGATCGTTTATATAGCTGATCATCCTCAATGAAAAAGGATGCGGCCCTTCTTTTTGTTACTCTGGCCTCTTTTTCGTCTTCCGGCAGCTTTCCCTGGCGTATATACTCTATAATTGGAGTCATCCAAGATTCAGTTATTGCACTTGGTTCCACAGCAAACACTCGGGCTTCATCTATGCTTGATGCAGTTTTGATTTCTAGCCATATTTTATTGGGCACCTTTTCAGCCATGCTTGCCAATTTCGCCAAGTCGTCTGCCTCAACATTCTCCTTCTGAGGAAGGTGCTTCAGTTTGCACCTTAGGAAGTTTGCTTTCAATTCTTGGACTTTGAGTAGATACCTCCAAAGTTTCTCTTCCTTGACTTCATAGACATTGCCATTCTGTCTTGCTACCAACATAGAATCCGAGTATACTTCTAACCCTACGAGAGGTAAAGATTTGTAAGCTTTATTTTCAACAAAATTTTATAGGAAGAAAATAAAATAGAGAATATCTTCCTATGGGACCTGTTGCCCCTAAGGCGGTAGCCACTTCCAAACCCTGGATAAGAGCTTCATATTCGGCTTCATTGTTGGTGACGTCAAAGTATAGCAGAAAAGCATAGTTTAAATTTTGTCCATCCAGCACTTGTACTACTATTCCGGCTCTCGCCCCAGTTTTACATCGAGCACCGTCCACCAAGATAATGTATGGACTCTGGGGTTGTCTCTCCTCCTTTACAAATTGTTTCTGTTCTGTATGAAATCAGCCAAAGCTTGGGCCTTAATTGTTGTCCTGGGCATGAAGTGAATTTCATATTATGTTAGCTCTACCGTCCAGCTCACCATTCGGCTGGAAGCATTGGGTTGTTCGGTATTTGCTTGAGCGGCCAATTGGTCCTGACGAAGATTCGATGTGACTGGAAATAGGGCCGTAATTTTCTAGATGCTACCACCACGACGAACAAAATCTTTTCTATGTTCATATACCGCCCTTCTGTTGGGTTCAAACTTTTACCGGTATAGTAGACCCGAATTTTCCTTTTTTCTTCCATGATCAAGACAGCCTCAACGGCCCAATCTGTTGTTGACAAATAAAGGTAGTGGTCTTGGCCAGGGGCAGGCATACCCAACTTAGGTAGATCTCGGAGCATCTCCTTTATCTTTTCGAATGCATCTATACACTCTTGTCCCCACTGAAATTTGCTATTTTTTCTTAGGATGTTGAAGAATGGGATTGATTTTTCCTATAACTTGGAGCAAAATCTGCTTAATGCTGTGAGCCTCCCATTTAGTGCTTGAACATCTTTGATATTCTTAGGTGGGGAGAGGTTGAGGATTGCCTGACTTTTTTCTAGGTCAACCTCGATACCCCGCTGTTCAACAATGAAGCCAAGAAACCTTCCTTTAGTTACACCAAATACACATTTCTCCGGATTTAGCTTGATTTGATATTTATCCAGAGTATTAAATGTTTCTTCCAAATCTTTCATGTGTTGCTCTTTTGATGGGATTTTAAGACTATATCATCAACATAAGCTTCTACATTCCGAGCAAGATGGTGACCGAATACTTTATCAATCATTCGATGAAAAGTAGCTCCCGCATTTTTCAGACCGAAAGGCATTACTTTGTAGCAGAATGTTCCAGCTGAAGTGATAACAGACGTCTTTTCTGAATCTTCTTCATTCATTCTAATCTGATTACAACCAGAAAATGCATCTAGAAAGCTTAATACCGAACTTTGGGCAGTTGAAATTACCAATCTGTTTATTGATGGCAGGGGATAAAAATCTTTAGGACATGCTTTATTCAAGTCCGTGAAATCCACGCGCATCCTCCATTTTCCGTTTGCTTTCTTTACCATGACAACATTAGCCAGCCACCGTGGGTAAGCTACTTCCTGATGAATCCGGCCTTGAGGAGCTTCTGGACTTCAGCTCGAGCTGCCAAATCCCTTTCCTGCCCTATTACTCTTTTCCTTTGCCTGATCGTCGGATGCTTTGGATCCACTCGGAGTTCATGCCGGATAATGCTTGGGTCTATCCCAGGCATTTCATTTGTGCTCCAAGCAAACATCGTCCTTCTTTTTTCCAGGAACCTCATTAAGTGAGTCTGTTCTCCACTGTCAAATGCAGTTCCTATTTGAAAAAACTTAGAAGGGTCAAATTTTAGATATACCTCTCTCGGGGGGCTCTGAGTTGCTTGGTGCTCCTCCTTTTCCATGACTTGGTTCTGGAGGAATCGGTAATTTCCCATTGAACTCCTTTTCTGATCCCACCGTTTTGATCACCTCTTTACTGGGCAAACTATCCATTATTCTGACCTCACATATCCTGGCCATTTTCTGACTTCCTCTTATGGTGACCAATTGCAGGACTTTATAATCTGAGTGGTTAGAACAGGTGTAATTAACATAAAAGAAAGAATTAAAACCAAAAATAACGTCGGGCTGCAAATAAATCCCGGTCGCAGTAGTATAGTGAAAATGTAAGCAACCGGATGTCGAACCGTGGGACTAATATATATATTCTAGTACCTAAGCGTGTCACAAGAGGGGGGATTAATTGACTTGTAAAATAAATAAAAGAAAAGATAAAATAAACTAAGTTGACAGATAAATAAAATGGAACTCTGGGGGTTAAGGTTATAATACGCTAATAATCTACTACTGGTCTCTACTGTTTAATAATTTGGCAAGGTTCCTGTAAATATCTTAAGGACTAAGTCATAGCCTCATAAGAACTCGTTCACCTGTAATGCAAGGTTCTAATCAAGGTTCAAGCAAAAGCCTGCGAACGGCAGAGGAGTATTTGAGGAATTACATTTGCAACTGAATACTAACTCATTAAATCATAATAAAGCTTCCTCCAGTTTTACGCTTTAATTAACCTGTCTATTTATCACCTGGTCTGATCAAAAATAGACTTAGTAGAGCAAATTAATGAATTCGCGAGATCTATTAAAAAGGTGCATGATAACCTTTAAGCGTAACAAACTGTATATAAATAAACCAGTAGAAATATTGCATAATTAGTACAGATACATAATAACTATTCCCAGAGTAAACGTAACTAGCCTAACATATTAAATAGATAGATAGAGACGAGAGTAATAGAAATCATCCGTAATCACTCCGTCTCACTCTGCTATTTTGTGTACGTAGGGCTAGAGGTGAATTTGGTGGACTGTAAAATAAATAAAATGGAGAAGGCGGGAGAAGAGAAATGAGATGGTGGTGAAGTGGTCGTGGATCGATTGGTGAATTCGTGAATGTTTTATTGGGTGAAGCTCGTGGGTTTATATAGAAAAAAGGAAGAAGAAGAAAGCAGAGAAGATAGACAGACGCGTGAGCGAGCAAATGATTGAGGCGGTGGTGGAAGATTGAGCTCATTGATTGCTCACTGATTGAAGGGGACAGAGCGTGTGCAGAGGCGTGAATTAAGGTAGGCGCTGCAAGTTGGACGAGTTGCAGACAGTCGGCGCGAGTTGCAGACGAGACGGGCGAAGAAGAAACTGGTCGCGACTAGGAATTAATCGCGACTGAAGAACCGCCCGGTATTAGGCGGTCTCCTCCTCTCTGTCCGCCAATGAACCAGGCGGTAGCCTGTGGTCTCGTCCGCCTGATAAGGGGGCGGTCTTCTCTGTGCCGTCCGCCAGTTAACCAGCGGTTCCATGTGTCTCGTCCGCCTAATAAGGAGGCGGTCTCCTCTGTCTTGACCGCCTCGCGGTCTTATGTGTGTTGTCCGCCTCTTTGTAGGCGGTACTCTCTGTTCCGTCCGCCTCGCGGTCGTGTGTGAGAGGTCCGCTAGTTATTGGGCGGTCGTGCCCTCTTGTCCATGCGATATTATATATATTATATACATATATATATATAACAATCTTCAACCGGCTCTACATTCTTCGTTATATGTCCGTTTTCTGAGCCGTTTGCGTCTATGCGTTCGTCTCTTTGTCTACTTCACTCCCGGCTTGGTTTTCCTCATGTTAAACCATAATTTTGTGAGATAAATAATAAAACATAAACTAGAGGAAAACTAACCGAAGTGGAGAAATGAGCAAGAAAGTGCTAATATTATATATGAAATACACCTAATAAACATGCTCATTTGGACACTTATCACACCCCCACACTTATCTTTTTGCTTGTCCTCAAGCAAAATCACGTACCCAAGAAGGGAATGCTCAATACTAACAAATATTATTATGAAGGGTAGGAACATGATCTTTTAACTTATTGAGGAGTGTGAAAAATTAACTGCTGGTGGCATAGGTGTGCTCAGGGTGAAAACAAATATAGAGTTTCGGGGTATGATTCAAGGTACTCCAATGTTTCTTTTAGGTGACTCGAGAACTTTTACCATGGCCAACTTCTCTCAGAATGAGCATTTGAGGAGAAGACAAAAGGAAAAATAGATTTATGCATTTGTTTTACTTTCGCATAAGAGATGAGAAGATGTAGGCATCACGCCTTTGTTTTTAAGAACACTCAACTCTCTTGTTGGTTACCAATGGTGTCTCGCAAGTCCCTTATTATTTTTTCTTTCTCTTTTTTTTAAACAGAGTAGTACCTCTTAGCAATCCCTAAGAGAGAAGACAGAAAGAAACCCTGAGTAATAAAATCCAACCATTTACAGATTATTTGGTCACACCGCATATAAAATGCTCCTCAAAAGTAATCAAATTTTTTAAATTTGTACCATTTATCCTACAATTCATAATAGTATTTATTCTTAAGAGAACAACCCACATATAAAGGGTCCACGATATTGAATTTGGACAAACGAAAATAAGGAGAGAGATTAAATATTTAAGCACAAAGTGTCCCCGAAAAGGGCACACTCCCCCACACTTAATTGTTGAACAATGTCCTCATTGTTCACCAGAAAAACAAGGGAAGCTTCAGAAGACCTTTTCGGTTAGTAGATAAAATAGAGTAAACACAAAGTTCACAAATAAACATTAAGCACATAAACGCTCCTCTGCAGTTTTTATTTAAATAAAGCAAAAGTAAAGAAACTGGTACTCCCCTGATTTTATTTTTGCTAGTCGTTAAGGAGTTCCCCCACACTTGAGCTTCAGCCTCAAGTAGCGTAGCTTGGTTGGTATCCACATGGAGGTGCACCTGCATAAGACACTAGAAGCAACCATACTACAAACTGGGTTAAAAGTTAGCAAAAATAAAATTTGAAGAGAACCTGAAAATTAAAAGAGCATAAAAGCAAATAAAATAAAAGTACACCCGGGTTGCCTCCCAGGAAGCTGCCCTTCTTTAACGTCTTCGGCTAGACGCCCGCTTTGGTATCCTGGATCAAAACAAAACGTTACCTCGGCATATAAAATAAGAAAATTAATACTCCTCAAAATCTGGTGTTTGAGGAGGTACTGCCGGGAACGTAGTTCTAACAGAAGACCCGGCGGTGATGATTTTTCTTCCTCAAATTGGAGGATATAAACATCATCCTTTGTAGGTGAGGCTTATAGAAAGAACGCTCGTTATCATCTTCAGAGAAAGTTAATTCATCGAAGGTGATAGTGGCGTTTTTTGTTGGATATGGTGGCGGGAGGTGATGGCAATTCCTTCTCTTCTTTTTCGAGGATGAGGATGTAAATATCCTCATTGTCTGGGTATATTATAGAGAAGGATGGAAGATAGCGGTACTTGATTTTAGAGGAGGGTTCTCTATGAATGGCTCGTTTGTAGTGGGGTGTTCTACCTCTTGAACTGTTTCGCTCATTGATTGCTCTAGTAGTTGAGCGATTCTCTCCAGGTAGTCTGGTTGATTTCTAACCAGAGTTGCTCTTGGACTATGAGACAATCCTCAAAATCATGAGCTCCCCCACATTCGGAGCAGTATAAATCCTGCCAATATTCAAATGCCTCTTCCATTGCCGTGTAAATTTTTTTTTTTTTTGTGTTTTTTTGTTGTATAAAACAAAACTACAGAAAAAGATTAGAAAATAAAATGATTAGAACAAAACATAATAATAATATAAACCAAATATAAAAGAAAATAAATATAAACACAAACAAAAATAATATAGACAAAATATTCTAATAATACAAGTGAATAATCCGGGGCTTAGGGACTAGAATAAACTAGTCCCCGGCAACGACGCCATTTGCAGACGTTATAATCTGAGTGGTTAGAACAGGTGTAATTAACATAAAAGAAAGAAATTAAAACCCAAAAATAACGTCGGGCTGCAAATAAATCCCGGTCGCAGTAGTATAGTGAAAATGTAAGCAAACCGGATGTCGAACCGTGGGACTAATATATATATTCTAGTACCTAAGCGTGTCACAAGAGGGGGGGATTAATTGACTTGTAAAATAAATAAAAAGAAAAGATAAAATAAACTAAGTTGACAGATAAATAAAATGGAACTCTGGGTCAGGTTAATATAATCTGCATAATTAAGCTATCTCTACTGGTTTAATAATTTGGCAAGGTTCCTGTAAATATCTTAAGGACTAAGTCATAGCCTCATAAGAACTCGTTCACCTGTAATGCAAGGTTCTAATCAAGGTTCAAGCAAAAGCCTGCGAACGGCAGAGGAGGAGTATTTGAGGAATTACATTTGCAACTGAATACTAACTCATTAAATCATAATAAAAGCTTCTCCAGTTTTACGCTTTAATTAACCTGTCTATTATCACCTGGTCTGATCAAAAATGACTTAGTAGAGCAATTTAATAAATTTGCGAGATCTATTAAAAAGGTGCATGATAACCTTTAAGCGTAACAAACTGTATAAAAATAAACCAGTAGAAATATTGCATAATTAGTACAGATACATAATAACTATTCCCAGAGTAAACGTAAACTAGCCTAACATATTAAATAGATAGATAGAGACGAGAGTAATAGAAATCATCCGTAATCACTCCGTCTCACTCTGCTATTTTGTGTACGTAGGGCTAGAGGTGAATTTGGTGGACTGTAAAATAAATAAATGGAGAAGAGAAAGGAGAAAAGGAGAAAGAAGAGAAATGAGATGGTGGTGAAGTGGTCGTGGATCGATTGGTGAATTCGTGATGTAACACCCTACAACGCCCCTATCAACTACCAAAATCGCAGCGGAAACAACCAAACAAACAATAACTAAACGCTTTGGTGTTACAACGCCGTTAACCACCCACGTGGTTAACTAGGCAGAATAAAATACAAGTGTATCGGTCTGATGATCAGACTCCCGAGCGTAGTAACTAACATCCATATATAAACATAACCGACAATACCGAGTACTTAATTTACAAATCATCTCCAAACCATAATCATCCAACACTGTATAACAAGGTATCAAAATGTACGCCTCGGGAGCACAGGCGCATCCCGGGCTCAACAACCTACTTATCCAAAAGTATATCTACAACCTAGGACCTAGAGCCACTCTGCCTCTTCGATCCTCATCCTGCAATAAAAATATGGAGCCCCGAGGGGGTCAGCACCTTTGCTGGTATGGCTAACGCGCAGCCCATCGGCTACCGGGATACGCGCAACCAATTGTCATAATAACATGGCATTCATTTTTAAATCCGACATATATATATACCATAGCATAGCAAGGTAATTAGCATAGCACAACAACAATACATATCACCACAAGAACGGTTCACATTAAGATCCTTCCACCATAGTTAGTACATACCATGAGAGCATAGAGATTGTTGCCAACCCATACCAAGCTCGTTAATTACCTCATCACCATCCTGTTTTTGAACGGTTGACTTAAACCAGGTGTGTCGGATATAGTGATCCCAACACACCAAACAACACAGTATGCCCCTGTGGCCCGACGTGAGTCAGTAAACTAGCTTTGGATAAGCTAAGGGAGGTTGAAACCAAATTGGAATACCACCTAAACATACACCAAGAGAGCCGAACCGGATATGATAACGACCCCATCCATCACACGCGTGGCCGGAACATACCGGACTCCTCACTCCCCCCGATTAGCACTTGTTAGTGATCACACAATATTTTGTTAAGTCACATACAAGCAAGTGTTTAGGTCTTGTTAGACACGCCAAGGGAAAGGAGACATAATAACACAACATCATAATATATAACAACTGTAAGCTCTTTTCATGCCTAATCTTATAAGGTCGTAAACACTCAGAAAACAATCAACACCCAAGCCGGTGTAAACCGTTAGGCAACAGACTGCAAGAAAACCATACCTTGGTCCTTGCCTCGTTTCGTTTCCACCTTGAGAGAATCCTATACACATTAGTAACGTCGGTTAATTAACGCACTAATCCATTATTAACATTATCTATTAGTTCATTTTTATTTACACTTGTTACAACCTTTCATCCTTTTAATTGCCTTTAAAACCCACCTAACATGTCCCACATAACCTTATAATATCTTTACTAACCAACTACTATTTTTAGGTAACAATTCCCATCTCAAAACAATAATTTTTGGTCCATATAGTGCCCTGTCCGAACTTGTGTCCGAGCTCCAAGTTCGGACACAAGCCGTGACTCTAAACCCAAAACAGACACATGTCCGAACTTGTGTCCGGACTTCGGAAGTTCGGACATGAGTCGAGAGAAATCCAAGGCAGAATTCTATATGTCCGAACATGTGTCCGGACTTCCCAAGTTCGGACACAGTTCGAGGATAATACCTAAGAAGTAACAGGTGCGTCCGAACTTCCAAGTTCGGACGGTAGTTCGGACACTACCTAAAATCCAGAAAACTGTAAGCGTAACAGGGCATGTCCGAGCTTCCAAGTTCGGACGGAAGTTCGGACGTGCCATTATACTCATTTTCTACAACCTTAAACACTTAGCCAAATTTCTCCAAGCCTCCAACACTTATAGTGTCTTCTCCTTAAGTTCCTAAGTGATGTTTCATGCCTATACTAACCATTATATCAAGATATTCCTTCCACACAACATCATTACTTTTAACATCATTTCTTATAAACTAAAACTCCTTAAGTCATTCTTGAAATCCCTTTCCTAAGCTTACACTTTCTCCTTATTTTACCAAAGTTGCCTAGGCCTTCATCTAAGTCCAAAATGACTTTGGTACATACTTAAACCTCAAGATCATGCCTAAGTCCTTATTACACTCTAGAACACTTCCTAATTCATCAAAAATTCCTTTACAACATCTTGAACTCCTTATGCATTTTCTAAATTTCGACATAGTTTCTCCTAGCATTTTGTACACTTAGCACATTATTTCATCATCAATCATCCTAGAACACTAAGAACACCAAGAACACTTTCTTACACAACTTCACCAAATTCACACCACATCACAATATAGTGCATAACTTAATTGCATGGCACTTAGGCCCTTAAAATGCATGGCTCTTAGGCCCCTAAGTGCTTAAATCGTAAACACTGAATTTCCACAATATATATGCCTTTAACCTGCGATTACACCAGCACAGCAAACATATGTTTTTTACTAGTCTCCTTGAGAACATTTACTAGGTCATTTACCATGTGCTCTTTAGGTAGTTTTAGTAAGCAATATAGCTCATTTTCTCCTAAGGCATTAAACAACATTAAGTTAGTAGATTTACCTCTTTTTTTCCACACACTTCCTTCTTGTTTCCTTACAAAACCGTATGGTATTTTGATTCCTTGTCAAGTTCTAGACAATGTACAAACATCATAATGAGTAATCAAGCTATAGGCTTCATCTCATTGTAAACCCTAATTTGACATTGTTTCAAAAATTAATGTAGTTGTTTTACCTTGATCTTTGAAGAGAGTTTGGATATATAACAAGAGAGGACCACCTAGTCCATGAAGGGTTGGAATGAAGCTAGAACAAGGTCACATAAAAAGCTCCTTCAATGTGTATTTTCGGACATGACAAAAACAAGGAGGAAATGAAGTTTTTATTTGAGATTCCTTACCTAGAAGCAAAGGAGAGTAATAATATGTCAAAATACAAGCTCAAGCTCCTTCAATGGTGGAACACCTTGGCACCGAAATGGAGCTCTTGGAGTTTTGAGAAGATAGGAATGAAGAGCTTGATGAGAGGAGTGATTGGTGGTATTTGTTTTTGATTTGGACAAGTGAGCTAGGTTTAACAAGTGGTCAAAGTTGGAGCTTCCATGGTGATAGTGGTATTACCGAGAGAGAACAAGGAAGAAGGAAGAAGAGAGGTGTTTGCAAACCGTGGGAATGAAGGAAAGAAATGAGAATGAGATAGGATTTGCTTTTAAGAAGATATTTATGTTATAAAGTAAAAAGTAGTTTTACTTAGTTTGCTTTAATTACTTATTACCTTAACTAGAGAGTGGTGAGTCACCACACTTATAAAAACCGGCCCCCTTTATTAGTATGAGGGTGTTTTAGTCTTTGTTGTCAATTTAATTACTTAATACAACATATGTTATAAACTAGCTTATAAAAAGTACTATTCCCTAACAAGGCACTTAGAAGTGAAATTTTTGATTTCCCATTAATATAGCCACCCAAATGTGATACTATATAGTACACATATATATTTAGAGTAATGATGGACATTTAGCCATTCAAAACTCATTTACAAGACAATTTTTCAAAAACGTGCTTTAAGACTTCTTAAAGCACATTTTGTGTTTTAATTTGTTTTCAAGCTTGTGGTTTTCTTTGGTAATTGCTTTAATATGTTCATTAGTATATAAATGAAGTCTTGGTAAGCTCATTAGGTCTTACTCAAGTTTATCCCAAGCTTAGAGCACATTTTAGCTCTTATTGACTTTAAAGCACATTTTGTGTGTTTGTTTTGTTTTGTTTAAATGTTACTAATGTTTCTAAGACTCTCTTTAGTCTTAAAATTTCATGTTTTAATGTTTAACCAACATACCAAGGTTTGGGGTATTTCAATCTACCCCCCTTAAAAGAACTTTGTCCCCAAAGTTCATACTTCCCACATATCTTACTATTAGAACATGGAAACATCTTTTAAACACCACACTTCCCAAACATCATTACCAACCTTATCATCATTCTTACACCACAACGGACTCAAGGTCCAACCACATACCATCATACTTTCCAAACCACACAATAGCATTCAGACACAACGGTCTCTGTGACATAACATGAACATGGACAATGTATACATATACATGTCGTATACAACCATAACCGAAACGGCTCCCCCCCCTTAAAAGGGGTACGCCCCGTACCCTATACATATAAACACTAAGAAGAAACAATGACGGGTGCTTCGCCTTCATCTTTTCTTCCAGCTCCCAAGTGGCCTCCTCAAAGTCCTGGTTAGACCAGAGGACCTTCACCAGTCTCACGGACTTATGGCGAGTGTTCTCGAGTCTTAGTATCCAGAATCCGTACCGGAGTCTCCACTGATCGCATGGTCGGCTCTAAGGTTAGCCTTTCCGGCTGAAGCACATGAGACGGATGAGACATATACTTCTTCAACTGGGACACATGAAATACATCATGTACCTTGCCCAGCTCTGGCGGTAATCAAGTCTAAATCAAGTCTATAAGCTACCGGGCCGATCCGCTCCGTCACAACATAAGGACCTACATATTTCGGGCTCAACTTGCCCTTCTGACCAAAACGAAATACTCCCTTCATGGGGGATACCCTAAGAAATACCTGATCGCCTACGGCGACTCCAGGTCGCGTCGGCGCACATCTGCGTACGACTTCTGTCTATCCTGAGCTGCTTTCATATTAGCCCTGATCTGGCGAACTTCTGCCTGAACTTGCTCAAGATACTCTGGTCCTATAATGACCGTCTCACTCGACTCATCCCAACATAATGGCGTGCGGCATGGCCTACCGTACAATGCTGGAAGGGAGACATCTTGATCGATGCATGATAACTGTTGTTGTAACTGAACTCGATCAGATGTAACTTATCAATCCAGCTGGTCTGAAAGTCAAGTGCACATGCACGTAGCATATCCTCAAGTGTCTGTATGGTGCGCTCACTCTGACCATCGGTCTGTGGGTGAAAACGCCGTGCTCAATTTCAGTTCAGTACCAAGTGCCTCTCGTGTAGACTTCCAATATCTGGATAAGAATCTGGTATCTTGTCGGATACAATCGTCTTTGGTACACCATGATGTCTTATATTTCTTTGTCGAATAGTTCTGCCAATCTTGCCACTTTCCAGGTGTCGCTCATCGGAATGAATCGAGACACCTTGGTCAGTCGGTCAACTACCACCCAAATCATATCAGACCTCCCCTTGTAGGCGGAAGCCCTACTACGAAGTCCATAGATATGTCATGGAACTCCACTCCGGCACTGGCATTGGCTGCACCATACCACCAGGCCGTCGGTGCTCAAACTTGACCTTCTGACAAGTGAGACAACCTCAACACATAGTCATTTACATCCTTTTTCATTCCAGCCCACCAGAAGTATCTTTCATACCTTTATACATCTTTGAAGCTCCGGGGTGAATCGAAGTAGTAGAACAATGGGATTCACTCAATATGCGCTCCTTCAGCTCAGCGCTACCCCTGGGTATACACAATCTGCCGTTAAGCCTAATCAGGTCATCATCGTGGAGTCTGAAGTCATACTTCTGCCCTCGAATGTGCCATCAATAAGCTTCTGTCTAATTTCCACCATATATGATCCGTCATCTGAGCACTCCGCACCTCTTCAACCAAGCCAGTATGAGAGACTAGCGAATGGAGAGAGTGTGCTCGGCGACTCAATGCGTCAGCTACCACATTTGCCTTACCCTCCTTATACTGTAAATCGATATCATAATCATTCAAGAATTCAACCCACCTTCTCTGCCTCATGTTCAACTCTTTCTGAGTGAACAAGTATTTCAAGCTCTTGTGGTCAGAATAAAAGTCACACTTACCCCATACAAGTGATGTCGCCATATCTTCAGTGCGAAGACAATGGCCCCCAATCCTAAGTCATGGGTAGGGTAGTTCTCCTCATGCTTCTTCAGCTGTCGGGAGGCGTAAGCCACGACCTTCCCGTGTTGCATCAAACAACAACCCATACCCCTGCCTGATGCGTCGCAATAGACCTCAAAAACCATCTGGACCGTCTGGTAATGTCAGAACCGGTGCAGATGTCAGAGCATCCTTGAGACTCGTGAAAGCTCTCTCACAGTCGATGTCCACTCGAATGGTGCATCCCTTTTCATCAAGAGTCATCGGCTTCAGACTGGAGAAGTCCTTCACAAATCTCCTATAGTAACCTGCCAGACCGAGGAAGCTCCTGATGTCGTAACTGTCTTCGGCCTAGGCCAGGTGCGCACTGCATCTATCTTTGCCGGATCAACAGCGATCCCGGCCTCAGATATTACATGTCCAAGGAATGACACTTGGTTCAACAAAATTCACACTTAGAAAATTAGCATACAGCTGATTCTTTCTTAACGTCTGCAATACATCTCTCAGGTGGCTTTCATGCTCACCTCTCGATTTCGAATACACAAGTATGTCATCGATGAAGACTACCACTGATTTGTCCAACTGATCTTGGAACAAACGGTTCATTAAGTCCTGAACTTAGCTGGTGCATTTTGACAAGCCAACGGCATAACTGTGAACTCATAATGCCCATACCTAGTTCTGAAAGCTGTCTTCTCGATATCACTGTCACGGATGGCAATCTGGTGATATCCGGAACGCAGGTCTATCTTGGAAACACTGATGCTCCCCTGAGCTGATCAAATAGATCGTCGATGCGTGGTAAAGGGTAACGGTTCTTCACCGTAACAAGCATTCAGCTCCCGATAATCAATACATAGGCGGAGGCTACCGTCCTTCTTCTTCACGAAGAGAACCGGCGTCCCCATGGTGACACACTAGGGCGGATAAAGCCCTTGTCGAGTAGGTCTCTCAGCTGCTCCTGAGCTCTGTCATCTCTGCTGGAGCCATACGGTAAGGTGCCTTCGCAATGGGTTCGGTGCCCGGAACTAGATCAATCTGAAACTCAACCTCTCGTGCTGGCGGCATGCCGGCAGTTCCTTAGGAAATACATCAGGAAACTCCGACACACACCGGCACATCTGGGCTAAACTCAGGGTCTCTCTCTATGTCCTGGACATAGCAGAGGTATACATCATTCCCTCGTCGTAACTCACGATACATGGCCATGGCGGGATGATCCTGATGTGTCGAAGGCTCCCTGGGCCTCTGGCGGTATGATATAGTAACCCCAGATGGACTCCTAAGAAGCAGTCGATGCTCGGCACATAGGATTCTACCCTTGTACCGCTCCAACCAGTTCATCCCGACAATCACATCAAAACCTAGTCCGTCGAACTCTATCAAGTCGATCGGAAACTCTTCATCCATGATTCGAAACAAACATCTCGGTAGTAGCGGGTACATCTGATCCGCTCTTTCGACGAGGAGAGTAACCACGAGTCTGGCATCTCTTCACAGTCTAACCCCAGCCTCTTCGCAAATGATAGCGAAATGAATGTGTGTGAGGCTCCAGAGTCGAACAAGATCGATGCATCCAGCCATTCACTGGAAAGGTACGGTGAGGATTGTGCCGCTCTTGCGGCTTCTGCCTTATTGCAGACACTTAGTATGACCTCCCGTTCCGAGTGCACATCCTAATTCATTGGCAAACTAATAAGTATTGGATAACAACACGGTTCATATGCTTCAAACAACTCCACTTTATTCATTAACACACTCTTTTTACAACATTCATTGGCTTTACTGTCGCCATGATTCATACTTACAATATCCTTAATACATACTGGTTACCACATAATTATACAAGGCTTAAAACTGCCTGAAGGTCAAATTCAAACGTCCGGGTTTCATGTGTGTGGCATTGATCACTGCCGACGGTGCGGTATTCAGTTTGATCTTTCTGATGCCATGGTATAGCATCCTTGATTGCCCACCCATGATTAATACATCTCCCGATTTTAGCAGTAGCTTCTTTGCGAGATCAGCACGCTTCTGCTCGCCATACACAAACACTGCGGTATCACCAATGGACCAAGACACCACGGGTACTCCCTTACTTAGAGACTCGGGTGACTCGTCCTTATCTTGGTGTATACCTAACCGTCCACCTTTCTGGTAGAAGTTTACAATGCATAAATCTGCTTTTACACTTGGAATTGATTCCGTTTCAACTTGCTGAGCAATTCCCACGGCGTGGTTAACGACCGCGTGGAACTCCTCTGGTATACTTGATACTGTTGCTCCATCTTCAGCTCGTACTTCTTGATATGACTTGGTGTAAGGGTTCCAGTCCTTACCCATGCACATCATCTTCAATTGCATCCTTGCTCCGTTCGGGTATTCGGGTGTGTAAACCCTCCTGGTTTTGCTCCAAGTTCGTCGCATCGTCTGATGATATGGTTTGTGCTTCCGGTGTCAGGTATCCATTTAAAAGTATCATACCTGGTTGGATAACCTGACATTGCTCCAATGGAAAGTCGGTGATGTTGATGGCGGTTTCTTCAGGGTTCGTGTGGGTGGGATTGGATAACATATATTGAAAGTTCCTTAAAGTTTAGAGTACTCTAATTAGGTGAGTCTCACATTATTTCATTTATTTACTCACATGGTTGTTTATTTAAACTCACTCATACTCATGCATGAAATGCGGTATGCAGACACTCATTTCATTCAACAGTTTAGGCGGTACCTGGTCTAGAAGAGGGCCTGGCGCCTCAGACCGGTCCACCACATTCAGGGTGGCCTTGTTGGACCCGACCCCTTCCCCTTCTGGGACTCTGTGTACCTCTGATCTGGGGGTGGCTGGTTCGCGTCTTCTGGCCATCGGTGGTCGCAGTGGCCTTACCCTTCCACTGCCCCTTTGGCTTGTAGTTCCTGCTGTTGGGGTTCGTCCAACACTCAAACTCACGGTGCCCCATCTTCTGGCAGTGACGGCACCTCACATCATTCCCCTTGCAGTCTTTGCCGGGGTGGTCTCCATTGCACCACTTACAGTAAAAGTGGCGCTCCGGTCCAGAACCCGTGCCAGCTGCTATGACAATACACAATCAATACTTGTTCCACAACTTATCAACATATACTCTAACTTATCACACAGAATAGACATTACCCTTAGGTGGGTAAGAACGTAGGGGCTTGGCCGCATACGCATAGGTGAGCTGCAGAGGCTCCTCAGCAGTGGTGGTTGGGTCTGGCCCTTGCCACCTTGTTGCTGTCCTTTCTGGGACTGGGAGTATGACTTCTTCTTCTTCCCTCCCCACTGCCCTTGCGTGCCTTGGCCCTCGTTCTGAGCCTTGCGCTTGAGCGCACTCTCCTCGTCCCTCAGACGGACGGTGATCTCCACAATAGCAGCGGCATGATAGCACTCCTATATTTAGGGTGTCAGTTATGCCCCGCCAAATAAACTCACAACACATTAACACATTGTACACACTTATTCACATTACACTGTAATTCCTTTACCTGCAAGGTGGTATATCCAGTAGGCCCCATGCCGTAGCGTAGGCGATAGTTCAGTCCGTTGTAGAAACGGTTCACAAGGATCCGGTCTGAGTAACCCAGATCCGGTAGCAGGTGGATAAGTCCGATGAAGGCTGAGTAGTACTCATCTACCGTCATCTTATCCCCTTGTCTCAGGTTGTCCAACTCCAGGCGCTTGGCCTCTTGCACATGTATAGGATAGTATTTGGCTCGCAGCAGAGCCGTGTACTCCCTCCACTAAACGTCGGATCAGCAACTCTACCCTCGCGCACAAGCTTCCACCAGTTTTGTGCCGAGCCTTTCAAGTAGTAAGCAGCAAGTCGTACCTTGACCTGCTCAGGTGGTGCTAGGGTTTCGAAGGCGGTCTCCATCTCGGAGATGTATGCCTCGAGCTTACGGGATCGGTCTCCCCACTGAATGAGGGCGGCCTCAGATCAGCCAACGCCTTGACCCAATTGGTCTCTCGTGGCGGTGGTGGTGGTGGCTGAACTCCGGGCTGTTGCCCTTGCTGAATAGCAGCAACTAGATCGGGTACCAACTGGGCTACGGCGGCTGCAACTGCCTCAGCCATAGTCTGTGCCGTAGTATCATCGCCCTGGTTACCCAAATCTCCAGTACCGCGCCCGCGGCCTCTCCCTCGTGGTCTACCTGCCATCTGAATTTATATGAACATTTCATTAGCATTATGCTTGCACACTTATCGGTCCAATGGTTATAGTATCTTCCCGACAACCAGGTAATTCCACACTTAGTTAGTGGTTAACCTTTCCAAATATGTTCACTTAGGTATCTGTAGTTAGGTTTCCTAACTCGGTATATTCCTAAGCTCGGTATTCTAGTCATCAGAGCGATACTTCGCTCTGATACCACTTTTTGTAACACCCCTACAACGCCCCTATCAACTACCAAATCGCAGCGGAAACAACCAACCAAACAATAACTAAACGCTTTGGTGTTACAACGCCGTTAACCACCCACGTGGTTAACTAGGCAGAATAAATACAAGTGTATCGGTCTGATGATCAGACTCCCGAGCATAGTAACTAACATCCATATATAAACATAACCGACAATACCGAGTATTTAATTTACAAATCATCTCCAAACCATAATCATCCACACTGTATAACAAGGTATCAAAATGTACGCCTCGGGAGCACAGGCGCATCCCGGGCTCAACAACCTACTTATCCAAAAGTATATCTACAACCTAGGACCTAGAGCCACTCTGCCTCTTCGATCCTCATCCTGCAATAAAAAATGGAGCCCCCGAGGGGGTCAGCACCTTTGCTGGTATGGCTAACGCGCAGCCCATCGGCTACCGGGATACGCGCAACCAATTGTCATAATAACATGGCATTCATTTTTAACATCCACATATATATATACCATAGCATAGCAAGGTAATTAGCATAGCACAACAACAATACATATCACCACAAGAACGTTCACATTAAGATCCTTCCACCATAGTTAGTACATACCATGAGCATAGAGATTGTTGCCAAACCCATACCAGCTCGTTAATTACCTCATCACCATCCTGTTATTTGAACGGTTGACTTAAACCCAAGGTGTGTCGGATATAGTGATCCCAAGCACACCAAACAACACAGTATGCCCCTGTGGCCCGACGTGAGTCAGTAAACTAGCTTTGGATAAGCTAAGGGAAGGTTGAAACCAAATTGGAATACCACCTAAACATACACCAAGAGAGCCGAACCGGATATGATAACGACCCCCATCCATCACACGCGTGGCCGGAACATACCGGACTCCTCACTCCCCCCGATTAGCACTTGTTAGTGATCACACAATATTTTGTTAAGTCACATACAAGCAAGTGTTTAGGTCTTGTTAGACACGCCAAGGGAAAGGAGACATAATAACACAACATCATAATATATAACAACTGTAAGCTCTTTTCATGCCTTAATCTTATAAGGTCGTAAACACTCAGAAAACAATCAACACCCAAGCCGGTGTAAACCGTTAGGCAACAGACTGCAAGAAAACCATACCTTGGTCCTTGCCTCGTTTCGTTTCCACCTTGAGAGAATCCTATACACATTAGTAACGTCGGTTAATTAACGCACTAATCCATTATTAACATTATCTATTAGTTCATTTTTATTTTACACTTGTTACACCCCTTTCATCCTTTAATTGCCTTTAAAACCCACCTAACATGTCTCCACATAACCTTATAATATCTTTACTAACCACTACTATTTTTAGGTAACAATTCCCATCTTAAAACAATAATTTTTGGTCCATATAGTGCCCTGTCCGAACTTGTGTCCGAGCTTCCAAGTTCGGACACAAGCCGTGACTTAAACCCAAACAGACACATGTCCGAACTTGTGTCCGGACTTCGGAAGTTCGGACATGAGTCGAGAGAAATCCAGGCAGAATTCTATATGTCCGAACATGTGTCCGGACTTCCCAAGTTCGGACACAGTTCGAGGATAATACCTAAGAAGTAACAGGTGCGTCCGAACTTCCAAGTTCGGACGGTAGTTCGGACACTACCTAAAATCCAGAAAACTGTAAGCGTAACAGGGCATGTCCGAGCTTCCAAGTTCGGACGGAAGTTCGGACGTGCCATTATACTCATTTTCTACAACCTTAAACACTTAACCAAATTTCTCCAAAGCCTCCAACACTTATAGTGTTTCTCCTTAAGTTCCTAAGTGATGTTTCATGCCTATACTAACCATTATATCAAGATATTCCTTCCACACAACATCATTACTTTTAACATCATTTCTTATAAACTAAAACTCCTTAAGTCATTCTTGAAATCCCTTTCCTAAGCTTACACTTTCTCCTTATTTACCAAAGTTTGCCTAGGCCTTCATCTAAGTCCAAAATGACTTTGGTACATACTAAAACCTCAAGATCATGCCTAAGTCCTTATTACACTCTAGAACACTTCCTAGTTCATCAAAATTCCTTTACAACATCTTGAACTCCTTATGCATTTTCTAAATTTCGACATAGTTTCTCCTAGCATTTTGTACACCTTAGCACATTATTTTCATCATTAATCATCCTAGAACACTAAGACCACCAAGAACACTTTCTTACACAACTTCACCAAATTCACACCACATCACAATATAGTGCATAACTTAAATTGCATGGCACTTAGGCCCTTAAAATGCATGGCTCTTAGGCCCTTAAAGTGCTTAAATCATAAACACTGAATTTCCACAATATATATGCCTTTAACCTGCGATTACATACAACAAGACATATGTTATTTACTAGTCCCTTGAGAACATTTTACTAGGTCATTTACCATGTGCTCTTTAGGTAGTTTTAGTAAGCAATTATAGCTCATTTCTCCTAAGGCATTAAACAACATTAAGTTAGTAGATTTACCTCTTTTTTTCCAACACACTTCCTTCTTGTTTCCTTACAAAACCGTATGGTATTTGATTCCTTGTCAAGTTCTAGACAATGTACAAACATCATAATGAGTAATCAAGCTATAGGCTTCATCTCATTGTAAACCCTATTTGACATTGTTTCAAAAGCATTATGTAGTTGTTTTACCTTGATCTTTGAAGAGAGTTTGGATATATAACAAGAGAGGACTCCACCTAGTCCATGAAGGGTTGGAATGAAGCTAGAACAAGGTCACATAAAAAGCTCCTTCAATGTGTATTTTCGGACATGACAAAAACAGGAGGAAATGAAGTTTTTATTTGAGATTCCTTACCTAGAAGCAAAGGAGAGTAATAATATGTCAAAATACAAGCTCAAGCTCCTTCAATGGTGGAACACCTTGGCACCGAAATGGAGCTCTTGGAGTTTTGAGAAGATAGGAATGAAGAGCTTGATGAGAGGAAAGTGATTGGTGGTAGTTTTTTTTGCTGGACAAGTGAGCCTAGGGTTTAACAAGTGGTCAAAGTTGGAAGCTTCCATGGTGATAGTGGTATTACCGAGAGAGAACAAGGAAGAAGAAGAAGAGTGGTGTTTGCAAACCGTGGGAATGAAGGAAAGAAATGAGAATGAGATAGGATTTGCTTTTAAGAAGATATTTATGTTTATAAAGTAAAAAGTAAGTTTACTTAGTTTTCTTTACTTACTTATTATTATCAACTAGGAGTTGTGAGTCACACACTTATAAAACCGGCCCCCTTTATTAGTGTGAGGTGTTTTTTAGTCTTTGTTTGTCAATTTAATCACTTAATACAAATATGTTACAAACTAGCTTATAAAAAGTACTATTCACCTAAACAAGGCACTTAGAAGTGAAATTTTTGATTTCCCACTAATATAGCCACCCAAATGGGATACTATATAGTACACATATATATTTAAGAGTAATGATGGACATTTAGCCACTCAAAACTCATTTACAAGACAATTTTTCAAAAACGTGCTTTAAGACTTCTTAAAGCACATTTTGTGTTTTAACTTGTTTTCAAGCTTGGTTTTCTTTGGTAATTGGTTTAATATGTTCATTAGTATATAAATGAAGTCTTGGTAAGCTCATTAGGTCTTACTCAAGTTTATCCCAAGCTTAGAGCACATTTTAGCTCTTATTGACTTTAAAGCACATTTTGTGTTTGCTTTTGTTTAATTGTTTACTAATGTTTCTAAGACTCTTTTTAGTCTTAATAAATCATGTTTTAATGTTTAACCAACATACCAAGGTTTGGGGTATTTCATTCGGATCGATTGAATTTGTTAGCCAGAGACGACGAGAGAATTGCGCGCTCCCAAGCCAAGAGACGAATAGGTTCTGCATCACTTGGTTTCTTGATGCTGCCATTGATAAAACCGTGCTTATTTTTAGCCTTGAGAGCCATCATCATTCCCCATTTCCAACCCTGGAATCCGCTGTCATTGAATTTTGGAACCAGACTCACACCGGGTTGTTAAGACGCGTGAACATACAGGGGATCGCTGGCGTCGATGCTGGTGTTGCTGGAAGAAGCGCCCTTCTCTGGTTCCACTTTCTTTCCGGTGTCAATGATTTCATCGTCGGCCATCTTGCTTGCGGAAGAACGAAAGAACTATCTTCTTTCCTGGTGCTCTGGTACCATGTAGGAAAGTGAGTCGAAGAAGAACTCACAATGGAGAAGATGCGAGACAAAAGAAGTAAACGAGAGAGAGATTGATTTAGGCAAAGCTTTCTGTATTGTGTATTGTGTGTCTTACAAGCCTAGGACTAGCAACTCATATATAGAGTTTGGAGGTAGAAGATTACATAAAGATTACAGAAGATCAGAAAAACTACCCTAAATGAAGATATTATATACAGACTGAAATAAATGCTATGGATACACATACATGGACTAAAATAATGGTTGACTGAAATAAATGCTATGGATACACATACATGGACTAAAATAAATGGTTTGCCTAAAATAATTATCTAATATGGTGGTGCTTATATCATTTTTTCTAAAGTAAACCTTATACAAAGAAAACATTATTTTCATTTTGGGATTTAATAGAAAAAATAGTCTTATTTGTACAACCATGTTAATTATTCATATATTACACATTGTATAAACAAACTCAATACACCACATGGTTCACTAACTAAAGAAAAACAAAAGCTTAATGTTCATACTACCAACTATAAATGTTTTGCTTTAATGTTTTATAATACAAACTAATGTGTATCATTACTATTTTATAATACTCTACTAATTTTTATTTTAATAACCTTTTTTAAAATGTTTAGGAAATGAGACTTGGAAATGGTTTAAATGTTGATAAAGTGTAATTATAAAACCTAAATGTTTCAGTTGAGACATATACTAACCAAGATATGTGTATATGCCTAGAGAAAATTATCCAATAAAATGAGGGAACTAGATCCAATGGTAGATTATTGTGAAACGTGAGATAGACTAACGTTTTGGAGTATGAATAATCTCCACCTAATTATTTCATCTACTTTGATAACTTAACCTCAAATAAATGTTTTATAAGACAGAGGAATGTGTATCATTATTGTATATCACTCTATAGTTTTTATAAACTTAAGTTTCTTTATGTTTAGGACTTGGGAATGATTTGAATGTTAATGGATGGGTGCGGGCACGCGACACTCACGCGAGGCAATGATGCGCGATGCTCACACGAGGTGACTGGCGCTGGTGCAAGACGAACACGGGGTGTGACGGGCGTGGGACGGCGGGAGGCACGGCGTTGGTGTGGGCGGGGTAGACTGGGCGTCGAGTGCCGAGTATTAGACACTGATTCACAAAATATTAATTTATACTTTGTCGATACCATTATAAATCTATATTTAAAAATTTATATACAAAAATTGTCATCCAATTGATTATGTCTACCCAATACATAATAACAATCTTGATCAAGAATAGCACGTATTAGCGAATTGAAGCCGAGTATAAAAATCAATACAAGTTCCAAAGGTTGCTTAAAATTTGCACTTTAGAATTTTTGTCAATCAAACTAGCCCGGATAAGTCACCCGAATTGGACCCATAACCCAAGACAAGAATGACTCAAGACTAACCCGAAAAAGTACAACCAAGACCAATGATCAAAAACAAATCCAATCAACACGAATACTAAAATCATAAATATGAACGAACCAACATTACTAATATCAACTAATTACAAACCCATTGATCTACATGAATCAACCTGTGATCTTACAACTAACCTCGAACACCCAAACCTGAATAACTGAAGTCACTCTTCTATCAATGAACCTGACCCAAACGATATTAAATATCTCTTCTCGATGACGTGATTGTGAGGTCTTTACACCAGCAGAGTTGGGCAATACAAGATTTCTCCCACTAATATTCTTCTCGAGTGCATACATGACACTCTGTTCTTTCCTAAACAAAGAAAATCTCTCCTTTGATATTTGTGGGGTTCGTGAAAATCTTACAAAACCTTTTTAGTTAGAGCTAGGTTCCTGATACGAGCCAATTTATTCTACTCCTTAGAACTTTATTCAAAATATAAGTCGTTTTACACTTTTTCTATTCATCATTCTACTTTTGCCCTTTATATTTTAAAATTAGGGAAAATTCCCAATATACCCTTTTTTCTTTCGTAATTCACAATATACCCCTGTTGGTATTCGTAATTCAACTTTAAACATGCTTAATATTGTCCAAAATTGATGAAACTTTACATGAACGATACTAAAGTGTTATATTTTGGTCCAATATCAAATTTGAAGTTTTTTAAGCTCACATATGAACTGTGGGACCCAATGAAAATTGCGACATGTTCATTGGGTCCACATGTCACATATGAGCTTAAAAAACTTCATATTTGATATTGGATGAAAATATAATAGTTTAACAGTGTCCATGTAATGTTTCATCAATTTTGGACAACATTTAAGCATGTTTAAAGTTGAATTACGAAAACCAACAAGGGTATATTGTGAATTACGAAAGAAAAAAAGGGGTATATTGTGAATTTTCCCTTAAAATTATTATATTAATTTCACCCAACTTTATCTTTTCACGATAAAATATACTAACTTCTTTATATTCTTTTTATATCAAAGTAAGAATACACTAGTCATTTTACACTCTTCCTTAAAAGGTGTGCAAAAGTCAACTACTTATATTTTAGATAGGAGACAGTATTTCATTAAAACTTCTTAACTAAAATATCAGATGTAGTGTTTGCTTCATTATTGGTATGTACCATAGTGTGATCCAACATTTTCTTAAAAAAACATTAAGCAAGTGGGAGTACCAAAGGGTGATGAAAATTAACCACATTCAAAATGGACTTGCTAGTAGTCTAAGAATTGTTTTCTACGACAACAATTATGTGTTTTCTTTCCATGTGAAAAGATTCCTTGGTGTTGGGCTTCAATTGTTGAAAAATCAACCAATTTAACACTTTATCGGTAAAGAAACTCTTTTTTTACTTTTACCGAGTCCATCTACACTTGCTATGGTAGCATCACTTCCTGCACTATCAGTATTACATTTTCCCCAATTATCTACGGGTGAAATCAATGGAGCATTTTGATTTGTTGAATGTCAATTGGATTTTTATTCCAGTGTGCTTATCAAATGATGGAGTCTTTGGTTTGTTCATAGACACAATTAATGACATGTTAATGCATTGATATGTCATAGTTCGATTTAGTTGACTTTGTACTACACCTCAAGTTTTCTTTCATCCAATTTTCCACACCTCATTGAAAACTAATCTCCACCTGGTGGTCAAAGCTTAGTTTATTCCGTGTCGTCTTTGCTCATTGACACTCCCTTGGAAATTCAAGAGTATCTTCCTCCATGTCATGGTTATTAAAACTACCAAACTAAAAACCTCTATTACAAAGCAAGGTTAGCAAACCATTGTAATTTGTTAACAAACGTTCTCTCTAATAAGGCCACCTGCCATATATTGTCCCATATATGGTTTCATCCACGGATGGTTTGCACTAATATTGTAAGTAGTGGACACTAAGGGGGTGTTTGTTTTGGGGTAATCAGGAAAGGGAATCAGATTCCTTTTCCCACTATTTGTTTAGCAAGATTTTGCTATTTCAGGAAAGGGTAAGGGATGGGTTTACCCTAAACCCTCTATCTTGATTCCACCCCTACTAGAAAATGGGATTCCTTTCCCTAGTACACTTTGACCGAAGACATATGACCATTGATCGGTGATCGGTGAATATTGATCGACAATTAATGACCGTTGACCGGCAGTCGGTATCCGTTGACCATTGACCGGTGATCGTTGACCAGTTATTTATTTCATTTCCTTCAACTCAAACAAACAACCGGAAAAATCAAAGAGAATTATTTTCCATTCCTCTTCATTCCCTTTCCTAATTCAATTTGTTTCCCCGCTTGAAACAAACGACCCCTAATAACTTCTCATCTTTAGAACTCTTTCATGGCATGAAATTAAACACTTCATATTTAATGTGTGCATTTTTTTCCATAGCTTCAAGGTATTATTGTGGTAGTAAACTTGTTTGATCATCCAATTTCCACTCATCTTCCCCATTTTAAAAGTCTATAACGTAAACAACATGATTGATATAATCTAGCCTATTGTGATTCATGAATTTTTTAAGAGCTTTCTCGGTAGCCCATTCATTAATTCTAGGAGTCAAATGGTCCTTTCTATAGTCTATCTTGAGACCTTCTTATGCTCTTCAATTCTAGGAGTCACACTTGGATCAACCCTTTTGTACTTACTCTGTAGTCTTGTCACCAAATAACTATCATATTATTTCTTTATCCTCTAATTTTTCTACAAGATAAACACTATTCATATGGTTGACTTTTCGTATGCCTATGACATATCTTGTTCAAAGCAATATTGTGAAGTTTGCTCTCATCTTCTTTGTACCCCAACTAAAATAGTTGTATGCTTTGTGGCATACTAAGTTTGGGAGTGGTTAGGATTGCATGGTGAAACACTTGTAGTGCCATTCCTACATGTTTGACAAATGTATTCCTCACTGCATATTATAATGTTGTTATCTTCCATTCTTCCATTATTTTCCTTCATAATTCTCAAGAGAAAAAAAAACTGATTGTCACATTGGGGATTTCAAAGAAAAAAAAAATGAGTGTCATTGGGCCTTTCATGTAAGAGGAAAACTCCTATATTATTCAAAGTTGTTGGAAAGAGGAACTTAATTTGGTCAATTGCTCTTGAAGCTACAATGTTATTGAATATCACAAGATTGGAATTGTCGAGCCTACCTTCCCCCTACTAGTTGTTAAATATATCCAAACCATAATGCTCATATGATTGTTGTAGCTTTTTGGCAAAGCCTAGGTATAATAACTTAATTAACTTTCCCTAGATCCAAGTGGTCTCCCATTTGTGATCCTCAACATCTTCTTCAATATTAAAAGAGATAACATAGAGAGGTAAGGTGATACAAGGTTTTTTTCTTCTTCTTCCCCTACTCAGTTGACACCCCCAATTACGTATAACTTTCATGGTTGAAACTTGAACATATCTCATGACCCGGTTGGTTAAACTTGTTGGTAATCTCAAACGAGGAAGGGCAATGACAATAAAGTGTCATTCAAGCCTATCATATACTTTTCATGAACAATTTGATTGTTGTCACTTGTCACCCCTTTCTCTGTCTTGGAAACATTCCTGGTGTTTGAAACCTTCTTAATCACAATGGTGTTATCCATAATTTATCTTCCATGAATAAAGATGCATTGACTTAGGGAGACTAGTTTGGGGAGATGACGTTTTAACCAGTTCATAATCATCTTAGTTATGGCAGTGTAGAGTGTAGCCCACATTGCAAATAGCGATGGGGCAGAAACATATAATCAATTGGGGTTGTCAACCTAAGGAATAAGGGAGATAAGGGTAACATTCATTTTTCCACTTCGGAGATTGCAAAAGCTATGTGATCATGCCAAAGATAGGCTTGAATTTTTTAAATATTTCTATATTTCTATAAACCATGGAATTCATCTTTTCCCAATGAAATATGTAGCATGATCCATAAATATTTTTCCAACAAATCATGACAACTTCTTCATAAGTAACTATATCTATATGCTGGGGAAATTTGTGGCTCAAACTTTTATGTTACCCATAATTCAACGGTAAGTAATAGTAGTAATTTATTCTCATTATTTCTTATTTCTCTTATTAGCTCAATCCAATATCCTTCAAGATATAAAACTTCATTAGCTTTAGTTTGTCTCCTTTTTATTATTGTTTTAAGGTAAAGATACTTTACATTCATGTTCCCTATAACTATAAATGGGTTCACTGAATTTCAAAACCATATAGCTCTTCTTTAACTAGCTGGCAGTACTCTAACTCCCGCCTTATAACTTCTTTCCAAATCCATCAAATGTTCTCCTCTCCAATAAATGATGCATTTATATGTCTTGAGAGGTGATGAAGAATCTTGTTCGTTTTGTTGTAGAAATTTTAAAGGATATCTTATTCAACATGAAACTTTGTACAAGCTGAGCAATTCATCACTAATATCATTGTTCATAATAGTAGCAGAGAAACGAAACCTCCATGAGTGAACCATGTGAGTTGAATCCTAAATGAGCACTCCTATGTGCGTCTAGTACTTTGACTATTGGACTTCATAAATACAAGGCAATGGTCATGTGAGATCTATGTTTTAAGAGAAATCGTAATCGAGTTGGTTGACAGTAATAACTTACCCGAAAAAACCAACTGAAAAGAATAAAAAAACTCATAAAAGATGAAATAACACCAAAGAAATCCAAAACCTAAACTAAATTTTGCTATATAATCATGCAATCACATATGTTTCAAACGGGAAAAGTATTTTCTATTAAGTAAACCATTAATGATGACTAGATTCAATATTTGAATTTTATTGGTTCATAATTTATTCATAAACTAGTTAACAACCAACCTTGGTTTTTTTACTTACAACTGCTAGCTTAATAATTTAAAGCACTTTAAATTTCATTGTAGAAAAAAAATTCTTTTAAGGTCATCATTATGTCTTTTGATGGTATATTTTGTTATCATTTTGTCAAAGATGACATTCCTCAAAGTTGGCTGGGTTTTACAGTCAACTTTTTATATGACTCTTTTGGAAGCTTTGGTTCTCAAATTGCCAGGTTGCGCATGGCAGTGTCCATAATCTTGAAATTGGATGGTTACTCGATAACAATTTTTCTTGATCTTGCGGATAGTGGCAAGTTGGTGCATGGTGCAGGCAGGGGCGCAAACATCATTTGATGGCTGTTTCCGTAGACGGTAGTGCCACGATTAATGATGCAGGAGTTGGAGTTGTCTGTATAAAAGAGGATGAATTGGTGGTCACTGCTGGGTTTAAAAGTTTTGATGCAGGATTGCATCCGGCACTAGCTGAAGTATATGTATTGAGGGTTGGTACTCAATGTGCGCTTAAGGCTGGTTTTCAAGCGGTCCGCATCAACTCTAACATTTGCTCCAATTTCAGCTATCTTTGTGGCTTCAGATGTACAAACTTTACTTCGATAGTGTTTTGAACATGACTTTAGGTTTTGATTTTTTTGTACTTTAAGGTTTGTGCCAAAGATCTCTTAATGTAAGTGTCATGTGTTGACAATTTGACAGAGGGAGTCATGATGGGGAAGTCTTATGGTTTGAACATATTCCTCATTGTGTTTTGACCTTAGCAATGAATGAAATATAAAGCTCTTTGTTTAAAATAAACTATTGACTTGTTGTTTATCGTTTTGATGAATAGAAGCAATATTCATCCAACTGATTAAGGTGTCGTTCGGTAACTAGATTAATCTTAAATGTCCAGATAAAACTGTCTTTATTTTTTTGAAAAAAAGAACTAGCTTTATCTGACAACATACCCAAAATACCCTTACTTCATTAGCAAACAGAATGATTCAAGCTAGCGGGTTAACCAGTGAAATTAGAGAGAGAAATAAAGACTAACCAGCAATAATACGACAATCAGGAGCGGAGACGACACAGTAGGGGATCACCATTCACCACAATAGGCTTCAAGTTCGACTTGGACCTCGTGTTGCTAATAACACCACCAGTGATAGAACCGTTGTTTTCGTTAAAACAACAGGCTATTGGATTCAGGCAAATCAAAGCCATGATTTTTAATTTTACGCTCACTTCTTCACCAGGTGGTCGTACGAAACATAACCACTCTCAATGAAGCGATCAATTAATTACAAGAAAATTTTCAAAACGAAGCATAATAGATTCTACATTTTGTTGGTTAACAGAGGAGATAGAACAAACGAAGAGGGAGGAGAGCGTGTTGCTTACTTGGCAATGGCAATATGTGTAAATTTTAAAAAAGGACAAGGGTAAACTTGTATTTTTAACTGGGTCAAAAAATCCCAAAAACAACTTAATGTCTCAAAAAGCAGCAAAACCAACATTTATAATAAAGATCATTTTAAGCATCTATAAGATCTTTATGTTGCTGCTTTTTGAAAAATATAAAACAGTTTTTTATGAAAAAACAAAGTAAAGCTAGTTACCGAACGATACCTAAGGGCTCGAGCGCCCGTCATAACACCAAAAGTTAAAACTCATCTAAAGGGCAGCTTGCAATTAAAGGAGCAACAAGTCTATCTGCCCCCACCTTCCACATCCACTCGCACATCAAAGTCAATACACCACACACAAACCTATTAGTATTAATTCAATACAGACAGAGCGCAGTACCCCGAAAATTTAAGGATATATAACCGTAGAAAAAGTTTCAGCATAAGAGAGAAAAATCCAAAACAGTAAATAATGGCGTTTTCCCTTAGAAATTAGCACCCCTTTTATCAAGGAGGCGGTGATCCGACCGATAAGGAGCTAACGCTGGGTGGTTCTTCTTCATTTTTGAAACCAAAGTTCCCGAAAATCCCCTAAAAAAAGGTCGTTTCACGTCTATAAGAGGGGCACAAGAAGGAAAAGAAGAATAAAAAGGATATTCTAAAGCTAATAACATGCATAGCATAAAAGATGTTTATCAGGCCTTCAAAGGATGATAAACTACTTACCATAGCGTCATTTATAGCATAAGCCACACAGTAATGTTCCTGTAATCCAGCACAAGGCAAAGTTGGATGAGAATCTATTACAAAAGCCTCGAGTGGTTGGTACAATAGTGCGCAGACAACATTCAGGGGGAAAGATGGCATCATACTTTGATGAGATGAATTTTAGAAACTAAACTCACTACTCAGTATCAAAAAAAAGCCACTCGAGTAGATGCTATGCTACCAGCAACCACAAAAACAACTATTTCACATATATCTCACGGACAATGGAAGTGACAGGAGTCCTAATGATATCATTAGCAGCCCATATCTCAGAAGTATGGACAAAGTTACCGCTACCGCATGTGCATACATACCCATAAGAAAAGGACTCTCTCAGGAAGTCGTTTTCAGTCGTATCCATAGCCCAAAAGCAACATTTAATATTTGAATGAGAGTAACCATTATACCAATTATTAAAGGAGTATACCTAGTGGCTGTCTGCCTAGATAGGGTTAAATGGAAGAGCCACGAGTGAGTTGTTTGGAGGACCCAACTTCTAAGAAAAATACGAAAACTTGTACCGAAACCACCATAGACAGACTTGAATAGTCAAGTGATTGACATCCGAGTGGCGGAGGATTGGAGTAGGGGACGGAAGGTCCTGAGTTCAAATCCTCTTACCACCCACTTTGGTAGGGGAAAGAAGTTTATTCTTTTATTACTTATTCTGGGGGAGTAGATGAATGGATTTTTCTCTCCGATTACCCAACCTGGTGGAGGAATGGAGTGGTGAAGGACGGGTGGTGGGGGAAAGGAGTTTACTCTCCGATTACCCAGCCTGGTGTCCCAAGGCGAGCATATCCACCATATCGTCAAAGATGCAAGGAAAAAGTTATAAGAAGTTTCTGATGGATGCTCAAGGGTCACCTTCAAGGAGAGGTTAAGGAAGGTTCCTAGGACAAGATCTCTAGGCTTTAGTAAGATGTCCTGTGTAATGTCTGTGTAAGGTAGGACTATAAAGGTATGTAAGAGTTGAGTTGGTGTTGTTTGATTTGCCCTTGCGGCACCCTAGGCCATATGCCTATAATTATCAAAAAAAAAAAAAAGACAGACTTGAATAGTAGAACACAGAAGTTGACACTAATATCCAAGTTATCTTAGAGGGGGCCGTTACAAAGACTATACTATCTTCCAGAGATAATTGTATACAACAATCTCACACGATCTGTGTATATAGCTTTTTCTAAAAGAGAGGTCAGTCATTTATACCAACTTTAACCATGAAATCAATTATTAATATGATCTTATCAGCATCCATGCTGTATCTTTCTTAATTGTAATGGTCAATCTAAAAGCTTGTTTAATCTTACAGCCATCTATTGTCCGCGTCATATATATAGCTTTTTCTAAAAAAAAAGAGGTCAGTCATTTATACTTAGGTCCCGTTCGAACTTTTCTCTGAAACGCAGGTAATGCTGCGAAAAAAACAAGCTACCCATGGTTAGCTTATTGTGAGTTGACATGTGTTATGCAGTTACAATTATAACCATTAATAAGTTGACAAGTGGCTTGCTGAATTCAGAGAAAGGAGATTAATCTCCAAAACGCCACAGACGAACGCGCTCTAACTTTAACATGAAATCAATTATTAATACGATCTTATCAGCATCCAAGTAGTATCTTTCTCAATCGTAATGGTCAATCTAAAAGCTTCTTAAGTTGAAAACAATTATCAAGTAGCATTTCTCCATACGCTAAGAAGATGACCAGGTGAATGTAATAGTCAGGATGAACAAGCAGAAATATAGTATGCAATCAGAAGTTAGAATATTGACTTACCTGCATCATGTACCACTCCTCAAACTCATCAAACAACTCTAACCTCTCAATCCTTATAAACAAAACAAACACAGCAATGAAAACTGTAAGAAACACAATTAAAGAAGGTGCATAGTAACAGATTAGAACATGCAGAGGAGCCATATCATAAGCCCGGCAACCAACAACAGAAGAATCGCAAATCCCTGGGAGCATATCCAAAGTGAAGGGAAGACCTCCACATTTCAAAAACATGAATTGTGCAAAGGACTATGAAGTTTGAATTCATAAGAGAATAAACAATCATTTCAAAAGAAACAAAAAAAAAAAAAACTAAAAGGCAGAGCTAATCATCAAAGATTTGACTGTAGTAACCAGATCAGCATTCATTTCGATGTAAAAATTCAAAATGACATGCTAGCCAGACAGCAACCCTTCTTGGTAACATGAGTGATTCTTGAAAAGAACTATATATAAGAGTCCAAGGAGACATGAAACATTGCACTCTTAGATAGAGGTACTCAGAATATCAGAGTTTTGAAAACACCAGCCAAGACAGCTCTTAGTCATCATAATAAACAGTAAGAAAGGCAATATTATAGAAACCCCTACCTGCGCTTTCTTGAGCATCAATAAATTGTCTGTATACTTTAAGCATATCCCATGCAGTAGCTCTCTGGAAATGGGATCAAAGGCATCAGAAGAACATATTCAACGAATTGTTACAGCAGCTAAGGGAAAGAACAAAACCCATTACACAAAAAACAATATAAAGTGCATCCGCAGCACAAACAGCAAAGACGGTTGTGTAACTAATTTTTGAAATCGTATCCATTAACAATCAGTTAATGAATACTGAGGCATTTTGAAAGGCTGAATATGGGAACCTTATTACAGGAGTCTTGAAGCGTTAATGGTAATGGATTATGTGATACGATCTAAGCAGATCGTCCTTCACAATCCTCAAACTTAAGCCTATTTTCTATTAAAAATCTCCAGAATATCTTTCATTACCACAATACCAGCTTAAGTACTCAAACCCAAAAGCCTACGGTGCATTAGACAGCTGGCTTAACCTACTAACTGTACAGCTATACTCAAACCCCCCCCCACCCCCCCCCCCCCCCACCCCCCCCCCCCCACCCCCCCCCCCCCCCCCCCCCCCTAAACTACCACCTTGTCCTCTAGGTGGGTTGAAGTATGGAGTTCGATCTGGTTGCACCACCAGCAGCTTCCACTTATCAGTGAGCATAGTAGGAATCATTGTTTCTGGGATTAAAAATGGAGGTCAAAGGAAACAGTGGAAGCAGTAATATCCAAACCATCACTGTCGCGAATCAATTTCTAATCTACTTCCCAAGACTGTCTACCTAAGCTTGAGTTTCAATTCCCAGTAAACTCCCCAATTGTGAGCAGCTTCTACGTAGGAGATCACTCTCCCAATCCCTGACAGGGATCCTGTCCTATTGCCAACTCTAGCCGAATTGCTTTGGTGCGTCGATGGTCGGCTGGACTCTCTCCGTCTTTGTTCACTGCATCGGAAGTTTTGTTGCTCCCGGCACTTTCATCAATCTGCCAGACTTGAAGACCAGCTAGGATACATGGGTTCATGAGAATCCATTTGTCACCATACCACTGATGGAGCCAAATGACCTGCGCGCTCCACCGCTGCAATCGAAGTCCGTCAGTCGATCATGTGGCGAAATTAAGTGGATGGGCATCATTAGGTCAAACTGATTGGGTGTGACCCAAATTAGGGAGTACTCTAATTTCTGGATTGTCCCTGCCTCTTTGTTTGGACTCAATTTGGCGACTGAGTGACCCGGTTTGATGACTGGTAAGCCCACTTTTCTTGAACTGCACCAATGAGACAGCAAATCGGGCTTCCTTGACCTCCCCCTCCATAAATTTGATTCTCTCTTCGAACCTCGTTGCAATCTTTTTCTCATGTAGAGTAAACAACAGCCAGGAGGAGACTGAACATCTCCTAAGTCGCCAGCAAATACTTAGCGGACGGTTGACGGCAGGAATTCGAACTGAAAAGCATGCGATGGAAGAGGTTAACAACTCTGAGGAAGCGGAATTTGAGTTGGGGCAAGGACTGACCCTAATTGTTATGAATCGATTACCAGGTTTGATGTGCCTCACTCTTTTCTATCTCTTCCATCATTTCCTTTTGTCCGAATGATCTTCTGCTGCCATCTCCTATTTTCAGAATTCCTAATTCCTTCTAGACTAACGCATAGACAACTAGACAGACCCCTCTTTCTTTGTTGTCGATTTCTCTTCTACTCTTGTCATCCCTTCTTCCCTTTCTTGTCTCCCATATCTGTATCAACTCCTCTTTCTCTTCTAAGGTTTCTGAAGGAACTACCCAGACACAGTTTCCAATCTTCTCAATTTCCAATGTCCTTCACCTAGGCGATTGGATAGATCAATTCATCCAACCCCATTTCCTCTGACTCTACCTCCTTTTTGCAGTCTGTTTCCTCTTCCTAGATCCCCAGCTTCTACCGTTGTCCAAGTGGACGAGCTTCAAACCTGAATCATTACAGTTCAAAGTCGACTGATTGCACTTTGCGTGTGATAACAAACGATGACCGATTATTTGGAGCATTTCTCCCAACCTCCTCTCCATCCTCTCAAAAATCCCAATCAATAATTTCCTGTCTTTCATGTTTCAGAAAGCTCCCACTGCCCAAGAAGAAGCTCTTATACCTATTGGTATGATCTATTTAGATCGTCCTTAACAATCCCCAATCTGAGGCCTATTTCTATTAACAATCTCCAGAATATCTTACAATACCACAATACCAGTTTAAGTACTTGAACCAAAAGCCTATGATGCATTAGACAGCTAACCCACTAACTGTACTGCTACAGCTAATTCAGATAGAGAATTACTCCCTCCGTTTAATAACATCTGTCATTCTAGGATGTGAATTCTAGCTTTTTGACACACTTTTTTCCACATTTGACTCTACACAAAAGTAATTATTATTTGGATAGAAAAGTAAAAAGTAGGGGATGCCTGCATCATTTTTCTACTTTTCTTAATAAGTGTGCAAGTTTCTAAAACGACTTATATTTTGAACGGATGGAGTACATTATAACCCCAACTAACCAGACTAATAACAATCCGTAGTCATAACATTATACAAAAAAACATCTTAATTCATAACTATAATCCATCAGATGAATATACATGAGAGAGGAAAAGTTGGGAAAAATATACTTAAACCAGTCATTGTAAGACCACTCACACATATTATCTATGGACCCAGTACAGGACAACGGTGTTAGAGCAGTAAAAAATAAATACGCAACATGACTATGAAAACTAGCATCAAACAAGAGCTATTACATTATCAAGCCTTCCTGATTATATTTTTAAACCGACAATATATAAAGCCCTCGTTATTTTCAAGGAGGATCACTAACAATTCAAGTCAATTTTATCAAGCGACAAACTTAAATGGTGCTCTCATACAACAGACAAAGTAGACTATGTTACATCATACCTGCCAACCATGATCCAAGAATCCGATCCTATTCTTTGCATCCAGTGCAAAGCAATGCTCAGCACAACCTCGACTCTAGAAAAGCAAAAGGGATGCTTGAGTATTATCAGACAAATGCAAATAACCATACAAGCTAAACAGGATCATAATAATTGCAACTATGGTACTATGATTTTCAATAACAAAGGAAGGAATTGCACATGCCCAAAAGTATACAAAAAAAATGAAACAAAGATTCTTCAGCGGGTTTTTGAGTACTAGGTGGCTCGTGCAAAAACCATGTGATTTATACCAGTCTCCCATAGATTGATATGTGATTAAATTCTATAATTGGACGGCCTTCGGCTAGAATATAGGTTTGCCCCTAAGTATCAAGGGAGATCATCCAAGAAAAAGAGCTTGAAGGTAGCGCATAGTATTATTGCATACTCTTACGCAAATTTGAAAAGGAAAAATATTGCCAAATTATTTTTTAACCTCCAAAGTTTCAATCCCCATTCTCCAGAAAGACAATATATTAGTAGATATAAAAGATATCAAATTATAGGAGACTATATATTATAAGTAGATCAACTAGATATATCAGTAGATAGAATTACTAGTACATGAGCAAGCGTACGGGTTTAATTAAGAGCATCATGGAACTTGTATGGCCTTAGGCCTCTTGGCAAGTCTTACAACTTGATAGGCGGACTTTGCTCCGTTTAGTCAAAGTTCGACCTTTATCATTCTTGTAATCCATCTCTTCTCTAACAGAGACAGACAAGTCTTACTCTTGCGTACTTTTCAAAACTTCAAACAGATTAATCAATGTACATTTCTTCTCATCAAATATATTCATGCTTAAAACCACTAGACCTACTTACACTCAAGCTTGAACACCCCGCCCATAAATTGGGTGTAAAACCGTAACAGAGAAATTACAGAGGATAATTGGCAGGCCAATAGTAACAACTTGGCAAGGAGACTGGTGGAAGAAGGTCCAAGTGCTTAGTTTTTGGTCGTGTTGTTAGCTTGAGTGTGGGGCTAGGGACTAGGGTTAGACTACCACGTTAAGGATTGCCTCGACTGATAGGTCTGTGGCAGTGTTTGACAGAGTTATAGTTAGCTGTGTTGTGACTGTGGACTACAATGATGTTGGGATAGTTTAATATCCTGCATCGATAAGTGGATGTTGGAGTAATTAACAATAACTGACGAGACAGAAGCAACAACAACACAGGTGATCCTATTAATATCACTATGAGAACTGTAATCTTGGGAAGGCTAGGCGTTGGACTGAGCCTATTACTAAGTTGAGGCTGCACGACCATCACCAGTGTGTTAACACGCACTCAGCCAAGTTCATAAACAAGTCATAAAATATTATAAACTATCATACCTCCAAATTTCTTATCATCTGCTCCCCAAAAGCATCATGGGGAAGGATCTGCAAATAGTCATAGATATTGAACACAATAAGAAGTCTTAAAAAACAAGTTGAAGAAAATCATAAGCAAAAAAAAAAAATGTTGAGGGGCACCTGTTCGTATAAGAAAAACACGGCAGTCGAAAATGTCTTAGCAGCCCAACCAGCAATGGAACGGCAAGATTCAGGATCCATGTATATTAAAACACATTCTGCAATAATAAATGTTGGCAAGCTGATAACAGCATCAGAATGAAGGTTTTGTTCTCTTTTACCCTTCATGGATTTCTAATCGTAACTAAATCTTTCATTTTTTTTCAAACACCAGAGGAAAAAAAAATAAAAACTAAAATACATAATGTGTTAGGACCGTGTAGTTATTATTTAGGAAGTTCTTGGGGTCTTTGATCATTAGCTGCTGTTAGCATTTATTGTTACTTTGAATATATAATTAGTATTATGGTCGCGGAGTCATTGTCGTTAGGTGCTTTTAGCATTTATCGTTAGTTTGAATAGAATTAGTATTAGCATTTATTGTTAGTTTGAATAGAATTACTATTCTAATAGAATTGGAAAGGGTTTAGCATTTATTGTTAGTTTGAATATAATTAGTATTTTGGTAAGTACATTAGTATTAATAAGAGGAGGGGTTTGTAAGTAGGATCATCCATGAATTGAAAGTATTTTGGCCTCATTGAGAGGATATTGGCCACGTCGGTTGAGTTACTTGGCCACTGCGGTGGAGTTACTTAGCAAGATAGGGTTTGATCCTATCATAATGAGTACGGCTAGGTCACATCAGCAACAGAAACAACAGTAATGATAGCAAAAGAAACTGAGCAGCATCCAAACAAATCACTAAGGATGTAATGGCACACAATTCAAAGTAACAATTAAAAGTTCATGGCACTGAGAGCTGCATACAGTTCAAGTGGTCGTACACTCGCCATATAATCATCAAAGTATCGCTATTGGAGATAGTGTACAAGTTGCATGAAACCAGAGCACGAAAGAATAGCTCCATTGACAGTTTCATAACAGAAATTACTGCAATTCGTATGTAATAGCTCCATTACCATACCTGGGATCAAGGTTTGCCAAAGTAATGACATCGTTCAACTTTTGAATATCTCGTAAATCAACAGGCAGTAACTTATAATCATCTGAAAGCACTTGCCCATTCTCTACATTGCAAAGGCAGACATGGTTAGAGATGACGGAAGTGATTGCATAGTCGATTAAGCACAGCAGGAATGTACAATAATACTTCAATCACGACAAAGTACATTACAATTGACTCAAAGCACTATAAATTAACAGTATGCTGAATGAAATATAGCTGTACATGCCAAGACCGGATAGCTCACACATCCAATACGATTCCAAGGGTCCAGCCCAGTGAAAGTAGAAACCAGTCCAGGCCAAGCACATTCTTGCCCGACAGAACATCATCTACTAAGGGGCTACAAAACACATGTGTGTTCATAGACACATATTCTACTCCACTGATCAGCAGCCAGACACATTTTGTCAAAGTTGTAGAGTCAGCAAACAACAATTACTTTAAATTTTAGATATCTTAAGTGAATAGGCAAGTGTAAATTATTGCCACAAAAAAGCTGTGAAGACCAACAGAAATTCTAGAAGAGCCAAAACTGATTCGAAAGGAAAGCTTGGGACACGATGTACACTGGAGGGTCCAAGATCAGCGCTGGATATCAACGGAATCTACTTCGGTATGAGGAATACTCATTAACTTCTTCCTCAGAGCTTCTCAAAGATCTGTTACCCCTTGAGTGACCAGCCTAGAACTAGACTTTCTTAACTAAGCATTCAGTCAAATGGCCAAGCGACCTTAACACTAAGCCCAAGAAAATGTTAAAAATAAGGGTACATAATCATATAAGGAACTAAGGTTCTGAATCTCGAATTGACGTGACACTTTGAACTAGAGCTTCTAGCAGACGTTACATACAGAAAGCAGGAATCGTTAAGTGCTATTGGACCAAAACGTAAGAGCATCACATTTTAGTGAAGTCCAATACCATTCCAGAAATCCAGGCAATGCCAAGGTCTTACGATACATCAAACTATTAATATAGTTATGTTTTCATCTTCTATTATCCAAAAAATCAAACTTCTCTTAGTTTCAATTCACAAATAAACAAAATATCACGCTCAATCCAATCAGCTCAACTCAAGTCAGATAGCCAGTATACGTATAACCCTCCAGAAACAGGTGTGGGAAAGAATTACATAGACGACCTACCTCAGAGGAGAGCAATTGTAGGGTTCCCTGGGCAATGATGAACCAGACTGATTTCTAGAAAAAGAACTAGCTAACAAATTAAGAACGTAAATATTTCTCCAAGCAACTAGACTAAAAGACTCAAAACACTGAACTAGCACAACTGAAGTTAAAAACTCGATAGGAAGATCAAAATGAAATACTAGATATAATATACTAAGATTACTTGATACTCGATCAGGAGCCAGAAACTTCAATAAAACTCAACCATTGCAATTCTGATGTAGCATATTCACCTCCAGAAATTGATATGATGTCGTAGTCCCAAGCTTCTCGTGCAACTGCTGGTGACATCCAATCAACAAAGCCTTCTTGGTAGTCACCTAAACAGGAATAAGCCCCACATTGAAGAAAAAAAAAGTCATTACTTTCCTGTTTAGATCAATAAGTTCACTGTGGTCATGCTGGTAGAGTTGTAAAAGCCATGGATTTAGGACTTTCACATGTATGCATGGGTCAAGGGTCAAGGGTCAAGGGGTCAATCCCCACCCTTCAAAAGAAAACAGTTTACTATCAATCACAGGCTTCCAACTTCCTAATTAAACATTTTGGCCGCATATGCCAGCACAAAGTCCATTAGATAATGTGCCTAGTCATTACCTTCATTGCTTTTCATAACAAACAGAAGGTTAAAAAGAACAAAGTAGATTGCACGTTTTTATGGTAAAAGAATCAAACCAATCTATGCCAATTTGCAAAACAACTTTACCTCCTTAAAGTCCAGTTCCACGTATAAATAAGGAGCTTTCCCCTCCTCCTGTCAAAAAGATATGAAACATACATCATACATTTACTCAAAAGATGACAATCTAGGTTTCACTCAACCTAGCACACTCATAATCTCAAACCAAAAGATGTCAACATATTCATGAAAGTACAGCATGAGCAAGCTCATATAAAGAACTTCAGATATTTCAGGCAAAGCAACAACATCATTCCAATAAAAAAAAAAAAGTGAAGTCACGGTCTGAGATATCCAACAAGACCTCAACAGAAAGATACATTTTATCGACAGCCCCACAGATAGTAGTAGCTCAAGCCAAGGAGTACAGGACAGAAAAAGTAAAAATTTGAACAAATTAACCACATGGTACACATCCTGCATCTTATATCACAACACAGTAAGGGAACCGACTTCATAGTCCAGTTATGCAGTGCATCAGAACAAGGGCACCCCTTAATAATATAATTCTGGACTTACCATGCTTGACCCAATATCATGGTAGAATAGCAAATTGAGAAGTCAAGAATCCAGAGGTTAACACAGGGAACAAAAAGACATGTGAAACTATTAACCAGAACTATATAATCATACATCATTGTCCTGGAACATGAGAAGGTTATACCTTATCATTTTAGCTGCATAATGCAACGCAATTCAATGAAACGGCCCGAAATCTCACCTACCTTCAGCTGAAATAAGTTGTATCAAAACCTGCACCAAGTGATAAGATCTGCTTCTTTGTCGGACCATTTTCTCCAGTTTCCATATCACAGTTGAGAAACTGAAGAAGTAATTTCCGCAGAGCAATCCAACGGGCGAAGTAACCTTCATCGAGAAGGAAAGGATAATAAGAAAGCATCCATTAGAAGAAATAGAACCTATTCTATTAGGAAGATTAGTAAAATACCACGATTAATTATGGGAGATCTCCGAACAGGTCTTCTGACAAAGAGATGGATGAAGTTATCTCGCATGTATCCTTTTTTCACACAGGACCTTAGTAACAGCAAAATTATAGGTTAGTTAATGACTGCACCGTAAGCATTCATCATATTCACTGGCAGAAATTTTCAAATCAGCTGTTAATGCAAAAGTATGATGAATGATCAACTGTCGTCAATAGATTGTGCATACTAATTGAAAGAAAAGTCTTTACATTATAGCTCTTATCCAATTTTCACACGTCAACAACACAATCAAAGTGAAAAAATCTAAGAGTGGTGAAATCTGCTCATGACAGTGGAAAATCTTAAGTAAAAGGAATCACCAAATAGACACATTACATCACAGGAAAAACAATTACAGTCATGGCATTCTGATTAGATTGAAATACAAAGAAGAATTGTACAGGTACCAGATACATAAAAAAGGAACCAAACGCAAGACCATGAGAATAATAAGAGGATAATGAGGCAAAACAGAGAGAGGGTCAGAGAGAGCGTGAGAAAGAGAGAGAGGAGAAAAGGAATGTGGGCTCACAATTTACTAGCAGAAGCGTCATCATTGGTGGCTTGCACAGCTGTAGTATTGCTGTGAGCCTCCGCCCCGGAGGTCATCATCAGAAGCAAGAGCACAGACTGACAGAAGCAAATTATCCGCCTTTAATTAGATGCATATTTCACGGGAGAGAGCCTCTAGGTTATGAGCAAGCACATATTATCAGCTACATTGAAATTTAAGCACTGTGAATCGAGAGGAATTGAGTAGAGAAACTTCATAGCTTTTTGCATCATGTTGTAATCTGTCTAAAAAGCTTCTTCACATATTCCCAAACCTGTTCAATCAACAAATATATCACTTACCAACCCACTGCCTACCTCTCTCACCATTTTATTATCCGTCTTGATTACATGATCGTTTAAAAAATTAACACATCAAATAAACAATCTTCACACGCCATTTCTGAAAAGGCATACACTGATAAAAGAAGTTTCACAAGAGAGAGAGAGAATCTCAGAGATGGGAGAAAAAAGGAGTTATGATGCAGCAGAGAGATGTAGCTCGAAGGGAAATATTAGTGGACACATTCGTGCGCAGGGTATCAAAACAAAAAGTAGCAGTGGAGAACAAATCATAGTACTAGCAGTCTAGACGTTAAACAAAATCTTCGCAAATTTTCCATTCAGATGCTTTCATTCAACTGAACTCAAATTCTGAGACAAAATACTCTTCCGAAGTTTACAACCAGTTACCAACCCAAATTATCCAATAACGGTGAAGGAGGAGGAAGCAAGACGACGTACAGCTTTCGCACAAAAAAGATTCGTTCAATACGAATTGAGAAAGAACCGCTAGCCGTCCTTCCCCTGCACGGTAGTACAAGAGGATGGGACACGCCCAAGGATTGAGTTTTCTTCTTTGTTTGTTTCTCCTTTTTTCCAAAAAAACACATTTGATGTAAAAAATTATGAAATGATGTTATTGAAGAGATAATTTCAATAAGGAAGAAATATTTCACATCGCACCTTTCAAAACTATGAGTTTCGGTAGTTTATTAGAGATGAAACAACCAGGGTAAAAAGATGGCAAAAGAGTACACATGTCAATGCATATATGACAGGAACAACCTATCTTGACTACAATAATCCACTTAAAAGTGGCCAAATATCCTCTAGTGAGGCCTAATCCTCTCTAAGAGGCCAACTTATTCTTCAACAAATGATCGATGCCTTCTACATAGCATTTCGTCTCCAATTATACTAAAGCCTAGGATTAGATATTACTACTCTACCTTAGCTATTTATGACTTATCATTACTCCCCCTCTCAAACAACCTTGTCCCCAAGTTGGAAAAAAGGAAAATGAAAAAAGCTACAGTATGGTGCAAGCTACAGATCGTCGACACGCCTGCTGGAGGTTTTAGGTTTTGCATCTTCCAAAATGGCATTCCACTACCAGAGCTGGATAAAGAGATGTCAGGGCCAGTGGAGACTGCTCTTCGAGCACTGTTACCCCGGCTGTAGCTTGGGAACGAAAAAACCCCAGATTCAGTAGGATGAGATTCTGAACGACAAGGGAGACCTTGACGATGGTGAGCTCAGGTTCCAGGGATTCCAAGGAAGCTACATACTCTTCCAGAGTGTATTCGAACTGTATCTCGGTTGTCACTTTTCAGAGATGTCAAAGCTCCCAGAAGATCCGACTGGTTTCACCCATGGCTGATTTGGTTCCCATCCCAGAAAACCGATTTCTCCTTAAGCCTTTGTACAACTGTGGTACCAAGAGATTTTGATGTGCAGAGGATGGGTTTAATCCATGCATGTTCTAGGCAATATTATTCTCCAATTGATATAAGAGCTGACGATGCTGTTGAAATCTTCAACCGCAGCTAGAATGTTTGTCCTCTCTGCTTCGAGAGCGCCTCCCTCCTCCCTTTCTCATCCATCCTTTCTTCCTTCTTCTTTTTTGTCAAACGATCTTCTACTGCCTTCCCTTTTCATGAATTCCCTAATTCTCTCAAAAACTCCAAATTCTCTCAAGACTAACACAAAGTCGATTATACTCCTTACACACAAGGTGGACAGTTGGGCGAAGACAAATCATCATCCCCCTTTTCCTTTCTTCTTCTCCTTTTTTCAGACGATGAATCCTTTGCTGTTTTCTCCATTTTTCAATTTTTGTGATTCCTTCTTTATCCTCACACCAACGATGAAAACATCCCTCATTTTGTTGCTGCTGAAAACTAAACTCTCCTTGTTCCTTCCCTTACTCTTCACGGTCTCCGATCTTCTCTTCTTGTTCTTTCCCTTCTTTCCATTCCTCCTTCCAGTTTCAGATCTTTGAATTCTAACCTCTTCTTTGACGGTTAATCTCACGTCCTCTCTCGGTTCTATTTTCTGAACCCCAATCTCCTCCCTCGTGGTTCTTGATTTCACATTGCTGAGTTCCATCTCCTTCATTTGCGGTCTCCAGTTTCTAAACCTCTCGACCAGTAGTTCCTGGAAATCTAACCACGAAATCTGCCCAAAGTAGTCCCATAACCATTCGAGCCATTGAAACACAGCACCCTCCATGTATTCAGCGGCTGCTTGAAATTTATTTTGTTCGTCGATGTTGCACGAGGAGAAATAGAGATCGGCCTTGTACAGCCAGCCTTGCGGATCCTTCCCGTCAAGATCGGAGGTTTGATGGCGTGGTTTACAAACTCGAGCTCCTCCATCTCTCTTGTTTTCATCGTCGCAACCTGCTTCTCTATTTGAACCATCTTACTAGCCATTATTCACCACAGCTGCCCCAGATCTAGCTTAGATACCAATTGATAGGAACAACCTATCTTGACTACAATAATCCACTTAAAAGTGGCCAAATATCCTCTAGTGAGGCCTAATCCACTCTAAGAGGCCAAATTATTCTTCACCAAATGATCCGATGCCTTCTACAGAGCATTTCTCCTCCATTTATACTAAAGCTTAGGATTAGATATTTTACTACTGTACCCTTAGCTCATATGACTTATCAATATACTACAAGGTTATTCTAGAAAAAAAGAGAGAAAAGGTTTCATTACAATGTAACATGGAAGCACCACATGACAAAAACCAAACCTAGGTCTAGCCATACAGTAGTCAGAGTAAATAAACAAACAAACAACACCCAGCCGTAATTTATTCACAAAAAATGTTGTCAAAACACAGACCATACCTAAAGAAAAACAAATCTCTCCCTCTCAAAACCATCCATATCAACATCAAACCTCATCCAGGTCCTAAGATGGCCGGAAAATTCCTAATTCTTCATGAAGAGAAAGAAACAACAGAACGAAAGAAAGTGAAATCTGACTGCTGCAGAGTGAAATAGTCATCAAAAAGGAAATACTAATAATAGGGATATAGTTGACATCCGCCGCTGACCCATAAGAAATCGTCATCAGCGGTACACAATCTCAACACTGGCAGTGCCGAATTTAGATCCACACTAAGCATCCAAATTGGTTGAGGGTTTAAAATCCATCGTCTATTTCATTTTCAAAGAACAAGAAAAATAACATGTACTCTTTCAGAGTAATTACCACTCAAAGGGATGAAGACGTGCAGTTGAGAAGAGATTGCGATCTGAAGCGATTGGAGAAAGAACGGTAGGTCGCCAAACTAAAATGATACCCGATAAGTACCAAAAGAAATTGAAAAACTAAGACCAACTTTTAGGTAGTTCTCGATCAATGGGATAAACTAAGAAATCAAATCAATATTGGGACGATCAGTAGCAAACTAAGCCGGAAACCTAACAGCTTCACACGGATTATGCAACCGTAGTCAAATTGCAAACAGTTCATAATTGATAGACGTAATTATTCATGTAAGTCAAGAGAGTGGTGGGGGATTGAAGCAGACGAAGAGGATGATCACTGACCTGAAAGTGGTTCGGTCTGTCTACTGGCGTATCAACGCACAGTTTCTGCTATGGCTGGGCAGACACACGATAGATGCAGTGCAGCAGTGCCCATGACACGCGAAGAGAATGAAGACAGTGTTAGGGTTGCAAAATTACCGTGAGTGAAATGTTGAAAAAATTCTGACATGTTTTCAATAAAAAAAAAACACTCCACCCCAAAAATATTATTCATATTAATATATAACCAAAACTAATTTTTAAAATAACACTGAGAAATCGTTTCTAAAGTCGTCTTTTGAAAAGATGATTTCTCAGTTTCTCAGAAATAAGTGAAATCATTTTTGAAGGGACAATTTGTTACGGAGTATTATTTTATGAATTAGTTTTGGTTGGAGGTTGAGTAATATTTTTTTGTGGAGTGTTATTTTGGAACCTTTTTAAGTGAAATGTAGAGAAAGAGAAAAGGATCTCTATACAATTATGATCCTTGTTCGCCGGATGCAAATATTTACCGTGAGTGAACTAAAGATAAAAGGACATAATTTATCATAAGGGTGGTAGTTTAGCAGCTGAATTTTTTAAATCTTAAAGAACCAAATATTTTGGCTCCAATTTTATCACTAGTACACCTCATTCTTCTTTTTAATTAATTATCAAGATTGTAAAAAACATTATGAGAGTTCAATAGGAACTACTAAGAGTACACGATAGTAAAGTGGATAACTAATACGGATGAAATAGTAATATTTAAATAATAAAAATTTTATAACAAATATTTATGAACATAACATATGTTCTACTTTGTACATAATATTTGTATTTTGCTATTAACCCCCTAAAATGTATATTTATATATTATAAATTTATCACATTCATAAACTATAAAAAATTTACAAGTTTTGCTGAGAGATATAAGTTAATTTATATAAGTGATTTTTATGAAAAAGTCATACTATTACTAGGTAAAACAAAAGAACAAACAATAGTATGATAGAAAAGTTATTGGTATATTTGTAATTTTTCCCTGACAAATATTCAACCTATAGATAATGGAGGTGGTCCTTATATCATTTTTTCTAAAGTAAACCTTATACAAAGACGACATTATTTTCATTTCGGGATTTAATAGAAAAAATAGTCTTCTTTTTACAACCATGTTAATTATTCATATATTACACATTGTATAAACAAACTCAATACACCACACGGTTCACTAACTAAAGAAAAACAATAGCTTAATGTTCATACTACCAACTATAGATGTGTTTGCTTTAATGTTTTATAATACAAACTAATGTGTATCATTACTATTTTATTATACTCTACTAATTTTTATTTTAATAACATTTTTTAATGTTTAGGACATGAGACTTCAAAATGGTTTAAATGTTGATGAAGTGTAATTATAAGACCTAAACTTTTCAATTTAGACATATACTAACCAAGATTAATGTGCATGTCTAAAGAAAATTATGCAATAAAATGAGGAAAATAGATATTCTCAATGGTAGATTATTGTGAAACGTGAGATAGACTAGCGTTTTGGAGGATGAATAATCTCCAGCTGATTATTTCATCTACCTTGATAAATTAATCTTAAATTGTTTATAAGACAGAGAAATGTGTATCATTATTGTATATTGTATATTACTCTATATTTTTATTAACTTAGGTTTCTTTATGTTTAGGACTTGGAAATGGTTTGAATATTAATGGATGGGTGCGGGCACGCGACACTCACGCGAGGCAATGATGCGCGACGCGCGCACGAGGTGACTGACGCTGGTGCAAGACGAACGCGGGGTGAGACGGGCATGGGACGGCGGAAGGCACGGCGTTGGTGTGGGAGGGGTAAACTGGGCGTCAAGTGCCGAGTATTGAACACTGATTCACAAATTTTAATTTATACTTTATCGATACCATTAATAAATCTATATTTAAAATTTATATATAAAATTGTCATCCAATTTGATTATGTCTAACCAATACATAATAACAATCTTGATCAAGAGTAGCACTGTATTAAGCGAATTTGAAGCCGGATTTTCATCAATACATGTTCCAAAGGTTACTTGAAATTTGTAATTTAAAATTTTTGTCAATCAAACCTAGCCCGGATAAGTCACCCGAATTGGACCCATAACCCGAATACCGGAATGACGCAAAGACTAACCCGAACCGAAAGCACCCAAAACTGAAATCAACCAAAGCTGAAGTCACCTAAATCTAATATAAATCAAATGAACCCGACCCGACCCGAATATTAAATATCTACAAATTGACTCGAACCGAGTGATCCGAATTGTAAGGTCTTTACACCAGCAAGAGTTGGGCAATACAAGATTTTCTCCCACTATATATTCTTCTTGAGTGCATACATGACACTTTGTCCTTTCCTAAAACAAAGACAAATATCTCCTTTGATATTTGTGGGGATCGTGAGAGCTTACAAAAACCTTTTTAGTTAGAGCTAGGTTCGTGATACAAGCCAATTTATTCTACTCTTTCTATTCAAAATATAAGTTATTTTAGGGTTGAGAATGTTATTCAAAATATAAGTCATCTTACACTTTTTGTATTCATCATTCTACTTTTACCCTTTACATTTTAAAATTATTATATTAATTTCACCCTTTTTCTCTTCACGATAAAATATACTAACTTCTTTATATTCTTTCCATATAAAAGTAAGAATACACTAGTCATTTTACACTCTTCCTTGAAAGGTGTGAAAAAGTCGAATACTTGCATTTTAAATAGAAGACAGTATTTGGTTAAAACTTCTTAACTAAAATATCAGATGTAGTATTTGCTTCATTATTTGTATGTACCACAGTGTGATCCAACATCTTTTTTAAAAAAAACATTAAGCAAGTGGAAGCACCAAAGGGTGATGAAAATTAAGCACATTCATAATGGACTTGCTAGTAGTCTCATAATTGTTTTCCACAACAACAATTATGTGTTTTCCTTTCCATGTGAACAATATTCCTTTGTGTTCGGCTTCAGTTGCTTAAACATCAACCAATTTAACACTCAATCGGTAAAGAAACTCTTTTTTTTATATACTTTTATTGAGTCCACCTATACTTGCTATGGTGGCATCACTTCTTGCACTGTCATTATTACATTTTACCTAGTTATCTACGGGTGAAATCAATTGAGCATTATTGATTTATTGAATGTCAATTGGATTTTTATTCCAATGTGCTTATCAAATGATGGAGTCTTTGGTTTGTTCATAGACACAGTTAATGACATGTTAATGCATTGATATGTCATAGTTCAATTTAGTTGACTTTGTAGTACACCTCAAATTTTGTTCCATCCAATTTTCCATATCTCATTGAAAACTAATCTCCACACTGGTGGTCAAAGCTTAGTTTATTTGTGTCTTCTTTGCTCATTGACACTCCATTGGAATGTCAAGAGTATCTTCCTCTGTGTCATGGTTATTATAACTACCAAACTGAAAACCTCTATTACAAAGCAAGGTTAGCAAACCATTGTAATTTGTTAACCAAATGAAAAGTTTGGTTCTCTCTGATAGGGCTACCTGCCATATATTGTCCCATATATGGTTTCATTCTGGGATGATTTGCACTAATATTGTATGTAGTGGACACTAAGGGGGTGTTTGTTTTGGGGTAATCAGGAAATAGATTCTCTTTCATGTTATTTGTTTAGCAAGTTTTTGCTATTTTTAGGAAAGGATAAGAGGATGGGATTACCCTAAAACCCTCTATCTTGATTCCCCACCCATACTAGAGAATGAGATTCCATTTCCCAATACACTTTGACCGAAGACATATGACCATTGATTGGTGACCGGTGAATGTTGATCGACAATTAATGACCGTTGACGGGCAGTTGGTATCTGTTGACCATTGACCAGTGGCTGTTGACCAGTTATTTATTTCATTTCTTCAGCTCAAACAAACAACCAGAAAAATCAAAGAGAATTCTTTTTCATTCCTCACCATTCCCTTTCACCCGCTTGAAACAAACGACCCCTAATAATTTCTCATCTTTAAAACTCTTTCATGGCATTAAATTAAACACTTCATATTTAATGAGTGCAATTTTTTTCCCATAGCTTCAAGGTATTATTGTGGCAGTAAACTTGTTTGATCATCCAATTTCCACTCATCATCTCCATTTCGCAAGTCTATAACGCAAACAACATGATTGATATAATCTAGCCTATTGTGATTCATGAACTTTTTAAGAGTTTTATCAGTAGCCCATTCATTACTTATAGAAGTCACACTTGAGACCTTCTTTCTCAGTCAAATAGTCTATCTTGAGACCTTCTTCAATTATAGAAGTCACACTTGGATTAGCCCTTTTGTACTTACTCTGTAGTCCTGTCACCAAATAACTATCATATTAGTTCTTTATCCTCCAACATTTTCTAAAAGATAAATACTATTCATATGGTTGGCTTTTCGTATGCCTATGACATATCTTTTTCAAAGCAATATTGTGAAGTTTACTCTCATCTTCTATGTACCCCAACTAAAATAGTTGTATGTTTTGTCTACTTTGTTGCATACTAAGTTGGGGAGTTATTGGGATTGCATGGTGAAACACTTGTAGTCCCATTCTTGCATGTCTGACAAATGTATTCCATTCTGCCATTATTTCCTTCATATTCTCAAGAGAAAATAAAAATGAGTGTCATTGGGCCTCTCATGTGGGAGGACGACTCCTATATAATTCAAAGTTGTTGGAAAGAGGAACTTAATTTGGTCAAGTACTCTTGAAGCTACAATATTTTTGAATATCACGAGATTGGAATTGTCGAGGCCTACCGTCCCCCATACTGGTTGTTAAATATATCCAAACCATAATGCTCATATGATTGTTGTAGCTTTTTGGTAAAGCTTATGTATAATAACTTAATTCAATTTTCCTAGATCCAAGTGGTCCCCCATTTGTGATCTTCAATATTAAAAGAGATAAGAGATAACATAAAGATGTAAGGTGATACAAGGTTTTCTTGTCTGCTTCATCTACTAAGTTGAAACCCCCAAGTACGTATAACTTTCATGGTTGAAACTTGAACATATCTCATGACCAGGTTGGTTAAACTTGTGGGTAATCTTAACCAAGGAAGGGTGTTGGCAATAAAGTGTCATTCAAGCCTATCATGTACTTTTCACAAACAATTTGATTGTTGTCACCCCCTTTTCTGTCTTGGAAACATTCATGGTGTGTGAAATCTTCTTAATCACCATGGAGTTATCCATAATTTATCTTTCACAAATAAAGATGCATGGACTTAGGGAGACTAGTTTGGGGAGATGACATTTTAACCATTTCATAATCATCTTAGTTATGGCAGCGTAGAGTGTAGCCGACATTGCAAATAGCGATGGGGCGGAACTATATAATCAATTGGGGTTGTCAACCTAAGGAATAAGGGAGATAATGGTAACATTCATTTTTCCACTTCGGAGATTTCAAAAGCTATGTGATCATGCCACAAAGATAGGCTTGAATTTTTTTAAAAAAATATTTCTATAAAACATGGAATTAATCTTTTCCCAATTAATTATGTTGCATGATCCATAAACATTTTTCCAACAAATCATGACAACTTCTTCACAAGTAACTCTGTCTATATGCTGGGGAATTTATGGCTCAAACTTGTATGTTACCCACAATTCAATGGTAAGTATAAGTAGTAATTTATTCTCATTATGTCTTATTTATCTTATTAGCTCAATCCAATATCCTTCAAGATATAAGACTTCTTTAGCTTTAGTTTGTCTCCTTTTTATTGTTGTTTTAAAGATATGTTGTATTCATGTTCCCTATAACTATAAATTGGTTCATTGAATTTCAAAATATATAGCTCTTCTTTAACTAGGCAGTACTCTAACTCCCGCCTTATAACTTCTTTCCAAATCCATCAAATGTTCTCCTCTCCAATAAATGATGCATTTATATGTCTTGCGAAGGTGTTGAAGAATCTTGTTCGTTTTGTTGTAGAAATTTTTAAGTATATCTTATTCAACATGAAACTTTGTACATGTTGAGTATTCATCACTAATATCATTGTTCATAATAGTAGCAGAGAAACGAAACCTCCATGAGTGAACCATGCGAGTTGAATCCTAAATGAGCACTCCTATGTGCGTCTAGTACTTTGACTATTGGACTTCATAAATACAGGACAATGGTCATGTGAGATCTATGTTTTAAGAGAAATCGTAATCGAGTTGGTTGACAATAATTACTTATAAAAAAACCAACAACTGAAAATAAAAAATAACCCAACAACACATAAAAGATGAAATAACACAATGAAATCCAAAACCTAAACTAAATTTTGCTTTATAATCATGTAATCACATATGTTTCAAACGAGAATAGTATTTCTATTAGGTAAACCATTAATGATGACTAGATTCAATATTTTGAATTTTATTGGTTCATAATTTATTCATAAAACTAGTTAACCAACCAACCTTGGTTTTTTACTTACAACTGCTAGCTTAATTATTTAAAGCATTTTAAATTTCATTGTAGAAAAAAGTCTTTCAATAATCACATAGCAAGAAAGTGATTAGTTAGGTCATCATTATGTCTTTTGATGGTATATTTTGTTATCATTTTGTAGAGATGACATTCCTCAAAGTTGATTGGATTTTGCAGTCAACTTTTTAGTTTATGCGGTTATTAAATTTACTTATTTTTTTATGCCCCAGGTACTATAACAAACATAATTGATAATTGGACAAGAAGAGCTTCTTCATATATTTAATGAGTTGGAAACTTACCGGTATTCAGTAACCATTGCGGTACAATGAGTCTTAACTACAACTATATGTAGCCATCTTTGGCTACATTTTTTATGGTACAATTTGTGTAGAGTAAATGTACATGTTTTATAAGTTTGTTGTACAGTTTATAAAGTTAGTATGTACATTTAGTACAAATTCAGAAATATCACAATTCACTGTATACATGTACATATACATCCGTACAGTTTTGAATGATCACATGTACAGTTTTCAATGACCAAATGTACATGTATGTAGCTATCTATACTACATGTGGTTGTAGCCAAGAAATTTGGATTGCGGTATCTTCTTACTTTGTGTATAAAGTTCCGTCAAAATAATAATTTATGGTGATAATAGTAAATTTGTCTAGCCTTGTTTCTCAAGTGATACGTTATAGATTAACGACTGTGGTTTATAATGTGATTGTCTAGTATTAGAAGCCTGTTTCTCACGACCCCCAATCTTAAAGAAAGGACTAATCATCTGTTGTAACTCTAGTTTGTCAATAAACCAATAACAGCAAATCACATGAACACAAAATGTAGTCATTTGAAGAAATACAATGTGGACACTGTCATTATCGTCTTTCTCTCTAGGTGAGGTTGTAGCGTTCGACATGCTTTTTTTTATATAAATGGACAGTATAAATGTACCAACATATGTTATTTTGGACTTCTTTATTTGTTTTCATCGTTCGACTAAAAAACATAAATGTCAGTATAAATGACAGCATAAATGTTAGTATAAATGCCTGTAACAAATACTACTTTTTCGTTTCCGTGCTTTCACTTCCGCTTCTTTACTCACTTCATAATGCAATATTGATTTAAAAAAAAGACATTTTTTACAAGTTACTTTATTTGTTACAAATTACATAATGTTTCAAATAATTTATAAAAAATAGTACTACTCCTTTAGCCAAATTAAAAAAACCACATTAATAATACAAATCTACAATATATTATTTGTAATACAACATAGATTAAAAAAAATTAAAAAACAATAAATAGACACACTTATTGATATATAAATTAAAATATTAAAAAGTATATAGATATATGAATAAATATAAATTTATTAACATACAAAGTTACAAAAATATTATATATTATTAAAAGTTACAATTTCACAAAATAAATTCACATAACATTATCAGAAAATTTGAAACGCTGTTTTTTTTTTACATTATAGAATTTAGATAATAACAATATATTCTTTAGAAGTTACAAGTTTTGCCTAAAATAAAAAATAAAATTTTATTGATTATATAAATATTTTATTTTTTTTAGTTTCTCAAGTTTTTTCATTGTATATTAAATACTCATAGTAATATTGTTTGTGAATTTTTCAATTTATTTTTACTAACAAAATAAAGTTACTTAGTGTAATATAATAAATTGTAATTGTAATACGAAAACGGTAAACACACTACATATAACTAACTTAACCAACATACTGCATATATGTCGCACTGCCAAACAACAGTTTTCAAAACAGCTGCATTTATGCCAGTGTAAACCTGCCAGCAAATATATTACTCCCTCCGTCCTAAAATGACCGTCGTATTTGCTTTATGACACGTTTTTCCACTTCAATATTAAGCATATAAGATAAAATAATTTTATAAACTAAATTTTGTAACATATAGTTTATCATGTAAGAAATCATATATAAAATTTTAATTTTCAAAATTAATTTATCTTATATGTTAAAAATTGAAGTCAAACGACATATCCAAATAATAAACTTGACAGTCAATTCAGGACATAGAGAGTATATTTATACTAGCGTAAACCTGCTGTTGCCAGGTAGTCATACCGTACAGAGCCTTAAAGTTTACGCTCCATGGGCCTGTAGAGCCGTAATTGGGCTGAAATTGAAGTTGTATCCCCATTCTTCCATTTCCCCACCCTCTCCTAGTTCACTTCGGGGTTTCGACTTTGAGATGAAGTGCTAAACCCCTTCCCCTCCTTTACAGTTTTCCAGCGTAAGGACGGCATTCTTGCAAAGCTCGAAGGAAGCGGAAATGGCTGCTCCAGGCATCTCGTTTAGCGGCAATGTGAAGGTCAGGCTTTCGCCCCTTGTTTTGTAAATCTCGAATTCTACTGGTTATCTTCAGGTGATTATAGTTTATTTGTGTATTATATATATTTTCGCATATCGCTCTCTTTAGAGATTCATTGATGAATCTTTTTTTTTCCCCATGGATCGTTGGTTAGCTCTCAGTCTGGTTAGCGTCTAAGAATTTTTTGTTGTATCGGCTTTGCCCTACTCATTTGGAATTTTGAAAGTCGAAGCTTACAAGTACCGTGTTCGGTAGTATCCGTCTCCTGTTTATGATCCCTTAGATTTGAATTAAAGGTGATTGCGAAACAGACGTGCTCATGTAGTGGATGGATACAGGAAAAGCTTTCTTTGTGAGGGTAACTACCTCGGATTATCCTCCTCGCTTCTCGTTTTGAGCTGCTCTGTTATCCAAGGAGCAGGTTGATACTTGAAGCTATAGTCCTCGTGTAGTAATTCATCTTGTTTCTGTTCTTCTGGAGGTGCATGTGTTACCCAGTTATATTATCTGGTTATTAGTGTGCTAGGACTTAAAGAGACTGTATTTCCCAGGAGCTACTTGGAAGAAGAGCCCTAAATGTCTTGTCATGTCCATTATTCTATCTCTGTTTTCTCTGTTGAGTTGCACTGTTAGGTCAAACATCTTTAGCGATCGGATGTTGTCACCTAATCGGATTCTGGAGTCCTTCAATTTTCATCTGCTGAACACAAATTCTCGTTCTGTCTTTCTATTTTTTCTTTCTTACTTCGACTTCTTCTTCTATTTCATTCTTCCTAGTTCCCGGAAACCAAGAAGTACTATGTGTTATTCCAATCTATTTGCACTTTTTAAAATGAGTTGTAAGCTTGATATATGTAGGATTTTTATTTGAATGGTTGTACGTTTTCTTCTTGAAGTTTTAATTCACTGTGTGAAACTAAAGATTTGTTCTAAATGCAGAAAGCAGTGGCTGGGATAAGACGGATTAATTTGGAAGGCCTTCGATGGAGGGTTTTTGATGCCAAAGGACAGGTCAAAACTTCTACATAATGTTTTCTTCTTTTTCCACCTGTGATTTCCTATCCTCCTTTGCCTGGAACTTTCTGTAGTTGGCTGTGGTAAGAATCCGACAGCTCGGGTCCCTTTGAAGCTTATAAATATTAGTTGGGGTATGTTCAGGCTTTATGGCGCAAACTCCCTTTTTTGGCAGTAAGCATTTAAATTTATAATTCGTGCTGCGCTCTACTGCTATGAATTTTAGGTTCTTGGAAGGTTAGCCTCCCAGATCTCTACTGTGCTTCAGGGAAAGGATAAGCCAACCTACGCACCAAATCGTGATGATGGGGACATGTGTGTTGTCCTTAATGCAAAGGATATATGTGTCACTGGGAGAAAGCTTACCGATAAATTCTATAGGTGGCACACTGGGTGAGTACAGCTACCTTTTTTTTAAGTCTAAACACTAGCAAGAACAAATGATCAAAATGATAATGGTAGGACCAAGAAATCTATATGGCATTATATGGACTTATGAAATCTGCTGCTATTGTATTATGATAATGAAGAGAAAGAAAAGCTTAAACTATTGGGGGCGAGATTGAGTGTCTGAACATAAATTGATGGAATGCAGCTCACCCCATGTACGGCATCAGTAGATAGCGCCTTGCAAGGGGAAAATAGTCAAATAAAAGAGTGCATAGATGTGTTGTTGCAGTTTAAAACATGGGAAATAGCTTGGTCTTTAGGTTGTCTAACAAGAGAAAAGGCAGATGCGTTGCTGCAGTTTAAAACATGGGAAATAGCTTGGTCTTTAGGTTGTCTAACAAGAGAAAAGGTTGATTTGATGAATCCTGTGATGTCAATGGAGTGGTCAACGTTAAAATATATACTTAATGTTGGTTCAGGATCTTAGTAAGAAAATGTTAATCAATACTTATTTGTTTCTGGGAAACGTGTGCTAGGGTCTCAAAGCCCTGAGATGCCATTTAAAGTTATGTTGACGAGATGAATGAATGGTTGAGTAGGAAGGCATGTTAGCTTGCTCATGTGTTTGTCCGTGGCTTGTAGATATATTGGCAACTTGAAGGAAAGAAGTTTGAAAGATCAAATGGCCAAGGATCCTACTGAAGTTATCCGTAAAGCAGTGCTTCGAATGCTTCCAAGAAATAAATTACGGGATGTAAGTGTTCCTATTAGGATATTTGGTCGATGTTTTTTTTTGCCGTGGTCGGTTGCTGTGCCTATTATCATCATCAGAATTCTTGCCACCGCTACCTTTATTTACTGTTGCAATTGCTTGATTATGGCTCATTTATTTTATTGACCAAGAATTTTGGGTATTTTGTGGTGATTGGTTTTTGGCGATTGGTTATTATCATCAATGCATGATATTTATGCAGCTATTGGGTAATTTTTGACTATTTAACGTGTGATGAAAGCAAGTGTTGAACATTTTCACTGGTTTGGTTTTCCATGGCTGTTTTTATATGGGGCAGGATAGAGACAGGAAATTAAGGATATTTGCTGGTGGTGAGCACCCGTTTGGAGATCGAGCTGTTGAAAATATATTATGCCTCCTAGACAAGTAAGGGAAATGAGGCCTCGAGCAAGAAGAGCCTTGTTTCGAGCTCAGAAGAGGGAGGAGCAACAACAACAAAAAGAAGCAAGGTGTTACTGTTGCTGCAAAGTAAAAATCATCAGGAAGAAGATCAGAGGGACTCCAGTGTAAGCTCATAAATAAGACTATAGGACTCAGTGTATGACTCTAGACATGATTGAACATTTGTCCAAGGTTGGCTGGGAGCATATCCGCACGGGGAAAGAAGAAGATTCACAAATATTAAGTGACGTGATATTCTTCTCTGTGGTTTTACTATCATTGTTGGTTTGTGTCTTGTTCTTGTTACCAACTTTTATAAAGATGAATCAATTGCATTTGTACGAGTAGGACGACATCTTGATAGTTTTCCAGATCAAACTATTAACTCTTCTGCCCCACTTGCAGCAGATGGGATTTGATTAATCCAGGTTTCTGAATTTTTTTTGATAAGGGGGCTACACTACATGTGTAGCAGTACATTGACCGTGAACGGTCTACATAGCTTAGGAAAGTCCTTAGCTAGAAATTGAAAAGAAATTCATAGGAAACTTCAAACGAAGAATCCGAAACACCAACTGCAAGCAATGCGGTATCCTAGACTTTCAAACACTCTCATCAGCCCAACAAGGCTCAAAACTTCAAGCCCTCCCAGCAATAAATCTTCTTGACCATACTACCTTGATCATCATCCCCTCCTTAGTTTGTGGAAAACATACGAGAGCTTGGACTTTTGGCGAGCGTTAAAGACATTCCAAAACTGCTATTGAAGCCGATTGGGTTATTTCTTCACTCCGCTTCCCCTTAGAATGCGGTCAATATTTGCTAAGGATCTCCGTGGATAGGGGTAGTGAATACGCAACCGCTGGCCATATTTAAAGCATTCACGTGCCTCCGCAGAAATATTTGCAAACTTTTTATTCGGTTTCTTGACGCGAGGCTTCCTCGTCTTGTCTTGTTTTGTCTTTTCTGGTGAGACTACTACTTGCAGATCGTGTGCCACATTGACATATTTTCCTTCCACCGGGGTAGGCCCGTCATTATTTGGATTAAAAGGTGACCCGATAGAAACTTCCTGGTAATCCTCCCCCACACAGAAACTTAATGAACTGTCTGAGCTGGACATCTCATGGACTGGGATATCTTCATTAGCATTGTTGTCCCCAGGAAGAAAGTGGTGCAACTGGGTATAAAGTTTCGGCGCCTCCCTTGAGCATTGGCAGTTAAAGTTGCTTGTGCCGATTCACATCTCAATGGCTCCTCACACATAATAGAAGAATTATTATTTCTAGTAAACGCTAGGAGCTTTGCCATGATTAACGGTTTCGGCGCCTCCCCTTGAGCATTGGCAGTTAAAGTTGCTTGTGCCGATTCACATCTCAATGGCTCCTCACACATAATAGAAGAATTCTCTAGCAGTTGTATAACGGTTTTGTCCTCTAGTGGCCAACCGAGATGGAGGAAATCGTGCATGACTAACCAAATAGCCCGTGCGGAAGTGGACTTATGGGAAAAGTATGCACTTAAGATATCATGGGCATGCATGGGGAACAACTTCATCCAGGTTTCTGAATTGTTCGTTAAAGCCTTTTGCTATTGTTTATGATGTGCTATGTGTCAAACCGTTCCTTCTGGAGGAGCTTAACACTTTGTTTAAGACCTGCACTTAACAATTTATAAGGCTTCATTGGACGTTGATTTTCTCTGTTGCTTGTTACACGTTGTGGAATCAAAAGGACGTTTTTTTAGGCGGTGTTGATATGAGTTTCGGGACGTCAGCTCCGTTAAGACTACAAAACAAGGGGGCATTCAGGTTGGATTTCAATGGGCGTGAAATATATATGGGATGTTCTATCTAAAAAATAAAAAATATATGGGATGTTAGGGGGGCAAATTATACTAAGGGGGTGTTCGCTAGTCACGATAAAATCTTTAATCTACTTTTTGTAAAAAGCAGATGACATTTGTCAGTTTTTAGTTGGATAAAATGAAAACTCAGTCCACATGTTAACTGCTCATATACTAACTAGAGGGAGATTATTCTCAACGCAGATATACCTGCGTTTGGGTGTCAGTATCGAAGCCCCTAAGAGTCCGTTCGTTTGGGGCGATGAAGACTTACAGCTGCTTTTTTTTCAAAAAGTGTGACATGTGTCACATTTGCATTGGACAACAACTTAACACAACACACTTGTCATATTCTAATAAGCTAACCATAGTGAGATTTATACAAACGCAGCTACGACTACGTTTCAAAGTGACTGTTGAACGGTGCCTAAGGGAGCGTTCGTTACGCGTGATTGGGAGATTAATCACTTTTTTTTAAAAAAATTGTAACAAGTGTCACGTTCTTATTGGAGTTAAAACTGACTAAAGTTTCAATACTTGACTGGGATTGATTAACCATAGTCAACTTATTTTATTCGCAGCTTTTGCTGCTTTTGGCATCCATCAACGAACGCGCTCTAAAATGGAAGCCTATCAGCATCGTATTTCTATTCAATTTAGGGTGCGTTCGTTCTTGACAGCCAAAAAGCTACTATTTGAAGCTTTATGAAATACCCCGTAATTAAAAATAGTGATTAATTAGGCTAATAAGTAATTTAGAAGCTTAATTAAGTGTAAATAATTATGAGGGAACAAATCCCGAAGAAAACGGACCCTTAAAACGGTTTAAAAACATTACCGAACCTTAAAGCACGTTTTTCGAGGTAACCGGGAAAACGTGTCTTTAAGCGGGTCAAATAGACTCGTAACAGTTTGGTCAACTAAATAACCATTAATAAATATTAGTGAAGCTTTAGGACCAATAAAATCAATAAAACGAGAGATTAGTAAAAACTGTCAAAAACGGGAAGTTGTGGGGTAGAAGTATAAATAACTCAAACTAGTGTGTCCAATATTGCAAATAAATTTCAAAACCCACAAGTGGGTCTGTGTGCTAGCCGATTTTAAGGCCCTCACCCTCACACTCTCTTATTTTCTTTTATTGTGTCTAATACACTAGAGGACAAAACCATTAAGAAATCAAAAAGCAAATATTTTCCTCTCTCCTCCATTCACTCCCTCTCTCACGTGAGAACACCCACACCAGCACCTCTCTTTTCCTTCTTCTTCAACCCATGCGATTTCCATGGTGGAAATAGAAACACCCACAAAACTCACCTTCTCTCCTCTTGTTACTCTAGCAAACCTCTTCCAAAAATTATAAAAACACCACCATTGTAATCCTCTCCTCAAGAGCTACACTTCCATCTTTCCAAAATTCGAAAACACCCACTTTCGTTTTCATGGGTATGCACCATTTGAAGCTTCAACACCACCATTAGAAGGCCCTTGTTCTCCTTGTTCTTCTAAGGTAAAAATATCTTCAAAAACTCCATCTTTTTCTAGCCTAAATGGCAAAACGAAAATTTAGACTAAACCTTGTTTGGTCTCTTGTATGTCCAGCCGATTTTGGCTTGTTGAAGGAGTTGGAAACCTTGTTCTTGAACCACTCCAAGCGTCAATTGCACTCTTGAGAGGTAATATGAATTCTAAACCCTAGAAATCTACATAGAAAGCTTAAATAATATTAAGAGTAGTTTTGGTATTGAATGTGTGTGTATATATGGGTGATAATGTTAGATTTGTTGAATACCAAAACCGGTAGAGAGAGAAGGAAGGAGAAAGAAGAGAAAGAAAAACTAGAAGAAAAACAAGGTAAGGAATGCTCACCTTGTGTAGACTTGCATATGAATGTAACAGATTTTTATAAGTTGAATTTAGTAATGAAAATGGTATGTGTGTAGTAGAACGATGTACATGAGAATATAAGTATTTTGAAGCCTTAAAAATACATTTTAAAACTGTCAAAACAGATTGGGATTGAGTTAGTTATGTGCAGGAAATTTGGTAGTATTTAGTGTTGTTTAGCATTAGTATTTGTATGTGAGAGCTTGTATATGGTTGATGTTATAACAGGTGAGAATGAATGGAAATGTGTTTAAAACAATGTGGTGAGAGTGTTAAAAATATAGGGGAGACTATGTCAAAATTTACCTAGAATTATAACACTTAGTGAATTTTAAACTAGGTGAATAATGTAAGTTGTAACAGATTTTGAAAGAGATTGATAGAGGGAAGATGGGGGGAGATAGTTAATGTAATTGTAATGTGTTAGAGGTGTTAGAAATGACATTAGAAGAGGAAGTTGTAGATGGAGAGTGTTAGAGTTAAAATCTGTAGCAAAACACAATTAGGAAACAACTAGTGAAAGTGTGAGTTGAAACTTAGAAAAATTATGTGAGTGAATGAGTATAAAGTTGTGTAATGAATTAGGGAATGAATTAGCATGATTTAGGGTGTTTAAATTGTACAAAAACATGTTAGGATGTATGTAGGAAAATTGGGGAAGCAATGGGTGAAATTGGGAAAGAAAAATAAAACTGTAACAAGGTTCTGGAACCGTCCGACCCAGACGGTGAGTCGGACGTGGGTCGGACGGGTCTTAAGAAACGAAAATAAAACCTTCTGGGAATGGTCCGACCCAGAGCCGTGAGTCGGACGTGGGTCGGACATGGCTTAAATTTCGAAATCCAACATTCTGTAATGGTCCGACCCAGGACGGTGGATCGGACGTGGGTCGGACAGGCAAAAAAAAATAATGGTCGAAGCTTCTGACTTCGTCCGACCCAGACGGTGAGTCGGACGTGGGTCGGACGGAGCTTAAGACTCGAGACCGAAACCTTCTGGAATGGTCCGACCCAGAGGGTATGGGTCGGACGGAATAGTGCTGGGTCGGACAGGGTAATTTTCTGGAACCGAATCTTACTGGAATGGTCCGACCCAGGGCTTGGGTCGGACGGTGGGTCGGACGGCCCAATCCTGACAAAAAAAAATATATTAATTTAAATAATAAATGTATATATATATGTATATGTATACCCATACATATATGTATATGTACATGTGAGTAAGCATGCAAACCTTAAGCAAGAATATAGAAACTTAAGTAAAGGAAAATGAGAGTAAGTAAGGTGTAAGAGTAAGAAGTATAAGGACATAGTAAGTATAAGTTAAGTAATGATAGCTAGATTAATCATTTAATTGTATGTGTATAATAGGATTTGATTTGTGACATCGAAGGACGTTTGGAATTACGTGCGACGGTGAACGGTATGGATTCCTCATGCCCCGTATGCTATCTTGGTTACTCTGATTTGTGTGCTGTGTGCTAATTGATCACCAAATAAGATAAATGCACGAATCGGAGTTAATATGCATACTTGTGAATATGTAGTGTTGTATGATGTGTATATCTTCTTTAAATCATAGTTTGTATAATTCATGAAATGTATGGATGATAATGAATGTGTGTATGTATGTTGTATTGTACCGTGACCGTTATTTATTGTGTTTGGACTTCTAACTTGTTCCTAACAAGCTAACCATCCTAACTTAAAATGGTAATTAAATTGGAATGAGTAGAAGTCCGATATAGTTTCGGCCACGCGTGAGGATGCGGAGTCACGAGAGGTTGGCTCCAATTCCTGACTCTTAGACTGGTCCGCGGCCCAAATCCCTTAAGTGGGTAGCATCCCGGATTGGTGAGTCAAGTAAATCCCGGATGTGGGACGGTGTAGTCCCCAAGGCCGGAGGTCCCGACGACTTAACTTGAGTATAAGTAAGTAAGCAAGAATGAGAGTAAGTAAAGTAATTGAAAGTAAGTAATTGTAAGTAAGAAGAAGTAAGTAATGAGTAAAAGAGTAAAGCATTCCGATTAACCGGATGCATAATTTGGCTAACCTTGTGAAGGTAAGTAAGTTGTGTGCTACTACATTGTTGCCTTGAATTATGTAATGTATTGTATGAGCATGTATGATGTATGAAAAGCATGTATGTATGAAGTAAATGAATGGCATGTTCAGTGGACGTCAAATAGTCGGCGTGCCCTAGCTAGCACGCGGTATATGCGGAGTCCATATGCAGCGTTTGCTGAGCCCCTTGGGGCACCATTTTACTACACGCAGGTACTCGAGATTGATGAAGATGCTGAGGACATAGTTCTATTTCTTATCTTCTTTTTGATTGTAAACAATGAATTTGAGATGGGTGTACTAAGTAGTACAGGGCTACAGTTTTTGATTAGCCGGTGTACCATGGGGTACACCTTTTTGGATATTGGGAAAGGAGCATTGGTATAGATGAGTAGCTTTAGAAACTCATTCTTTTGGGAAGCTTGAATGGTTGTAACTGAATATACTTTAAATACTCGGTGACCCAGGATGTAAGTATTTGGCATATGTTATTTTGGTAAGTAATTTAGTAGCTCGGTACGTTATGTTCATCAGACCGTGACTGTAAGTATTAGTAGCCTAGCTAGCCGTATGGGCGGTTAGCGGCATTGTTTCACCCGCCGTAGTAAGTATGTAATAATTCCGCTGCGAACTCGTAGGATTAATAGGACGATCAGACGGTAAGCATAGGATTAGCGGTTGGGGTGTTACACTTTATCATAAAGCTAACTATGGTAGTGTGGTTAACCAATATCAAATTGACACATAGTTAATAGTGGGACCTTTTTATTGGACTAGACAAATAATAAATTGACACATGTCATCAAGTGGGACCCAAAATAATTATAAAGTACATTAATCTACCAAAAGCTTGCCATAGAACGGGCCCTTAGAGGTGTTTGTTTTGGATCTTTTCTCCGATTATTTTGAGATGGGTTAATATGAATATTTTTTAAAAGATTAATTCAGAATTTTTATATGTTTTCGGTTGAAAATTGAAACTCAAACCCACATTTGACATGACAATTTAAATCTACTCCAAACACTGCAGAAAATAAATAATACAGTATGATGATAAGATTTTTTTTTTTTGAAAGAATATGGTGATAGGATCTTGTACAGCATATAAATATGATCAAAATAATACTTCCTCTGTCTTGAATTGATTGTACTGTTTACTATTTGGATATGTCATGACTTCGATTTTTAACATATAAGATAAATTAATTTTGAAAATTTAAGTTTTGTATATGAATCCTTACATGATAAATTATATGTTACAAAATTTAGTTTTATAAAATTATTTTATCTTATATACGTAATATTGAGCTCGTTTGGGGAACAGCTTCCAGCAGCAGACAGCTTCTCAATTTCTAAAATCAGCAGGCTTCCACCAAACACCCAAAACCAGCAGTTGACAGTTTCTACAAAACCATCAGCAGACAGCTTCTCAATTTTCAGTAGCAGAATCTAACAATTGCCTCTACTTTTTAAAACCATCAGCAAGTGTTCCACCAAACACCAAAACCAACAGCTGACAGCTTCTGCCAAAACCATCAGCAGACAGGTTCTCAATTTCTAGCAGCAAGACAAACAGCAGCCCCGAGCAGTTATCCCCAAACGAACCCATTGAAGTTGAAAAACGTGACGGGGGAGTACGACGCAACAGAAGCTTCTACCACGAATGTGCGTCAGCTCTCGCCACATCAGTAAATCCAATGCCACGGTATACATCTCTTTGAGTTGTGGATGGCGAGATCAGAGTTCAGACGGCCACAAAAAAGATTTATAGGAGTAATATTTAAATTCTTTGTTGTTTTCTGACACCAAGCTAAAAGAAAAAAGGAAAAGAAAAGAATCCTATCCACTTCTGAATTACCCTCCTCTCTGTTTCTTCTCAGCGAAGACTGCGCTAATCCTACTATTGAAAACCAAAATTCCAGCCGTAAACCAATTACCGGGAGAGACGTTGGCTAAGTAAGAGTCAAATTTGCGGAATATGTGGAAGCTGCGTGGTGGGATGGGCGGTGGTGGAAGAGTCCCTTCCGACGGGATGCTCCGTTCTGTGCGGAGAATGGCTAGACAGGGAGTCAGAGCATCCCGGAAACTACTAACGGCAGCTCTTCTTCTGCTTCTTCTCCCTCCAAAAGGGGTCAAGGTCATGCTCTGTCTACTTCAGCCCTACTCAACCGCTTTCCTCGTACCATCCTGACAACGATTAGGGCTCTGGCCGTTTAGCCCGTTCGTGCGATGAGTTCGAATGGGTTCACGGTGTTGGAGATAACGAGCCGTTAGATGGTTTCATGAACGGACCTCCTTCACTCCATGAGACTGAGGATGCTCTGTTTTCTCTCAATCAGTAAGTTTCGAGCAATCTGTGCTTCCAGATGTTTTTTTAGCACCAGTTTATTGTTATACTTGTTGCAAGTGCTTTTTTTTTTCCTACTTTTGGGATGGTAGTGATGTTTTTGGTTGTAATTGGTTCCAGCTTCAACTTCCTCTCAGTTCGGGTTTTAGCTTATTGTAACTGCAGCTGTGATTGTAATTTGTTGTTTCCGTTTGGTCACTCATCAGGTTCTTTTACTCCAATTTGCTATATTATTTTATACTTGGTAGATGTACCATTAAATTCCTCTTCACTTTTATTTCTGTAATTTCCTGGCGTTTGATGATTGGCTTGCAAGAAAGTGATAACTCGATCGACCGGTTTATTTATGCCTTTAGTAACTAAAGCTGAACGAGCTGGTTCTGAGTTTGATTTTTTCACTATGGTGGGAACTTGCTAGGATCAACAATGAGAAGTTATGTATACTTTCTTGTTTCGTGGAAGCAAATGAAACCTTTTTGGTTGGTTTTTGTTCATCTGAAAGCGATAATTTGAGTACTATATACAGCTTTCAAATACAGGAACTATGATATTTTGACTTAACGAGGACAAGTAGGTGAAGAAATGTAAAAAGAGTAAGCAGTGGAAGAGATAGATGTAGACTCTTCATATTATCAAATAGCGTTGTATCTACTTTGTCATTTAGTACAGATGTCACTTCAAAATTACTCAAGCAACTTGAATTCATTTCTACCTCCTTCACGCATAGAGGGAAGAATTAGATCATTACTGTTGAAATATCCGGTAGAGTATTTAAGATTTTTTCTTCTAATCATTTATCCGGTGAATCAATCTACAATCAATCCTTCATTGCATCTTTCTCTGATGCTATGGGCATCTTATCTTGCCTACAACTCTAAATATATCATGTCTATGTCTACTACATTTAGACGTGGAATGTCTGCTGCCTATAGGTTATAGCCCTTAACAGGCCCTTCTTCCATATTTACTTAATGGTCATATTCACACATTTTAACAAAATAAATTTTATGGTGGAAGAGAAAGGACAGCCTTTTTTCTCAGCATATATTCTTCTCATGTGTCAATTCCAAGTTATTATTTGAACTTTTATACTAACTGTTCCTATATATTGGGTGGCTCTTCAGTCACTGCTCTCATCCACATGGTTCACATGCTACTTATTTGCTGTTATGCTCCATCTCATCCAATGAAAATGATCACCACTACTTTGTCCATTTGTCTCTGATTTACAGATTTGTCGGCTCAGTATCACACAATATATTTTCTTGAAGACACAACAACACCTGCTTCAGGTGCTCATTCACCTGACCCGGGCGTGAATGGTGGTGCTATTATACAGAGGATCCGATCCGTGAGCTCAGATTCAGATTGGGACGAGCCAGTGTTGCAAATTTATGAACAGAGCATAATCCACGGCCCAAGTTTAACAGAGTGTACGATGCACTTCATATGCTTGAAAGTGAACCCCGTGTTCAGTGTGTGAGCTTATGTTCTTGAAGATTATGACTCTTTTTCCCGCGGAACCACATTTTGTAGCTGACATTAGAAAGTGAACTTGTGATCCATTCGAAGTTGTTTTCTGCTCTCTTAAGTTTCTCATTTGATCCAGAATTGGTTGCTGATAGCTAAGTCATACATATGGCAGCACAGGTTTTCAACTTCATCCTAGAAATAGTAAATGTACGTTACCCATAAACAAAGATGACGTAAGCTTTAGAATTGTATGGTAACAAAACAGAGAGAGCCATCTATAATTCCAAGTGGATTTGAGTTGTGTAACTGATGATTAGAGACGATCCTCTTTATTTTTGAAATGGAGTGCATCACATTTTCATTTTTAAGGCATAGGGGTAGTATTTTACTGTCATTGATGTCTCTTATCTTGGGGTATCTTATTGGTATGCAGAAAATGGTGATTTCATTGTCCACTGATAAGGCTGTTTGGGATGCCATCATGAGTAATGAAGCTGTGCGAGAGTTCCGTGAATCATACCAACTAGGTATTATTAGTTATCTATATCTGAATACTATGGCATCCTACTTTGTACTACTATGAAATATAGTGCGACCCAAATTCTCGTAGGGGTGAAATGGACTTTGAAACAGTGAGACAACAAATATCTATTCGTTTTTGCAGAAGAAATCACCTCGTTTAGATCAGATGAGAACTCTGATGATCCTCCTGCATCAGCCAGTGTGTTAGCTTGGATGTTGATAATGCAAGGGTGAAGTTCATGGAACTGATAACCAATGAACAGATCTCATGAACTCACTATTCCAACCAGCTACTACGGACCCCACGGAAGGGCCTGAAAAGTATCCTGATAATAACTTGGTAGAGAAGGTCAGAACTGCTTTCATGCTCACATCCATCGTCCTGATGATTGTGATCATGACTCGAGCCCACCGTGGTTGATCAAACAAATCATTCGTCGACATGAAACGTCTACTCCCTTTTTTTTTTTTGCTTCTGCAGTGGCAAAGTCGCCATTAATGTGCATCCCTTTGTTGGTTTTGCAAAATGTGTTAGTTTTGATGTTGTTTGACATTATGTTCAATAAGCTGAGAATCTTCTCGGTTGTGGTTGTTGGTTGTGTCTGTGGTGGTTGTATGTTGACATTGTCATGGTTGTAAGGTTACTACAAGGATATCTGCTTTTAGCTTTTAGCTTTTTTGGACACACCTCTTCCCCAGTTTATGGGAGATGGCAGGCAATGTTAAAATGTAATATATTTGTTGTTAATGTATCCGTTTTTTCTTTCATCTCGGCATGTCTAGTGGTTCTTCTATTCTGTGTGCTTCATCCGTTTTGTTGTTGTAGTAGGTACCCTTGTTTTTCCAAACTTTTACCGACCGTTTACAATTAAGAACACTTGGGCTAAACACAGATATCAGCAAAATCAGGTTCTTCAATCTGTCATTTGGTTTCTGATTTTGGGGCAGTTAACATACACCAATAACATGCCTTTCCGTACACAAAAAGTAAAGTGACTTTTTACAGCTCTAACTACATGTAGACTTTCTATTTGACAATACAGAAGGGAAACGTAGAAGAACAGAGGAACTCATGGCAAAATCTGAATGTGAATCAACTAAAATTGTACTCCGATACAGTCAATGTGACTAATTACTCATCGCTGAATCAGAATGCCATTACTTTCATTTCCGATCGTTGAGAATCGACTTAACATCAGGACTGACAACGGCGTGCCGATCAACTTTCCCCAGCCTACAAAACTGCTTTGACTTGGGATTTACAGCAACCACATCCTCACAAGCACATCTTGATCCAGGAGTCACCTGTTAGTGAATCAACCCATCATCCACACTTTCACAGTAGATGGTTGTTCCATAAAAAATTCAAATAACATATAGATAGAGATAAGACGACTAACGTCAAAGAGTTTCTCCCCATTTTCAGTTTGACCTTTCCACTCTTGTAGACAAGCAACTTCCCAACATGTCCCGAAGGCAAGTCTCTCCATGTTGCCGACATTTGGGGACCTTGGGGTTGTGGTATAGCAGCAGCAGCAGGGTCAGGAGTAGCAGTTCCCTTCTTATCAATTGAATCTGAGATCTTGATTACTTCTTTTCCCTTGTTACTTATCACTTGTTGCCTGGATAATGGGACTGAGTGAGGTAACTGGAAGAATAGAAGCTTCGGCTGCTCTGCACACGCCTCCTAGAAAGACGAACAAAAGGCCGATTCGTTCAGCATGATCCATGACAAAAGGGTGGGTTGACGTATATGAATTATGAAGCCAGACAACAGGTGATATTATGGAGAATAAACAAGACAGATACTATACTAATTACATCCAAAATAAACACCAACCAGAAGGTGAAGCTTCTTGGCATGATTTGTTTCCTTTTCATTATGACCTTTATTCATTGCTGCCTCGCCAAATTCAGCTTTGTTGAGAATTTCTAAGAATGGAGACAGGTTTGTTGGCACGGAATCAGTTTGACAAATAGTAGAAAGCAAGAATATAGTGCAGTATTGAAACAAACATGGAATGAATCTCTGTTTTAAGTACAAACAGATACAGAATTTGCTAAACCTGGGTCTCCGGAGTATGGCTTTCTCAGTGGAAGCACCGTCGGATAGTGACCGGCTTCATAGTTCTGCATTAAGATTTGAGAGGCCTCTGAATTCTTGTTAAAGATACATATAATTTAACAGGTAGGTAGATATCTGCATATGATTTTAAGCATTTGGTTGGTTACCCATGGTTCTACGTAGGCTTCCTCCATCTCTGTATCAGACCCTTCTTCCATGGTTTCATCAAGATCCTCTGGGAACTTGATATCTTCTCCATCAGCTCCATCGGCAGTAGCAGGGGTTCGAAGTGGAGAAGGGTACGTTGTTGGGCACCACCACCAAATGCAATTCGAACAGGAGCTACAGATCAGGTAGATTGATAGCTGAGAGAGGAATTGAATTGCTATATGTATAAATCCTAATGTAAGCTCAAATGAATAATGTGATAAAACTGAGAAATATTGTATCATGGAAATCATCATTATTAGGCGCCATGGACAATCTTCTCCTACAAATCTTTCTGAAGGAAATGTGTGAACCAATGAGTAAGAAAGGAGTTATGCCATCAAACCAGAAAAAGTTAATTTCACCGCTGAACCACTACAGATGTTGCAACCAATATCTAGCTATATGGCATCAAATGTGTGCTCACGGAAAGCAGAGGGAACTTACATCTTGTCTCAGATGTATGCCTCTGGCCTGAAGTCCTTTCCTGTAACTAAAATCATAGCAGAAAAGATTTAACTATTAACTGTTTGTCTGGGTTCCATATCTCAACACTTGAGCGCCGGAAGTCAGGAAACAACAACAACAACAACATCCATGAAACATAAGGGAAAAGAGGGTTCGGCGGAAGGGCAAAGCCAATTTTATTTTACTTTTCCTTTCTTCTTGCCGCATTCCTTCCTTAAAAGAATGTTTCTGCCCGTTCCGATAAGTATGTCGGGGATTCAAGCTTGAATGAAATGAAATCGATCACATTGTTACTATGAATATGCAAACTTCAGATACAGATGATTAACCAATGAAATAAATGATTATCGGCCTATTTCTTTTCTCTCAAAAATATCACAGAGCCTATTTGTTTAAAGTGATAATATGTCTAGTTATTTTTTTCCATAAAAAAGCTAGCTGATGAACAATTAAATATACTAATTATAACGAATTGTATTTTATGGGAGAAGATAATACACTGCATGATTCATATAATTGGATTAAAGGAAAACGAAGCGAGATTAGCCTAAGAGACAACTTCCAAAAATAGTACTGCAGATGTAGGGTATAAGCCTTAATCATATTTTTTCATGCCGGTCTTTGACATCCACTTAACAAAATGGATAATATCTTTCAATTTAATGGCTAATAGACTCAATGGCGGAGCCGATGGGGATGGAGGGGGCAAAGGATCCTTAACTTTGTTAAATTGCATAAAAATATAGTGTAAAAAAAGAAAATTTTAATTTTTTTTACAAAATCCCCCATAATTGTAATTTTATGTATACCCCTCCATTTTATTTCTGACCCCACCGCTGTAGTCTACTATAAATCACGAGGAAATACGAAAATAATCTTTCCGCAACTCTATATTTATCTACGTCTTTTCTATAAAAAATTCTAAACAATACGAAAACGATTTTATACCAAATAGACCAAGTAATGAAGATAATAATAACCAAGAAATCCTGTATGCCCGAGGAGATATGAGAAAACTCACGCGCAACATTTCTTTTAGCCGCTCGGTTACGGCAGCTTCGTCTTTGTCATTATCTCTAACATGTTTATCAAGAAGAAAACAGGAAAAATAAACGATCAGGTGAATAATTCGGCATAAGTGTTCCCGACCAGAAGGAAAAAAATATGAAGCAAAAATCGAGTTATTTGACTGTTTCCTTCCCGTACCTTTGAACGGTTCTGGAAATTCTTTCCGACCGTCTCCGCGGAGGAACTTTAGGGACAAACTTGAGCTGCAAAAATTCACAAAACAGCAGTAATAATCAGCGAGGAAGAAGAAAACTGCAGTCATAAACGGAAACAAGACCGATTATTAAGAACTTAAAATATGAGATAAAATTTCACCGGAGAATGAATTTTACTGATGTCAAACCTTTTTGGGGGAAGGCGACGAGGAGGAGGGTTCCATTTGATGGGTTGAAGTAGCTGGTAAAGTGGTCACCCAGGGGTTTGGATGAATCTGGAGCGGGAGAGATATTTGCCGCCAGAATATTGAGATTTTCCAGACAAAAACTAAGAAATCGGTCAATAACTTGCTTGCGGAGACCGGGACACGCCGGTGATTATGGCATTTACCGGTCGCCGGTGGTGGATGGAAAAAAAATGTCGTAAAATAAAGAGGATGAATGGAGAATCGAACCCTAGATCTTGAAAAACAAGAAGAACAATCAGTACCAGCTACGCTATCAAGGTATATATTGATCGCGCGCAGAACGTAGTATAAATTGTTTCTAACTACTATTAACAAGTTCAGTTTCATTTGACACTATTTTCAGAATGAAGTAAAAGAAAAAGTGCACGTCAGGGGATTGCTGGAACTTTTTTTTTTGATGTAAACTTTTCCATTCGCATATATATATATATATAAACCAGATCAGTGTAAGAGTAGTGGGTCTCGCATATTACAGACACTAATATCACTAGTACGATGGGGTTCTAAAGAGTCATCCCCACAACCAAGAACGATAGCTAAGGGAATGTCTTCCCTTCTCCAGATCTTCCAAGACAGATCACCATTATACATTTTTGTGACCAAAAAGGTCGGGAATTGTTTAAATAAATCATTACAATCTAAAAACTGAACATAAAACATATTTCTGATAACAAAGGCTAAGTCTGGGAGATGGTTGATTGTCGACTGAGATCCTTTCTTCACCTCATTACAAATCTGGCTTGTGTGTCTCTGATTTACTTGAATGTGAATTCTGGTGAATCCTTCTTCTCTTGCTAGCTTAATTCCTTGAGTAATCGCCTCAATTTCCATCTCATACTCTTCTTGTTTTGGAGAGGTTTTGATGTTGAAGGCCATTCTTGGGTGATTGTCATAATCAATGAGTAACCCTGCTGTGATGGCAGCTTGCCCTTTCTTCCTGAGGCAAGAAGTAACAAGTAAGATCTCATCTTGTTGCAAATATAATTACAAGCTAGTGATCTGTACCTATCTTTACACTTCATATTCCTTTCATAGTAAGTGGTAAAAGCTATATTATTCTCAATACAACTAATAACAGCAAACTGAGGATTGTGTTTTGTTTGATTTTTTCCATCATAAACTGCCCATATGTGGTTGGCCACGGTAGAAATCTTCCTAATTGACCAGATTTTTGCTTTTTGAATGAGCCAGTCTTGAATGGCTCCTCTTCTATATTGAGGGAGATCTCTAACCTCTATAATATTCTCCCAGTGAGATCTGCTAGTCTAGCAAAGGAAAATTGCATGGATATCTGTGTCCAAATCTCCACTGAAACTACATTTTCCTGAGCCTCCCAATCTCTTAGCAATATTGGTCATGCACGGGAGTTTGTCATTTAAGAGTTTCCAGCATAGAAGTTTCACCCTCGGGGGAGAGAGCTTGGTAGAGATTCTTGAGATAAAATCCCAAGTTCCTCGGTTGGTATTGGAACTGTTGTTCCTATCCTTGTTGTCTTGAAGCAGCATGTATCCTTGTTTCACTGAATAATTCTTATCCTTAGCAAAATGCCAAATCCATTCATCTTCTTTATCATACTCCACTTTAATGTTGCAGATATCGTGTCTATCAATCTGAGCAAAGGAGAAGTTAATCAGGTCAGTGTCCCAGTCCTTGCCATCTTGATCCATTAGCTCTCTAACATAAATAATGTTGGGTGGAATCCTACTAGGGTCAATGATTCTAAAGTTACCATCTCTTGGGAGCCAAGATAAATCTCTGATTTCTGTGTTCTTACCATTCCCAATCTCTTTCCTGACCCCTGCTTCCACCAGATGAAGGTTGGATATAAGAGATTTCCAGATGGGGCTGTCCTTATTGGAAGGTTTGGTCTTTAAGATGTTATGGTTAGGATAGTAAATGGCTTTTAGGGTTCGAGCTACTAGAGAGTTTGGGAATTTTAGCAGATTCCATATCTGTTTAGCTAGGAGAGCTAGATTGAAATCTTTTGAAAAACTTAGATAAATGTGCAAGTAAAAAACTTAGATAAAGGATGCAAGATATGAAGATAATAACCGATTCTTATTGGTTTCTTATCAATGTTTCATCTAATAAGTCATGAACAGTAAACCAACTTATTTGTGCTTAACATACTACAGTAAGTAATGAATAAGGTATTAAGAAGTTATAAATGATGTATCAATTCATGAACAATGGTTTCTCTTAACATAACATCAGAAGTCTCCACCATCAATCCTTCATGTAACAATGCCTTTCTAATTTTATGATTTCTTAAAATGCAAATCTTTTTCCCCTTCCACTTTCAATTTTATGTGTAGCAATATCCTCTTTTTTAAAAAAACTTTGACTAAACACAGATCAGTAGTTCATTTTAAGAGAAAATGTCGCCGGTGATTTTATGATTGTTGCTAGTTGCTTATCTATTTTTAAGAGATAAGCTATTAATCATCATTTATGTGAGGACTTGCTTAATGCAACAAATAAGCTAAAAACTACTACGACATCCTTTTCAAAATGTAAGTCATATTAGAGATGTATTTAGACTTAACTTTGTCTAAATTCATCTCTAAAACGACTTATATTTTGAATTAAGGGAATATCAAATAAGCTATTATCAAACAAGAACAAAAACCAGTTCCGTGGACTATAAATCTCTATAAATTTTTGTGATAACAATCTTGAAAAAGTTTCTTGAAAGTGAGAGCTAACAATCTTGAAAAAGTTTCTTCCTAAACTATATTCTCAAGATTCGTAGGTCATTTGTGAAGCTACGATAGTACAAAACCTATCACGGGTGGAAAATATCCTATTGAAGAATTATCTGATCAGTTGTACAATTGAAGTGAGGCTAATAAAAATGAAATTAATAAAGATAGTGAAGCACAGGAACGCAGGAAATAGAAATGATCATAAAGGAATGAACCGAACTAGTGAACACAGGAAATAAGCCACCTATATATGTAATTCTAGCAAAACCTCACAAAATTATGGGTCGACTTGTTCATAGATAATAAAGCTTACGAACCAAAAGCAGGGTTTGAATTCGTTAAACCTAACATTGATGAGTTGGCGAATTCACATTAGGTTTCTCAAGCAAAACGATCTTTCTTTACCACCATGGATAGATTTATAAGATAAAGGGATCATTTTCCAAATTTAACATATTAAAGAAGATGATTGTTGGTACGGTGTATTTAGCCCCACCTTAACCATGTCGTTAAGAAAACTAATCATGTTTCCATCTTCCCGACCACATGTACCCCGGGGGTGTCGGCTCCTGGCATGGAATGTGCCGGATCCTCCTAGTCAAGACCTCGTCCCTAAGAAGACCAATTCTCTGTCTGGTGGCTAGATTCAACCGGGTCACACCAGTCAAAACTCTGGCCAACTTTATCACCACATCGACCCTGGCCCCAACACCATGGAAACACTCATGACCTAGTCTTAGCTTTGCTCTCTCTAATTGGGCCGGGTCTGTATCGGACCGGGTCTACATGTGAAGAATTGTACAAGAGTTATATAAGTAGAGCATCTGAAGTCATTAGAAAGTAATATATATACTGTACAGTTCTCTTCTCGATTGAGATTTCTATCAGTAAAAAGAAGTTCTTCCTTTTGTCGATAGTTACGTTCTTCCTCTCTTGTGTTCTCCTTCTTTCTCGATTCCTAGAATTGTATCATGGTATCAGAGCGGGGAATGTCCTGTGCTTCCTGATTTGCGTTCTAAAGCGTCGTTTTTATCGGAGGAGAAGCTGTCTCACGCCATGGAAAGATGACGAATCCTGAAGAAAAGGAAACCGGAGAGAAGGTGAAATCGTCGAACGGCAAGGATGGCCACGACGAGGAAGACGGGGAGAGTTCCGAAAAAGGCAGAAAAGATGACGATCCTTATCATCTTTTGAATTCAGATCTCCCTGGTATGACCCTTACGGGCAACAAGTATGATGGAGGAGCTGGGTTCGTGACATGGAAGAGGAACGTACTGATTGCCTTGTCCGCCAAGAACAAAATCGGCTTCATTGACGGAACATTGGAGAAACCGGCGAACCCACCCGCAAGAACTAGAGCGTGGCAACGGTGTAACGACATGGTAATCAGTTGGATTCTTTCAAGTTTGGAAAAGATTTGGCAGAGAGTGTTGTGTTTTGTGAAACGGCAGCACAGATTTGGTCTGAATTGAACGGGAGATTCGAAGAGGGAAACGCCACCCGTTTTTATACTCTTGAGCAAGATCTGGCGAACACGAAGCAAGACGAAGATAATGTGAAGACCTACTACAACAGGATGAAACGCATCTGGGACGAACTTGATTCTTCCAACCCTTTGCCGACTTGCAGCTGTGGTGGGTCGAATAAACTGCGAGAGTATATTAGGGTTCAGCGGTCAATGAAGTTCTTGATGGGGACTCATCCAAAATACGCCAACGTCCGTGGGAATTTGTTGATGATGAAGCCCTTACCAAGCATTGACCAGATCTATTCCCTACTTATACAAGAAGAAAGGCAGAAGGGGGCCAGTCGAGCTACAACGACAGAAGAAAACAATCTGTCCTTTGCAGTTGAAGCAGCGACAACAACATCCCAGTATACTGGCAAAAAGCAGATGAGGTCACCAAGGCGTCAGGGTCTTTACTGTGTTCATTGTCACAAGTCAGGGCACACCGAAGAGCGATGTTTCAAAAAGATAGGCTATCCGCCGAATAAGAACAAGAAGCCCATAGAGATGTAAGAACAAAACAAGAAACCAAGCAAACAGCAGCACAGTGTTGAAGGATTCAAAGGACAGGCAGAGAAAAGCCGCAAAGACTTACACTACAGAGGAGCTCAATCAATTCTGGCACATTTCAAGAACCCAAGAGGGAACAAATTCGTCCAGTCCACAGACAGCTCCGAATTACGGTTTCGTCGGTAACAATTTTCCTTTCCCTTCGAAAAATCATAACTGCTTAACTGTTTTCTTGGAGCAAAATGATTCTTGTTTGCATTCCAGTGCTTTGAAAGGAATCAGAAATAGTGAATGGATCCTTGATACTGGTGCCTCACAACATATGTGCTCTGATTTGAACCTTTTTTCTCAGATTCAAACTCTAAGGCAGGAACAAAATGTGGCCATGCCTGATGGGCACCCACAAAAAGTTGCATCCATAGGGACAGTCAAAATAAACGATAAACTGATTCTTACTGATGTTTTACATGTGCCTGCATTTAAATTTAATCTGATATCAGTAGGTAAACTTGCTCAGGATATGAAAGGGAAGTTGGTCTTTGATGATCATTGCTGTTTTTTCCAGGACTCTAGAAACTACCTTGAGCAACAAATAGGGACGTACAAATCTGGAGTCTACCTGTTAGATGTTTCCTGTGATCAAAAACTTGAATCTGTTGCTGCCTCTGTTTGTGTGAAAGATGTCCTAGTTAGTGGTTTTGATTGCAAGGACGTTTTGTCTTTATGGCACCATAGACTAGGACATTTGCCAGTTGCTAAAATAGAGAAATTGAGGCTCATAGACAAGAAAATCTGTAAAAGACAGTTTGTTTGCGAACCTTGTAATAAAGGCAAGAGCCAACGTTTACCATTTCAGAAAAAGGGTTCCATTGCTAATGAAATTTTTGATCTTGTGCACATAGATGTTTGGGGGCCATATAAAACAACCACTCATGATGGATTCAACTATTTTGTTACCTTTGGGATGATAATTCTAGAGCTACTTGGGTGCATCTCATTGCAGCTAAATCTGAAGCTTTCAGCATTATTATTGATTTTCTGAATATGGTAAAGCTACAATTTGGAAAAGAGGTAAAGGCTATAAGAACAGATAATGCCTATGAGTTGGGAAGCTCAAAAGCTACTTCAGATTTTTAAGAAACAAAGGAATAATCCATCAAACTACATGTGCCCATACCCCACAACAAAATGGGGTTGTGGAGAGGAAACACAAACATATTCTAGAAACTGCAAGAAGCCTAATGTTACACTCTTGTTTGCCAACAAAATTTGGGGGGGAAAGTATACTCACAGCAGTATACACCATAAATAGAATGCCACTCGACAGCCTGCAAGGTAATTCCCCCTATGAGATTTTATATGGTAAGAGTCCTAACTACGAAGAGCTGAAATGTTTTGGATCTTTAACTTTTGCTCACATAAATCAGAAATTGAATGATAAGTTTGCTGCCAGGTCTGTGAAATGTGTCTTCTTAGGGTATGCCCCTAATAAGAAAGGCTACAAGCTGTTTGACCTGGATAACAAGAGAATTATAGTCAATAGAGATGTGAAATTTTATGAGAATGTTTATCCTTTCAGAAGTTCACACTCTTGTGTAGATGCAGAATCTTTAGTTCCTGGTTTTTCTGATGAGAAACAGAAGGAATATTACCCTTCGAACCTGTATATGGAATCTGTTAATCCCCTTTCACTTGAGCAAGAAACAGGTGATGAGACAGAGCATCAGAGGAGTACAGCAACAGAAACTAGAACCAATGTGCAAGAAGAAGACCTTCAGCATGATGAACTTCAGCATGATGAACCACAGCCCTTGCAAATGACAGCACCAACAGAAAACCTGTGCAGATCCTCGAGGGCCAGGGAGCCACCAAGGTACCTAGAGGACTACATCGTGGGAACCGCCACCAGCAAGAAAAACAATATCACTACTAATACATCAGCTAAGTACCTAGATCCCTTTTCCTCAATATTAAATCAAAGACCGAATGCTGTGTCTGCTCCCCCTGTTGAAGAAAATGCAAATTTTGATGATAGTCACTGTTTATGCTCTATGATGTTACCACAGAAGACAATAAAAGTTAGTATGCCTGAAACCAATTTCTTGCCTAACTGCTTTACTGTTTCTGCTAGTCACGAGACTGAACCTTCAGATTATTATGAAGCTATTAAGGATAAAAACTGGATAAATGCTATGAAGGAAGAGTTTGTAGCACTAGAGAAAATAGGACTTGGGACATTGTAGAATTACCGAGAGGCAAGAAACCAATTGGTTGTAAATGGGTTTACAAACTGAAATATAAAGCTGATGGTACTCTAGAAAGGCATAAAGCTAGACTAGTGGTAAAAGGTTACACACAACAATATGGCATCGATTATCAAGAAACCTTCTCTCCCGTAGTTAAATTCACAACCATTAGGGCTTTGGTTGCTATCAGTTGCAAAAGGAATTGGACTATAACTCAACTTGATATAAATAATGCCTTCCTCCATGGAGACTTGAGAGAGGAAGTTTATATGCAAATGCCATTAGGTTACACCACCAGTGAAAGTAACCAAGTTTGCAAACTTAGAAAGTCGTTATATGGCCTAAAGCAAGCTTCTAGGCAATGGCATGAGAAGCTGAGTGATTTTCTTTACAATTTTGATTTTCAGCAGTCTTTGAACGATTATTCCTTATTTGTTAGAAAACAGAGAGGGAAATCAGTTTATCTTGCTGTATATGTAGATGACATCTTGCTGACAGGTGATGACTTAGACATGATTCAGGAGATCAAGGAGAAACTCCATAATAAATTCAGAATCAAAGATTTGGGGGAAATATCTTATTTCCTTGGAATGCAGTTCATTCACACTGCAGAAGGGATCATTGTTGTGCAGAAACAATATTCTGAAAACCTTGTTCGTGAATTTAACTGTGAAAATCAGAAGGCTGTTGCCGCTCCTTTAGAGTTAAACACAAAACTGCTTAAATTCCAGGGCAGTGCACTAAAAGACCCTTTGCTGTACAGAAAGCTTGTTGGTAAAATAGGTTTTTTAGCCCATACTAGGCCCTGACCTTTGTTTTACAATTCAGATGCTCAGTCATTCTTACAGGAACCACATGATGTTCATTACAAAGCAGCTCTGCACACCCTCCGCTACATTAAAGGAACAGTGGGATATGGATTGATGTTTAATAAACTGCAAAATTATAAACTAACTGCCTATTGTGATGCAGATTGGGCAGGTTGTCCCAACACCCGCAAATCTGTGAGCGGATATTATGTGGAACTGGGAGGTTCACCAATTTCTTGGAAGGCCAAAAAGCAGAGCAGTGTAGCCTTGTCATCAGCGGAGGCGGAGTACCGGTCCATGAGACAACCACCGCAGAACTTAGCTGGCTTTCCAGATTGCTGCATGAGCTCGGAGTTCAAGAGATCATCCCCATCCCATTGCGGTCCGACAGTCAATCTGCTGTGTACATCGCGCGCAACCCAGTCTTCCACGAGCGTACTAAACACATCGAGGTCGACTGTCATTTCGTCAGGCAGCAGATTAAAGAAGGCATCATCAACATAGAGTTCGTTCCTTCACATCAACAACTAGCAGACATTCTGACCAAGACCTTGTCAGGAAAGAACTACAGCACTGTCATCCAAGAATTGGGAATGACAAGGTGTGACAGAGCTGGGCACACTCACAGATCAGGCGCAGTGCCTTAGGATGTTCTTTGGCAAAGTTCACTCCTCCGGATGTAACTTTAAGAGGGGGTGTTAAGATAGTCTTAGCTTTGCTCTCTCTAATTGGGCCGGTCTGTATCGGACCGGGTCTACATGTGAAGAATTGTACAAGAGTTATATAAGTAGAGCATCTGAAGTCATTAGAAAGTAAGATATATACTGTACAGTTCTCTTCTCGATTGAGATTTCTATCAGTAAAAAGAAGTTCTTCCTTTTGTCGATAGTTACGTTCTTCCTCTCTTGTGTTCTCCTTCTTTCTCGATTCCTAGAATTGTATCACTGCCATCATGTCCTGTCAATCCTATCGGGCAACCCATCATTATCAATTCGGACAACTCGTCATTACCAACTCGGATAGCCCTCTAGCACATCATTAATACCATGTGTCCTTTTCATCATTATAGGGCAACCACACAAGGAAAGGAAGCTTCTCTCCTGACAAGGCCATCACAAGTGACGTCAATCTTATCCTACATGGAGGCAACCTACGTCGCCAACCCAACCGGAGACGAGCAAAGAACCGGGAAGGCGGGCCGACCTACCTGTCTTATTCCTTATAATAGCAATCAACGCCTCATTTATGAATGACACACACTTGTACTCTCTCTCTCTCTACCTCTCTCTCTCTCCTCACTTGTATCCTCCTAAATCTACTGGAAACCTCTATCACCCCCTGTGGATTAGATCATTCGAGATAAAACCACGTAAACCTCTATGTCTCTTCCATTACTGTTAATCGCAATCCATAAGTCTCATGTCATGTCACCCTAAAGAGTTAATCTAAACCTACAACACATATTACACTTTAACATTTGGTGCCGTCTATGGGAACCTCTCCATCATCATTACAAATCTCTTTGTACATACCACAAAAAAAAACCTTCAAATGACACCACATTAAGGCAGAAAACCGAGGAAAATCACCTTCCAAACGAGAACCTCGCCTCCCGAGGAAGAAACATCCCCTGTGAATTAGAGAGCATCCTTTGATGATACCAACTACACCAAACAGCAAACGATCTCTATGGAAAAGTTCTTGGTCCTACAACAACAAATGGATGACCTAGTCAAGCGTTTCACCCACCAGTAAGCAGCAACGAACGTAGACGAAGGGAGGTGGAGGACCACGATCCCTTCTCCGATGAGATGAACCAAAGTCCACTATTCGCCAACTCTGCTAAGAACATCTCATCTATGATGGCTTGGGGGATCCTGTGGAGCCCTTAGCACACTTAAAATAGGCAATGTTGCATCTCACATTGACGGCCCACACTCAATGCCGCCTCTTCCCATCTTCTCTGTCGGGATGGGTGATCACGTTGTTCACCGCGCTGACCAAACAAGTCCATCGAGAGTTTTGAAGAACTCGGGCAGCTGTTCCTATCACACATTGCGGTTGAACGATAGACCAAGAGGTCATCCTCCGACCTCATAGGCATGTGACAACATCCGAGTGAGGATGTCAAAGAGTACACCAAACGATTTCACAAAGGTGTCACGAAGGTCGACGAGCACGAAGACTCAGTCATTATCTCTACATACCTTTACGGCTTGCCAGAGATCAAATTTATAAGGTAATTGACTATGAAGACCCCCTAAGGCTCACAACGAGATGATTACCGAGCCAAAATTAACATCAAGGAAGAGAAGTTCGTTTGTATAGCCCAATGTTGGTAAGGTATAATTAGTCACGCCTTAATCATATTATTAAAGATGCTAATCACATTTCTCTTTTATGATTACATGTACCTAGGGGACAATCTGGTGTTTTGGACATGAAGATCACGGCTCACGAGTGTCCTGACCAGTGAACACCGAATCCATGAAGCCAGCTTCACTAATCCTCGAAGCCGGGTGCCATCAACGAAAACTCCGGTCGACTCCCCGCGTCGCAAGAAAGAACTTATGACTTAGCACACATCCATCTAACGTCCTATCCAATTAGATTATCCGTCATTACTTCAGACACCCATGGTTACCAACTCGCACACCTCTCTAACATGCCATCAATGCCCTAAGATAGAAATTGTCCCTTCCATAATTAAGGATAGGCGGCCGAGCAGAGCGAGGAAGCTTTGTTGTTGACAGAGTAACCTAACCAAGGTGGATTCATCCTCATCTTGAAGTGCACCCCGCGTCATCAACCCGGCTAGCAAGCGAGTGACAAAGCCGAGAGACGTATCAAACCTCCTTACCCCTTCCTTATAAATAACAATCAATACCATATTTATGAGAAAGGGTCAGTGAAAGCACAGTGGGAGGTGACATACCTAGTACTCGTAAATACTTCCTGTACCTTCATTGTTGCTTCTTGACTTTTACTAAGAACCTCTATCATACCACCCATGGACTAGGTCTTCATAATAGTCGGCCGAGGCTACAACACCAGCCGGGATTGGAAGCGGGGCCTCAACGAGCCGCATAACACTAATTCTAGAAGACTGACCAAGAAAAGCATTCCAGCCATCAGCTTCAGCGACAACGATATGAAAGGTGTAATCTCTTGCCTTAAGGACCCGCTTATCACAAAACGTAAATCCACAGCCGAAACAGACACCAAATTTTGGTGGATGTTGATAGTAGATTCAACTTGATCATCGTCAATGATTACAACAAGTTGGGTGCCCCTGAAAAATGGGTGAACAACTTCAGCAACCATCTCGCCGACTTCTCAGGGGTAGAATCCCATTCAAAGGGAACAGTGGAGTTACGGATGACGCTTAAAGATGGGGAACTTATCCGTATAGAGAGGATCAAATTCCTCAAGATGGATGACCCCCCAGCAACAACGCCTTCCTGGGACGCCCCGACATCCACGCCTTCAACTCTGTCCCGAGTACGATGTGCTTAAAACTAAAGTTCCTGACCCGATATGGGAAAGTGGCCACCGTGAGAGGCCATCAAAAGGCAGCCTAAATCTACAATGTGAAGGCTTCCAAAATGAAGACCCCGGCTCCAACCTCTAGACCGGCCAACTCCTCGCCTCATCTTTCTTTGAAGTCTGGTAATGGTGAAAGGTCTCACTAGGTATATCCCTTCTCTAACTCTAGGAATTGCATAGATTTTCTATGTGTTTAATTCATGGAAAAGTCTAGGGATTGCATAGATTTTCTCATAAGGATTCCAATACAACAAGCGGGGAGCAAAACAGAGCTAAAACGAATAATATAGGCCCCGCTGAAGTTGTGTCTGACCTTGCGTCCGGACATGCAAGGCCGGACAAGTACTGAGACAAAGTATAGACACGTCCAAACTTCCATCCGAACGAATTAGATCGGACATCATAGGCGCATCCGGACTTTAAGGTCAGACACAAGTCCGGACGCCTCAGGAGAAGGAATTCGCACGACACCAACAGAGGTATCCGGATGCGAGTACTGAGTCGGTCTCCAGAGCGCGGAATTCAGAAAAAGATAGAAAAAATTATATAAAATCGATCGATCAACTCACGCCTGAGGTAGCGCGACCTAGCCGCTCCCAATTTCATCAAAAGATCAACACCAACTTACAAAAGGTACAAACCACCATCAATTCTTGAGAGATTACCACTGCCACTTCCAATTCACCTTACGCATACCACCAGACCCATACCACACCACCGATTACATAAAGAGAAGGGAGGCACGTAGCAGTTCACCGCAAGCACACCAGATTGAAACCTGCTACACCTCTAATTAGTCAGAAGCAACCAACACAGAGACGGGGAACAGAACCGGGACCTAGATCGGAGTTTCTTCTAAACTGGAGTTTCTTCTTTCTTTATCTCTAATTTATTTAATATCTTCTTATGGTGTTAATTATGTTTCTAAATCCATGAGTGAGTAGTTGTTTTAGTTCCTCGGGTTGGGGAAGCGAACCTATTTCGTAGAATTTCTGTCACGTAATTGTTTCACTACTTTTTATTGATGCAATAGTTTAAGACCTGTTCTTCAAGCACTTTAATTCTCTGATCAATTATTAAGTAAAGTTTGTAGTTTTCTAATCAAAATGTGGTGCTGAGATTAGTTGACAAGACATAAGAAGTTAAACCGGATTAACAACTAGAAGCATGGTTTGCCTATTGGTTAATCCGTCTCCAATAGGAACTGCTCTTAAAGCAATTGATCTGTTTGCGGATTAGAGCATTAGTCTACTGCTAGTTCTCTCAAACAATTAGAATTCATTGTACATGACCCGGTCGGTGAATTATATAAAGTTCCCGAGTTTATTATAATGTTAGTGAAATTGTTACTTTTACTAGGATTTGAAGAAATAGGTTAGTAGAACAACCCGGGGCGCGCCTCTTATTTATCACATTAATCACTTTTAATTCTCACTTTGTTTTAGTTTATTATTTGCTAATTATTTTACTTATTTTTATTAATTTGGTTTCATTAGATTAATTAAGTAAAACCTGAAAAAGTGATGTTTCCTGTTTTCTTAGTTAAGTTTAGGCTTCTCTGTTAGATTCAGAATTTGTCAATTAATTGAACGAGGTCCCTGAGATCGACAACCCCACTTCATTCACTATACCCGCAAAATGATGGGTGTGAGCTTCAGTTTTTGAACCACTATCCTATGTTGATTTGGGTTGATTAGGATCTGATCGGGTTCTAGGTCCACTTATAACCTAAGTTCAATAACTATAATTATTACAACCTAAGTTAGCTCACTGGAATCTATTTATAGTCGCCACCTAATTTTGACCTATGGTAAATTAGGAAAGGAGAGTTCGGGTTTGGGGTTGGGTATTCAACTTTTTAGGGTTCAAATTACTTTCATTACCCCTTTAGGTTGTTTTTCCTCTACTTAGATTATTTACGGCTTATTACAGGTCATTTTAACCTAAGTGCGCAAGATTCTGATTTATTGGTATTTTTGACATTTTTTGACTGAAAATTGAAATTACCTAAACTAGGGTTTCGGAAGCCGAATTAGGTTGAATTTTAGTCCCGTCCGTGGCCACAGACTTAATGTCCGAGACCTCGGACCCTAGTTAACCTAAATAGTCAGAAAAGTCAAAAGACCGAGAAAACAAAATTTGAAAAGTCCAAGGCCACGGACAGGACGTCCGTGGGCCCAGACATGCTTTGCAAAAACCCTAATTTTGAAAAATTAAAAATCTCGCCACCGTCTGAGAGCATCCGTGCTTACGGACGGGGAGTCCAGGACCCCGGACGTGGCGTCCTTGGTTGCAGGCCGCCCTCAAACGGCGGCGTTTGGGCTGTTCCCGGTGGTGTTTTCGACTCAAATTTTATAGGTGTGTAGCCTACGAGATTATAAACATGTTAGTACTTGAAAGAATCCAATTTGACTAAGAATTAAAGCCGAAACTTATTGAACAAGTAATAGGGCAGAAACACAAACGAATAACAACTCAGAAGTTGAAAAGGGTCAGTTCGAACCCAAATTTTGACAGAAAGTTAATAAAGTCGTGGGGAGTTAGACAAGTTGAATTCTAACCTGTTTTACCTTCGGGATTAGTATGATCCTTCACACCGGGTATCCTTGGAAACCTTGTTGATGTCGGTTCCGGATCGAATTCGAACCGAGCTTCTAACCCTTGAAGATTGGTGATGTTCTTCACATTTTGAAGGTGATTTGATGGAGATTTGATGATTGTGGTGGCAATAGGAGTTGGAAAACTCGATTTGATGATGATTTTGGTGAAATTTTGGTGTTTGATTGTAGATCAGGAGTTCAAAACGTGAGTGAGAGGAGACGACTAAGCGCTCTAGTGATTTAGGGTTCTTGAAGCTGTCTTTCTCATCAAGAGATAAGGTCCCTTATATCGGCACCATTAAAGATAAAGTTACTCGGTAAAGACTGAAGTTTACCGGGGTTTTTATTGGGTGACTTCCCAGGGGATTCTGGCCATGGAACTTTAACCACATGTAGAGGAAGATATTTCTGATTTTTTAAAAGAGAAATTAGAATTTTCGGATATCGTAATATTTTTAAATTCAATTTATCGTCAGATTCGTTCAAAAATTACTAGAAATTTAATGGGAATTTGAAAATTCAAAATTCCAAAGCCGTTATGCTTTAATGTCGTCCTTTACCATGTGTCAAAGTTTCAGGCATTCCGAATTGATTTGAGCCGTTTTTAAATGAGAGAGAAAGCTTACAGGAGGGCTTAGGAGCCCCGAAAATTACGAAACATCCCTCTTGATGACCAAGCTTTCATATGTGCCTCGAAACGTGCCGATCGAACTGGGATTCTATATCTCTTGACCAAACTACCATTTTAGCACTTATGTGTTAATAGACTCTCTTTCGGGGGGTTAAAATTTTGGGTATAACAATAGATACACTGTCTGGGTAGAGATAGTCACATATTTCTGCAACAATCACACTACTAGAAAACAGTAGTTTACCTACGGAAATTACCTACGGAAAATATTCCGTAGGTAATTCTCGACGGAATACCTACGGTTTATAGTACCAGCCCTTGGTTAAGTTGTTACCTACGGAATACCGATGGAATTCCAACAAAAAATTACCGACGGAATATTCCGTAGGTAAATTTGAAGGGAAAAGTGCGGGAGGACTGGCTGGTAGTGGCGCGTATAATGCCATCAAATTACCTACGGATCTTTTCCGTAGGTAAATAGGCGGGATTTTGAAGAAAGGTTACCGACAGAATCTTCCGTCGGTAAATTCTGCTTGAAAAATTACCTACGGACTCAATTCTATCGGTAATTGCTTCGTAGTGGTAGGCGAGCGTTAAAACTGGAACGCGGCGTTTTCTTCTACACAAAGATTATTACCTACGGATTAGTTCCGTCGGTAATTACCTGCGGAAACATTCCGTAGGTAATGACTCTTTTATAAAGCGAGATTACTTGTAATAACAAAGTCGTTCCTTGTAAGCAGTATTTTTTCTCTGACAAATGCCGACGGACTTATTCAGTAGGTAACATGTTACCGGAAACGACGCCGTCTTATTTATGGAGTATTTTTTTTCTGATTAATACCGACGGTTTTTATCTGTCGGTAATGTGTTATGATGGTGTTTTATCTTCGATTTTATCCGTCGTATTTACTAGAGAATAAAGTAAGTCTCATGAACAGCGCTGTCGTTTATGATAAAATGTTACCGTCGGAATGTTTCGGTCGGTAATATTTAGTACTACTAGTATTTTTCTCCTTTCTGCTTCCTGAGTTGTTTCTTGAGTTTTGTGTCTTCAGAAAAAAACCCCAAACGCTTGCGGAGCCATCTTCTTCCTTGGTCGTTTCCCACAGCTCTCCTCGCTCGATTTTGGTTTCTCTATCAACTGCCCGGTTCTCCCTCTTTCTGGACTCCATTCGCACCTGCCCGGTTCTCTATCGCGATTCAACTTGCCCGGTTCTCCCTCTTTCTACTCGAGTTTGTTTCTGAATCTCGTCGTTGCTGAAGTTGGACCCCAATCATAAGCGCGCCCGTCTTCAATCAGGTACGCTTCCTTAGTTTGAATATCGATTGTGTTGTTGAATCTGGTCACTCGCACCTGTGTTGTTGAATCTCGTGGTTTACTGTATCAAGACGGGGTTTCAGTCACTGGTTGTGGTGAAATCGGCTGTGTTATTGGTTATAATGTGGAGTTGCTTCCTTAGTTTGACATCAATGTACTGCTTGGTTTATCTGCTTTACAAGCAAGGATTTTATTATTATATGCGGTTGATTATAAAATCTGGTGGAGCAATTCTAGAGAAAGGATTAATCTGGTGTGATGTGGAGGCTAATTGTGCGTGTAAATATTGCTATTTGCTTAATCTGGTGGAGCAATTCTAGAGACAGGATTAAGAAATTTATAAGCAGATTAATCCAAAAGAGAGATTTTGATATAAATCTGAACGACTAATGACCCACACCTGTGAAGAGTAGGACAGAACTATCACCCCATCATCCTAATACAAAATATCCAGCAAGTATTTTGGTAGTCATCCTAGTTGGGTTTGGTATCGTCTGACGTGGAGGAGCTGAGGCTGAGTCCAAAATGATTATGATGATCACGCATGTTGTTGGTTCCTTTATTGTTATTGATACCACCTTGTTGCTGTTTTGATAGCTTCTGCTTGAGCTCAGACAGCAGAGCTTGATTCTCTTGGTTGAGCATCTGAGCCTTCTTCCTCAGGCTCTCGTTCTCTCTGATTTTGTAGCAGTTTTGCAAGTACAGCTCTGAGTTCAACCTCTCCATCTTCTTGTTTTCTTTGATTCTGTTCACAAGAGTAAGACCATTTGTTTCCTAACCAATTCCTCGTGTAAAAAAAAAGGTGGGGCGTACCACATGACATGTTTGGGAGTTTGGGTAATTTGAAACGCGATGTTTTCTTCGGTAATTACTTCGTAGTGTCAGACGAGAGTTTAAGATGAAACACAGTGTTTTCTTCTACATAAAGATTACCTACGGACTGTGAAATACCCCTAAATTAATTTAAATTAATTTAGGGGATTTTTTTATTAAAAATTAAATTATTATATGGAATTATGAATATTAAATTATTATATGGAGTTGTGAAATTTATTTAGGGGTTTTCTCCTATTTAACCCTAATTATTATACATTATTATATAGTATTATGAATTTAATAATAAGATTTATAAGTCAATAAATCTTGGGAAAATTATTAAACACTCCAAAAATATTATAAAGATTTTAGGAAGTGTTGGAACATTGTTTTGAAACATAAAAGTCAATATAAATTCTAGAAACCTTAAAGCTTATTAAGCCTTGCTAGAGTTGACTTTTTGAGAATGGTCAAACCAGGCCATGAAACCTATACCAATAAATAGGTTATGAAAAACCATGAAGATCGATAAAAAGAACGTCAAAAACGGATCATCCTAGCCAAAGTTATGCTAGATTGAAGTTTTGAATCAAAATTTTAAAATCTGCCACGTGTCAAGCTCACACGCGCCCACACTTAGATAGATTTTATCTCCACGATTTTCGGAACCGATTTTGCCCTATCTTGTGACCTTCATAACTTTCTCATCTTATTGAATTTTTGAGTGCCGTCTTCTTTGTTGCCTTCTCCTACATTTCCTCTAAACAACCATAACTCACACAAGCCCTAACTCGTTCTAAATCAACCGGAAATTCGAGCCAAAGTTGCTACCCTGCAAAACCATTGCTGCAGTTTTCCAGTTTCTCTTCGAATTCAGGTAACTTCGACTAGCCATAACTTCTTCGTTTCTCAGCCAAATTCCATGTTCTTTAGCTCGTTTTGAAGAACTCTAATCCCTCTATAACTTTCATGTTGATGACCAAAGCTAATTCCAAACCGTTTGTAAGAGAGAGGTGTCTAAAGTTTCGAATTCATCACAGCATAAAATCACAGTTTTCTTTCCAGAAAACGTAAGGTAAACTCGCAACTTCTAGCTTCGATTTCTTTCTGTGTGTTGCGAGTTAGGATTAGTTCTTGTTATCAATATGTAGATCTAAGTTTCCTCTTTCGATTAAGCACTTATAAGTATTCTAATTCGATCTAGAACTTAACTTATAGATCTACAAAGTGAGCTCCTCGAAAACATTCAAGTTCGAATTTTTCCAGATTCCCGATTTCGAAATCACCCAAATTCGCACACTCCGGTGAGTCTCCGATCAAATTTCTCCGATATTGTTGTTCGTAGTCATGTTTTCGATCTAACCCATGTCTCAATTTAGTCAATTACGTGTTAGATTAGGAGAATTTGTAGGATTTGCAATCGAATTAAATTCTGAAACCGAAACTAACCCTAACCTTCGAATTGAATTCGAAACTTGGTGTGTACTGCATTATAATTGGGGAAACCGGTACCAATAGAACCGAAATTTGATTACGAATCCATAGAAACAAGAATCACTCGATTTCGTTCTGTAGATTGTGAGAAAAACGCAAATTAGTACTCGGGTATCAAGGAGAAATCGGGGAAGAACTAGGCGTTCAGTATCCGTCGGATCTTAGTTAAGAGATTTGGACGGCTGAGATTAAAACGTTTCAGATTAAGTTTTTATAAATTCCAGTAAATAACCCTAACTTGTGGAATTAATTTAAATACCTTCCCGAAGGTATTTTGACTTGAAATTTTAACCATAGATTCCTTATTTTACCTAGTTTATTTTGATGTAAATTATTATGGTTTTGGAGTTTTTAAACATAAGTTATGATTTTTACAAGTTACTGGTTTTCTGGAATTATTTGGCTAACTTAAAAAGATATTTTTATGAAATAAAATTTTTATAATATGTCTAAAATGTTATAGTTACTGTATATTAAATTTGGGAATTTTTGGGCAAGGGTAAAAGGTTTTAAAAATTGTGTTTATGAGTTTTTCATAAGAATAACTTATAATATATGGTTTTTAATGTAATCAAAAATTAAAGTATAGTTGATTAATGAACTTTATGGGTTGGGGAAAATATAATAAGACTAATTAACATTTAATACAGTATGTTTATAAATATTTTGGGTATTAACTTTAAGTGAAGTAAAAATTGTTATATATATTTATATATATATTTATATGAGAGAAATAAATAGAAACTTATATTAAATCAAGGAATTTAACTAAACTACATTTTATTTATTATATATAATATGGAAGCTAATATGTTTAACTAAAACTAAGGGAAATACTCTATTTTATAAACCATAAATCAATTGTGGATATGTCTAAAAGATATTAAATATAATTAAATACAATAGAATTTCTTAAAGAATGTTCTGGACAAATCTTGATATATGTGGATATATATATGTATATAAATACAATAAAAATAGATAAAGGAAATAACATTCCTTGTGAGAAACATAATAGGAAGGATTATATATATATATATATATATATATATATATAATATATATAAATAAATAAATAAAAGGAATAAAATACCTTATAGAAAATATAATGAAGGAATTAATGAGTTAAACTAAACCTCTACATGATACTAATAAAAGAATATTATATGAGGTGGTATTAATTTATGGTTATAGGTTGAGTTTTTAGTTATCTTTGAGTTTCTAAGATTTATATAAACCGTATTTAAACACACGTATATATTTAGTCAATGACCACAATGTAAATCTATAATTTGGTTAAGGAATTAATAAGTTGAAATTTAGGAATATTTGTAATTAGTCTACATAAAGTGTTACACAAATGGATCTTATATATAATTAATAATAAAATGAATGAAATACTTTTACATTTAAATGTTCTTATTATATAAACAATAGTAAAATAAATGAGTTACTTTTACATCTACATGTGAAGAGGATAAATAAGTCTAGATTTAATTATTTCTTAATATTTATAGTATTGAGTAATAACTTAATATTTTAAGATAAAATCATTAAAAGGATTATGATATAAAACTATATTAAACTACGATTAGGAGATTAATCTAAATAATAATCCTTAAGTTTCTTGGAATTAGTTAAGCCATATAAAATACATTCATTACCAATATTCAGGATGTGAGTTTATAAATAAGTGATGTACATAATAGTTAAAGATTTACAAAAAGGTTTGCAAATAGAAATTTGATACTTAAAATCTTTAAACCTTTAATTAGATGAAACTAGGTTACGTAAGAGATTATATTGATTTACCTTTTTGACACTGGGAATATTAATGTGTCATTTGAATATAAGGTATGGGGATTTTCAGAATAGATTATCTTATTACATAATTAACAATTTCAATTATGAATCAGAATTTAGTTCTTAGATAAATTTTACCTTATGTCGAGATATAATGTTTATCCTAAAATACAATAAAGGAAATTAATTTATTAAGTTATCCCTTTGAAACCTCTGGTCTTGTAAGTAATATAAAATGTATTTAAGACATAAGTTTATTAAAATTTAGTACAAAAGGATTATACATACTCTATGGAGAGAATGTGTGTAAAAATTAAATACTTGGGAAATTAAAATGTAAGTAAGGGTACATAAAGAGGGTTATCTTAAACACCTTATTACATAGGTAATAATTAAGCAAATGATGTACCTTGTGAATACTAAATGTAAGAGTTCGTTAAGTCTAAGTTAACTATAATATAGTTGTTCCAATATGAGAGGTATTTCAACATCTTATGACAAGATTATTAGACAGTTATAATAGGAAGTCATTCTGAACTAAGGATATGATAATTGAATTTAGTGGCTCAACTAAGTTATAATAAAATGTGTCTACAACACTATGATTCCAATATACAAGATGTAGATCTTAATTAAGTTAAGGGGGAACCTAATCATGATGGTTTATTTGGTAATATTGATAAAGTACATAATCATTACATTGTGAATTAATAGTATAGTATTCTAAGATAAACCTATTATAGGTCATGAGACGATGTTTATTCTAAAGTAAGAATAAAAGTATTGAGCTTAAGAATTGTTATTGAAATTCTAAGATTGGTTGAATAACATATAATGCACTTATGTTATAAAGGTCTTTAATGTAGGAATTATGGTTAAGTATGGGTAAAGTGGATAAGGGTGGAACAATTAACAAGTGTTAGTAAAATACATTCCTTGGTCTTACAACCTTGGGGTATACAACATTCTAAGACAAGCCAAAGGTTATACATAACATTTAAGTGAGGGCTTAAAAGACAATTGGGACTTAGAAATATGAGTGAGGAGTTTATTTAAGCTTAACGTAGGCTACAAGTGATTGATGATAGACTACCTTTAATATTCTTCAGAGTATTGTTGATTGTTTGCGCAAGTTGACTAGAACTGCTACAGCGTTATCCAGGTACGATTTCTCGTACTCAGCTTGACGTGTTTTGGACTTTATGGAATGTTTTGTACGATTTCTCGTACTCAGCTTGTTGTGTTATGGACTTTATGGAATGTTTTGGAACACCAACTGATCTTGAATGGGTTTTAGAATGAGACTGTTGTGTGACTAACTGAGCTTGATGTGACTAACTGAGCCTGTATGTGAAACTTCCTTGGTTATTGGTTCCTCCTATCTAGTTGTTTCACTAGATATTAACTGCCTAGGGTTTACGCTTCTACACTCTGTAGGACTGAGTGTTTTGGTATTGCTCTTGTGCAGTTAATGATCTAGTGGGGTGACTGGGAATATAGGAAAATATCTGGTTGTGGTAATTCTTCCTTTGGACTATGGGTATTGTTTCATCCATGAGTCGAGTTTGATCAGCCTTATTTGGAATGGATTCTTTCTATTGGATATTAATTGTTGAGGTTTACGCCTCTGCACTCTGTAGGACTGAGTGTTTTGGTATTGCTCTTGTGCAGTTAATAATCTAATGGGAATGTGGGAAATGTTAATCTTGGTACTGAATATGGATTATTTCTAATAAGTGGTGCACACACTTTTCACCGATGACTGAGAACGGGTCGGTGGCAGCGGAGGTCTGCTATACCTCGCCCTTTGTGGCAACTGACAGCGGAGGTCTGTTTACCTCGCCCTTTGTGGCAACTGACAGCGGAGGTCTGTTTACCTCGTCCTTGTGACAACTGACTGGCGGTGGGGGCCATCTCTCCCAATTGGTTTATTCCACTCTTGAGTATATTTGGTCTATGGGAATCATCTTCTGAAATGGTGGAGACATAAACTGTCTACCACGGGTTATGGATATTAATGTCACTCCTGGTCCTTTGTGACTACTTAAGTCTTTCTCTTCTTAACCAGAATTGGTTCTAACATCAACAATGGATGCTTACTAACTATGTGGTGTGTCTACTTAAGTGGATGACTTGGTTTGGAAGTTCTCTGTCTCTATCATTGTCTTGTTTTCTTTTCTCTTTAACTTGATTGTTTTGAAGTGCTCTATCTCTGTTTTACTTTTAAGAGTTTGTTTTCATGTTACTGTTTATTTTGAAGAGTTATGTTTTATAAGTTTGTTTTTGGAGAATTGTACCAGTTCCATTCCAGGGAACTGACCCGCCCCTTTCGGGGTGGGCTGCTTGGTTTCATCTTGCAGGTACGAATTGATTTACAGGTGGCCACGAAGAGAATGAGCGTTTGGGATGGGACTAGGTTTTGTGGAGAGAGAATATGTTTAATTTCTATTATGTTTGTGTTAAGTTTTTCTCGAGTTCAGACCGTAGCTTTTGTGGATTGTAAGTTGTAAATTGGTGAGGTTTGGTGCCGGGTGTTGGAACTCGATGATCTGTACGCCTTTAGTATTTTATTTCCGCTGTAATTATGTTAAGTAGGGGCGTTACAGACTGGTTCCGTCGGTAATGACTCTTTTGTATATTAGCAGGCTAGATTACTTATAACATCGGACGGTGTCGATTTCTGGGATGGATACCGACGGAATAATCCGTCGGGAAGCTTGGGAAAATTAAAATGTGTGCTTGGTCTTTTCTTTCTCAGCGTCTGGTTTCCTCTTCTTTCTATCATTCAGAACATCCTCTTGAGTAAATCGTTCTCTCGCAAAGGCGCCGAACCATTGTAGAACACCATCTTTCTCTCACGCTTTTGTCCATTGCGTGGCTCTGTGTTCTCTCCCGTTGCATATCCATTGAAGAGCTCCCAGTTGCTGGTTACATCTCTCGTTCGTACACCAAAGTGAAGAGGGGCTGGAATCGGAGGGGTTTGAAATCGAACTACAAAATTAGACGAAATTTAATTTTTCGATAAGACCTCATATGTTAATTAGGGTTCTATTTTGTCAGTAGTTGGATAATTAGGGTTCATGTTTTTTTTTTATCTTAACCCCAATTCGAAACAAGCTCGTGACCATCACGAAATCACTATGTGGTGTTTAAGTTCATTGTATATTAGCAGTTTCAGTTTCCTTGTGATTTTATTGTGTTTGATCATCTACTATTGTGAACTAATATGTGCTATTTGTCTGTATTTTTGTGTTCATTGTCTCGGTTCGTTTGCACTTATTTTTGTGTTCATTGCGTTGGTTCTTTTGCACTTATGAGGTGGTCAACTTTGAAATCTCGTAAACTGGTCCTTGACGTTGTCAATTAGGTGCTGTTCAGTCGTCATGAAAGTTATTGCATGAATGAAGCAAAGACAACAAATAATTATTTTTCTGGATGTATGGTTACTGCCATGGTTTTGGCAAAGATCGGCCAAGTAAGTGCCTTTGGAAGAGATACAGATATTTCGTTTTTTTATATGTGGGAAGGAATAACCTTCCGTCGACGCTGCTAGTCCAATCTTACTCATTTTCTGGACACTTTTGGCTCATTTCAATGTCATGTGCTATTTGTATCTTGTGCTGCAACATCCACTTATTTTCATTGATTTTTGTAAACCGTTAGTAGAAGCATGGGTTGTTTGTTTGAATGGTTCATGCAGATGGTTGTGTTATTTGGATTCGATCCCTGTGCCCCTGTTTATCTGATGGTTTCAGTAAAACAATTGAATAATAGAGGCTGCTTCATAAAAAAAAATATAGAAGAATACATGAGTTGTATCATATATATGTTTCTTAATTTGTTGCATGAAGTTGGGGTTCCCTTGTAATTTTGAAATTGCTGTGATATGCATCTCCTGTTACACGCACCTGGTGCTCTTGGGTTCTTTTTTCTTCTTGCCAGTTTCATCTTTCCAGATTTTTCCAATATCCTTTGCAACTTTGACTGCATCTTCAGATGCATCTAATAAGCTCTTCTTGTGAACCCAACTGCATATAGTCCAGCTTTCCATTTCCACCCATTTGGGAAAGGTGCTCTTGGGAATCCATTCTCGGAGAAGAACTCACTTTTTGACTTTTCTGTTTAAGAAATAAAAAGAAGAAATTAGTATAATATATTGTAGCTACTATATAGTATATATTTTCTGTCATATTTAATTAGTTCTTTCAGAAGTCACATTTAATACAAAGAATAAAGGACATGGTTTTGTTTCTTCTTTGTCTGAGTTTTCCAAAACTCATATCTGCTTTAATGGGCTAAATTAAGATTAAGCATACGTTGGGGCGTGAATATTGGAGAATTTAATTTGTAAGTGACGATTTAAAGGAACATGTGAGATAATCTTTTAATTAATACTCAAACTGAGGCATATTTCTTACCAGATTTATACTCATACGCTGTCTTAATCCTCTTCTTGTGTTTGTGTTGTGCAGGACTCACTGTTGCCCGCACATTAGATTGAAGACAGGGCTGATAACACTTCAGTTCAGTCACGGTAATATACTCTAACTTGTCTTCTTCTCTTCAGTTTAGTCACGGTAATTTTGCAAGCTAACTGGCGAACAATTAAGTAATTGATAAGTTGATGAAATTGCTAAAAACCTTAATACTTATTCCTGCCATGACGCTGTAGAATTTTTCTATGGCAAAAAATGAATCATACTTGTGAGTAATATTTCTTTTGATTGTATTAATAATAAAATTCAGATGTTTGATCCATGAACTGCATTTTTCTTCATCTTCTTTCTTCTTCTTCCTCTCCTAGCTAGTGTAGTGGATATATATCTATACAAATCTGAATATAAAATTTGATATTGTCTTCCAGAAACATTGGTGTTACTTAGTTAGTTACATGGATAAAGCTAGGAGCTAAATAGGACAATTAGTAATCATTAATAAACAAGTCATACACTTTGTTCTTAAACTAGCTAGAATAATTTCACTTTATTGTCTGTATCAGGAAGTCTCCAATTCGAAACAAGCTGTTGTGGTGTTTAAGTTCATTGTCTCGGTACTGCCATACCAAATTTTGTCACATACTTCATCTCAATTCAGAGCCTCAAAATCCATAGTTGTATGGCTACGACAAATGTTCAACTATAGTTATTGGTCCAAATCTCATTGGTCCAAGAAGCCTGTCTAGTGATATTTTTATGTTTTTATAGTTCATGGTAAAATGCTTTGGTGTGATACTGTTTTGCATTTCTACTTCTGCGTTGCACACAACCCAACATTCAGTTTCATATAAAGATACTGTAAATCAACTACCTATGTTGATTTGATTCTTGGTGCATGTGCCCTTTGCTAAATTTAAATGTTCTATACCAAATATAAGTTAAATATGATGCTTGTAGTTGATCTGCAGGATATATATAATCTTCAGTTGCGGTGTTGTCCGTTATAGTTTAGTTTTAGTGTCATCAAATGAATAAGACTTGCTATCTTGGCTTGAGCTAGGGGGTTCTTATTTCTCACTCCCTCGACTTGAGCTACGGGGTTCTCTTATGCGTAGTGGTATGGGTGAAATAAGATTGCATTAAAGAAGTAAACAAATCAATGTAAATGATCATACTGTAAGCTGCTCTGTCATTTTCTTCTTTCAGTGCTATCTCTCAGTGCAAGTGGTGAGTGATGTAATTACATTGCCTTAGGAAATGGTTGCTGACTGAAGTAGCTCTATTTCACTTCTCAGTCCATATTTTGTGGTATTACTTAAATGTTGCTTTGGAGCATGTAATCTGATTTTTCAATTTTTCCTGGAACAGTTCGAGTTTTCATGCTTGAGTAATTTTTGCCACTGTCTTAACTCCCAAGCTGTTGGGCTACTATTGTACACTTCTCTACCTAGTGTTTTATTGGTTTTATTTTGGAAGTGTATACATAAAGAATTTGCCTGATTTAAGATCCTTTTTGTTATATGCTGAAACTTCCATATTGTTATGTTAGAAATTAAAATTGAATGAGTAAAGTTTATTTTTCATATACCTGAGCTTGCATCTTTGCAGTTTGCTCAGTATGGGGATAGAGGATGCATTCTACTGTTGAAGACCTGCTTGGAGCATGTTGATATCTATGATACTGATTTGAAGAATGTGCAGTTGGAACCTGCGGTTTCACCTGTTTCAACTGTTGATCTGGTTTGATTGATGACAAAATAATATCATTAGGATCAGGAGCTGGGGGTGTTAGGTTTGTTGCTCAACTGGAGCTAAGAAATCGTCAAGCATGAGATGCTTCCCGATCTAATAATGTCATAAAAGTCCATATAATCAAGTAGTAGCAACTCTGAGAGTTCAAACTAGTAGTTTTGCTTGTTGAATTCTACTTGGTGATGTGTAAATGTTATTTATAGTTGGGAAGTAATGACTTAAGTATGTTTTTCCTGTTTTATATATATGATGTAGAATATTAGTTGTCAGATTTATAATATAAATTTGATATACTCTAAATCTTATAATTTTGTGAAATTTAATATTTTAGATGTTATTTTTGATAATATAGTTTCATGTTTATTAAATATTTAAAACTATATAGTGCAATAATTTAAATTCCCAAAAATGGAAAATAAATGATAATACTATTAAATATGATCTGATATATATGAAATAAAAATCAAATTTAAATTTAAATTACCTACGGATTACCTACGAAATATTACATAAATTATTTCGGGTAAGTTTCCATAGGTAATCCGTAGGTAAGTATTACCTACGGATTACCCACGGAAATGTGAATGTGAGGGTACCGCTGCTGTGGTGTCGGGTTGCCGACGGATTTTCCGTAGGTAATTTACCTTCGGACCCTTCCGTAGGTAATCCGTCGGTAATTACGGCTGACAATTTCGTAGGTAATTCGTAGGTAATTTACCGACGGACTCATTTTTCCGTCGGTAATCTAATTACCAACCAATTAAATACCGACGGATGTTTTGAGTGAAATTTTATCGGTAATCCATCGGTAATTCTGATTACCTACGGATTACCTACGCAATTGTCCGTAGGTAATTTGCTTTTTTCTAGTAGTGTCACCCAATCGAGCTCTTAGTTCTACCTTACTAACTGTCTATTATAGCTAATGTAAAGATTTCATAAATCTTGGACCAAACTTTTTTTTTTAAATAAGCACATCCCTTAGTTCAAAAAAGGTTAGAGTCACTTGGTAGCAAAAATTTCAAGCTCCTAACAATAGCTCGAAGGTTTTACCCCCTAATTCTAGAGTGTAAAAGCTAGGGTATATCTCTATGGCCAAACCCTTATCTCAAACCCTAATGTTGATAGAGGTGACCAAAAATGTAATAGGAGATCAAGTCTAAAGCATCAATTGAAGCATTTAAGAGGATAAAACAACTATAATAACTGAGTTAGGTTTACAAGCTTAATTTGAGGTATTTTGGGGAGAAACCCAAATCCAAAGTACACTAATGAGTTTACTCAAGCATGGAGAATAAAGAGAGAACAAAGAGATAAGAGATATCCATTAATCGAGCTTCAAGGAAGGTGAGCTTTTCTTCTCTTCTTCTCTTTTCTCTTCTCTTCTTGCCGCCTCTATCTTCTCTTCTTTCTCTTAGAGGAGCGTCTGTGTTTTAGTCTGTGTGAGAATGATTTTTTTTTTTTCATTCTTAGCGCGTTATATTTTTTTAAGAATTTGTACACATTTGGACTTGCGTCCTGACATGCATGTCCAGACGCCACTAATGCAAATGAAGGAAAGTCTCGGGCCGTGTCTGTACACGCAAGTCCAAACACATGTTCGGACACGGCTTGATCAACTCTTGCCCTTTGTTCGGACATGCAAGTGCGGACACAGGCCCATACATGTTTGATCAAGTTTGTCCGGACAAGCCTTGATGAAATCTCGGCCTTCATTCGCCCATGACAAGTCCAGACACAAGTCCGGACAAGTCTTGTCAAGGGCCTATCTCCTTTGTTAAAGCACTAAACTGCTCCCCGTTTGTTGCACTGTGATCCTTGAGTGATCAAGACTTCACTACATGCATCCAATAAACTCTTTTTGCACTCCAAAAACATGTTCTAATGAGCTTTTACCTAAAGAGTAACCAAAATGTATAAGTTCACTAATATTTTCAAAATGCTCTATAAAGTGGCGAAGATAGGTTATAACCCAAGTAAAATGCAGGTGAATATCAACCTTATAATTGCATATTTTCACCACTTATCACCAATTACTCCCTAAAACAGATAATCTAGAAGCCATACCAGTCTGACCGGCTGGTCAAATGGCAATCGAGTTATCCGAGTTTGGCATCGTCTTTCACCTGCGCCCATCCATCAAAGGTCAAGCCCTCACAGACTTCTTGATAGAGACAAACTTCAAGATTGTCCCACCTTCCTCAGAACCAGCCAACTCCATTCGATGTACACGTTGTATATAGACGACTCCAGTAAAAAAACGGTTGTGGTGCCAGAATCCTTTTCAAGTCAACGAACGGGCATACCATGAGGTATGCAGTCCAGCTTGGGTTCACGACTACTAACAACGCGGCTGAATATGAAGCACTCATAACTAGCCCGAAGCTATGCCTCTCCCTCAACACCAACCACATCCGAGATACAACGATTCCAAGCTGGTCAACGCGCAGCTGGTTTTGAAGCAAAGGACGAAGAAATTCAGAAGTACCTAGCCTAAGCCATGGCACTCAAGGACTCGTTCCACTCCTTCTAGATAAACCACGTCCCTTGAGGTTTCCGATACCTTCATGCTCGGTGTAGTTTATCCACTTTAGGTTCCCAATACCTTCAAGCTCGGTGTAGTTTATCCACTTTAGGTTCCCGCCTTCATGCTCGGCATAGTTTATCTACTTTAGGTTCCCGACACCTTCATGCTCGACGTAGTTTATCGAGTTTAGGTTCCTAATTCCTTTATGCTCGACGTAGTTTATCCACTTTAGGTTCCCAACACCTTCATGCTCGGTGTAGTTTATCCACTTTAGGTTTCCAATACCTTCATGCTCGGTGTAGTTTATCCACTTTAGGTTCCCGACACCTTCATGCTCGGCGTAGGTTATCCACTTTAGGTTCCCAACACCTTTATGCTTGGCGTAGTTTATCCACTTTAGGTTCTCAACACCTTCATGTTCGACATAGTTTATTTACTTTATGTTCCCAACACCTTCATGCTCGGTGTATATCCTTCACTTTTCAAGTTTCCGACACCTTACACGCTCAGCTTAGTTCATTCATTTTCAGGTTTCTGACACCTCAGATGCTTGGCTTAGCTTATTTCATTCTTTGTTCAACCCATTTTTCACATTCTTAGGTAATTAGGGCCTCAAAATAACCCAACAATCTTAGACTTTTCTTTTAGGTCGTCAGCGCCTCAGAATAGCTTGGTACAACCAACAGACTTTCAGCAGAAATCCAAGACGGGGAGTTCATTCCTCAAGATCAGGCAAAATTTGTGGGCGTCACTCAAACATCAACTAGCCTTTTCATTTCCATTACAAAGCCTAGTTGACGGGGCCGGGGCAATGTTATATCCAAAATTTTGACCCCCGGGAAAAGGTATATCAAAGAACAAGGGTAGTTTGGTCAAATGTCATAAAATCCCAGGTTGATTAGCACATCTCAGGACACTAGTGGTAGCTTGATCATCACGGGGGGCGTTTTCGTAATTTTCAAGGCTCCTAAGCCATCCCGTAAGATTTCTCTCTCCTCCAAAGCAACTCAAATCAACTTGGAATGCTTCGAAATTTTAACACATGATAAATATGACATTCAGAGCATAATGGTCTTGGAATTTTGAATTTTCAAATTTCCAATAATTTCCTAGTAATTGTTGAACAAATTTGACGAGAAATTGAATTTAAAAATATTCCGTAATCATAAAATTCTAATTTCTCTTTATAAAATCAGAAATATTTTCCTCTGCGTTTGGTTAAAGTTTCGTAGTCAGATTCCATCGGGAAGTCACCTAACCAAAACCCCGGTAAACTTCGGTTTTTATCGAGTTCACTCTATCATTAGTGATACCTATATAAGGGACCTTATCTCTTGATAAGAGACACACCAATAACCCTAGAACTCTGAAGCACCCAACCGTCTCAAGTCTCCCATGTTTTTCAACTCCCGAGAACAAAAAACTCACCGAAATCACCACATAAACACGTTTTCCCACTCCCATCGCTACTATAATCATAAAATAGCCACAAAATCACCTCCAAAATGTGAAGAACACCTTAAATCACCAGTAGTGAGAAGATCGGGTTGAACTCAATCCAGAACTAGCATTGACGAGGCTTCCAAAGAATCCCGACGTGAAGAATCATCTTGAATCCGAAAGTAAAACTGATTAGAATCTTAATTGTGTAACTTCATTCAACTTGAATAACCTTCTGACAAAATTTGGGTGTGAATCGATCTTTTACGGCTTCCGAATTGCTATTTGTTTTAGCTTTTGACCTATTACTTGATTTCTAAGTTTTGTATTGAATTTGACTTCAAATTGAGTTCTTTCAAATACTAACGTGTTCATAATCTCATAGGCTACACACCCGTAAAATTTGAGCAGAAAACACCACCAGGAACAACCCAAACACCACCGTCCGAGGGCGGTCCGCACCCACTGACGCTACGTCTAGGGCCGTGTCCGTAAGCCTAGACACTCTCGGACGGTGGTGGAACATTTTTATTTTAAAAATTTAGGGTTTTTAACTTATGTCTGGGCCTACGGACGCCCTGTCTGTGGCCCTGGACTCTGTAAATTTTCATTTTCCTGCAAATTAGACTTTTCTGTATGATTAGGTTAACTATGGTTCGTGGGTTCGGACATTAGGTCCATGACCATGGATGGAACTAAAATTTGACCTAATTCGGCTTCCAAAACTGTAGTTTATGTAATTTCAATTTTCACTTTAATTTTCTATCAAAAAATGTCAAAAATACAAAAAAAATCAGAAAATTACGCACTTTAGTTTAACTGACCTCGTAATAAGCCGTAAATAACATAAGTAAAGGAAAAACGACTTACAAGGGTAGTGAAAGTAATTTGAACCCTGAAAAAGTTGAATACCAAGCCCCAAACCAGAACTCTCTTTTCTTAATTTATTGTGGGTCAAAATTAGGTGGCGACTCTAATTAGGTTCCAATGAGCTAACTTAGGATTTAAGAATTAATGTTTTTTTATTTAGTTATTAAACTTATGTTATAAGTGGACCTGGAACCCGATCAGATCCTAATCAACCCGAATCAACATAGGATAGTGGTTCAAAAACTGAGGCTCGCAGAAGCTATAATCACTGAATAATCATTTACATTAAGCACAAGGACTAAAATAAAGCATTTAACATGCTCAAGGTCCAACAATGGAGTTTCAGGGATTTGGGGGCAAAATCCTCATCCCAGGCTACAAGAAGAATACATAACCATTAAAGTACACAAATGATAGAAGGTATAAGAACTAGACATGAGAGGTTGTATAAGAGCTTCAATGGAGGTGTGCCTTCTCCTACTCCTTCCCTTTTTTCTCTTCTATTCTCGTCGGGTTGTGTTATGTTTCCTCCCCTCTATCTGACTATTCTTTTTCCCTTTTAAAAGCACAATTATGAGCCAATTTTTAGCTCGATCGACCCACGTGGGTCGGTTGCCTCTAAGAGAAGACATCGTCATGTGCGTGAATTTTAGTCCGACCAACCCACCTCAGTCGGTTGCCTGGGTTGGTCGATTCCAGTAGCTTTCGATCGAACCACGTGGGGAGGTCGTCTGGGTTGGCCGAATTCAGTAGCTTCCGAAAAAAGTTCGACCGACCCACCTAGTCGATCCTGTGGGTAGGTTGATCTTCAAAACGCTCTATTTTCTTCGTTTTAGCTCCGATTTTGGATCTGTTTGCACCCACGGGTTCCTCTTTTCATCTACTTTGCTTCTAGCTATGTTATATCTCTTGTTTAAGCAATAAATGTGTAAAGTACCAATAAAATGCAAAATTAAAGGAAAACTAACTAGAGTGAAGAAATGAACATGAAAAATGTTGATACAACATATGAAATATACCTCTATAACATGCTCATTTGGACACTCATCAACCTAGCACTTGCATCTCTAACATCTTGTCCCGTCAATTCCATCGGACAACCCGTTATTACCAGTTTGGACAACATGTTGTTACTAGCTCGGACACCCCTCTCACACACCACTAATACCATATGTCATTTTCATGATTAAAGGGAAATCGCACAAGGGAAGACGTTAGCCTTATCCTACGTGGAGGCAACCTACGTCACCAACCCGGCCAGGAGACGGGAAGCGAGTAGGGAAGGCGAGCCGGCCTACCTGTCTTCTTCATAAACAACAATCAATGCCTCATTTATGAAGGACACACACCTGTACTTTCTCCTCACTTGTATCCTCCAAATTCTACTTGAAACCTCTATCAATTCTGGTGGATTAAATCATTCAAGATCGAACCACGTAAACCTTTGAGTCTCTTCTATTTCTGTTTAATCTCAGTCAGTAAGTCTCATATCATCTAACCCCTAAAGAGTTAATCTAAACCTACAATGCATATTACACTCTAACAGTGATATCATTGTAAAAAACCCAAATAGAGAATATAGGGGGTTAGAGAAGTAAAATCAATCGATCAATACAACCAAACATAAGATATTGCAATGACTCTAAATGTAGTTTCTTAGGTAAGCGTGAAGAGATATGAGAACAAGGAGTCCTTGTTGTATCCATATGCACCATTTATTAAGATAACAAATTTAGCAGAAGACACATAATTCTTCAAAAAGGAAACAGTTGGGAGGAAGACTTATAGCCGTAAGAATTTAATTGAGAAAAGAGCACACAGGCCTATCATAGGTTTTATTGAAATTTATTGTGAATGAAAGTTCCCCATTTCCGGTACTAAAGAATGTTGTACCTCCACAACAAGAATTTGAACTATTATCAAGGAGTCCACCCTTCACAAAATCTTACTTGTTATTTGACGCAATGGAAGACAAACATAAGTGGAATTCATTGGCATGAACTATATAAACAACGTTGTCTATGAAGTGACAAAAAGGAATAGGTCTAAAGTCTTCAATCTTATCATTGGTTTTAAAAACATTATTAACTAGGAAAATAAAAGCATCTTTCACCCCAACATAAATTATGTTACCTCATATGTAACGAGAGCAAATAGAGTCACCTGGTCTCCATTCATAGGCCAATTGCCTTTAATAAGGATCCATTAGGACCTGCAGACCTGGATATTTGAAAGATTTTTGCTTCTCAATAAAAGCAAACACTAAGAAAATTGATACTGACGATAAAAATATCCACTTCCCTGTCGATGATACCAAAACTATTTAGGGAAAAAGGGATAATTAAAGGTTTAAGTCATATGACAAGTGTACCTAATCAAAGTAATATATAAAAGTGTAGTTCCACTATGAAATTAACAATTCTGTCACCCTAACATCAGTAACTAATGCTTAAGTGTGGTAACTGGGGGTTTAACCGGTGACAAACTTAACCATTCAAGGCCACAATTAATTAACCACAAGTAATTTAAAATTCTAGATCATGACAATTGGAAAGAAATACACCGTATGATTGTTGTTTTACGCAAACTCATACTTATATTCTCTAGTCCACTCAAGTTGTCTATTATAGCTAGTATATGACTTCCACCAGATCACGGTAAGTCAAATCTTACATATATAATTGTACCCCTCAATCAGTTTTAGTCCTAATAATTAAGTAGCATCAATCACAAGTATAGTTAATGGCATTATCTCACACCAACTAATCAAGATGACAGGGCATATTCTTTATTTCTCTTTAGGCTTCAATTCATAACGCAGATTAATTTATTTTCTATAACCATACTAACATAGGTAATCAATCTAAAGCACTAAATAAGCTCATGAGAGAGAAATCCAACTATATTAAATAAAAGAGAGTTACACAAAGAAAGATTGGGAGTTGGGGTTAAACCTCTATTCCAAATTACAAAATTAGGACTACTCAACCAATAAAAGAGAAAAAAATAGAAGGAGAAGATAGTCATGGAAATGGAGGAAGATGAGCTTGAATGGGGTGAAATCTTCTCTTCTCATCTTAGTTTTCACTTAACATTCTCAATCCCTAGTTGTTTAGTTGGTAAACTATTTATCACAAAATCACTAATCATTTCATGCATTTAAATGTTCTCAAAGCTTCGTCTAAGAGGGTGAAAAGACATGATTAAAAGAGGAAGTTGGATAGTTTAAGTCTTTTAAAGGATGATTTTCCATCATCTATCTTGACACTGGAACTCACTAAATAGGGTGTTCAAATCCAAATCCTTGTCAACCCCAATGTTACCCATGTGAGAAAAAGTATCACCGTAAACATTTCATTAAACATATGGGGAAATAAGCCTAAGGGGAAAACATCAGAAGTCCTTATATTCTATTTGGGTGACTTAGTAGGTGGTACATCAATGAGATCTCCTTGTCAATATCAAATATAAGACTTTTGTTGAGTGTTGACATTGAGTTTTTTCCCAATTTGATGGGTTCAAGTCCATAGACAAATAGCGCCCACATGTACATCTCGGAACCATGGACGAATGTCAAACTTGTGGTAAAAATAAAAACATTTTAAAACTTATTTGACCCACGGAATCCTGAACAATTCAAGGAAATCCAGCTTCAACCTCCCTTGATTGTCCCTTGGTCATGAATTAGGATGAGAAAGTGGCTACCATACTTCAACTGTCTCCTACTGACTTGCCCCTAGATACCCTATATAAATGGCCTCATATCTTCATTCTCCACGCATACTCATACGTTTTAGTTAGTTTCAAGGTAGAGTACACAACAACCCTATCATAAAATTGATAACCTTTGAGTGCTATTGAGATTAAGAAAACTTTTAAAATTTTCAGGATCAATCTTATAGCTAGCATAAAGAGAATGAGTAACTAGAGTGGTATACCATGTCCTTAACTAGTTCATAAAAATCGGCTCCAAGTTACCTTTGTCTGATTTCCCCCCAAGTTCCCCAGGTGCCCGCTTCATATTTAATTACTTGACTAGACTCCGATAAGGCTGCTAATGGGTCGGGTGAAGCTTCACTCACACCCGTCACCTATTTCCACTAATACTACCCGAACCTGAAAGTTCCTAGATTGTTCTTCTTGGGTTAGTTATTCACGAAGAACTCAGAAGCAAAGTCACATACTCACTAAGAACAATATAATGAAAATAATAATGTTTGGATGATTTCACGTGAAAACTCACTTCTCACTAACACGTATTGAACTCAATACACCCTCACAGTCATAGAGAACAGGCTCCCTATTGAGTGAACACATAATTCAACAAAGTTCCTAAAAACCATAATCGAATTACAGTTATAGAGATTCTTTTATAACCACACGAGTTAATCCTCTCTTTTTATCTCTAAAACCTTAAATTTGTAACACCCCTACCGCTAATCCTTTACTTACCGTCTAATCGTCCTAATTATCCTACTACGTCGCAGCGGAAATACTACTACTACGGCGGGTGATACAACGTCGCTAACCGCCCATACGGCTAGCTAGGCTTACACTACTTACAGTCACGGTCTGATGTCTAAATATACCGAGCTACTACATTAAATACCAAATACAAAAAATCACATACTTACATTGCTGGATTACCGAGTATCAAGTATAGTTAATTACATTCCCTTTTCAATCTCCCAAAATAATGAGTTTCTAAAAGCTACTCATCTATACCAATTCACCACCCTCTCATTATCCAAAAGGGTGTACCCCATGGTACACCGGCTAACAAAAACCTACAACCGTGTACAACTTAGTACACCATTCACAATTCATTAATTACAGACAAAAAGAATCAACTTAAGATCTTCATAGTCTTCACCCTTCACGAGGACCTGCATTATGTTAAAAACATCACCCCAAGGGGCTCAACAAAAGCTGGGCATAAACTTCGCATATACCGCATGCTAACTAGGGTACGCCGACTATTTAAGGTCGACTGTACATGCGGTTCATTAATTTCATACATACATGCTTTGCATACATCATACAATCATATACAATACATTATACAATCCAAGACAGCAGTACAATAGCACACACCATACTTACCTTCACAAGGGTTAGCCAAATTACGCATCTGGGTTAATCGGATGCTTTTTACTCTTTTACTCATTACACATTACTTACTCTTACTTTACTTACTTACTTTACCATACTGGTTTACTCATTCTTACTTACTTACTTTTACTCATTAAGTCGGTATGACCTCCGGGCAGGGACTACACCGTCCCACCACCGGGTTTTACTTGACTCACCAATCCAGGATGCTACCCATTTAAGGGGTTTGGGTCGTGGACCAGTTAAGAGTCAGGAATTGGAGCCAACCTCTTGTGACTCCGCCTCCTCACGCGTGGCCGAAACTATATCGGACTTCTACTCATTCCAATTTAATTACCAATTTATTAAGTTAGATTGGTTAGCTTGTTAGGAATCAGTTAAAAGTCTAATCACAATAACATTCGGTCACAACACAATACATCATGCATACACACATTCATATTCATCCATACATTTCATGAATTATACAAACTATGATTTAAGAAAATATCCAAACTAGGAACAACATCATGTATTCACAAGTAAGCATAATAATTCTGATTCGTGCATTTATCTTATTTGGTGATCAATTAGTACACAACACACAAATCAGAGTAACCAAGGTAGCATACGGGACATGAGAAGTTCATACCGTTCACCGTTATACTTGTATCCAACTTTCCTCCGGTGTTCACAATCCAAGTCCTATGACATACATACAATCGAGCGATTAATCTAACTATCATTAACTAAACCCGATTACTCTTACGTTTCCTAACTCATACTTACTATATCTTTACAATCCTTATACTTACATATGGTTTACTTTCTCTTTATTACTTTTAAAACTTGTTTATACTCTTAATGACCTTTAAACATCCTTAATTAGTTCCTAGTTACCTTATACTATCATTACCATTCACCTCCTTACCTTAAACCCCATTTAATAAGCTTAATTTTACAATTTTTGGTTGGTCCGGGACCTTGTTCGGGTCTTAAGTCCCGGACCAACACATGGTCTCAACTCTCGGCAGATTTTCAGTTATGGTCCGGGACCTTATACTTAAGTTAAGTCCCAGACCCAAGGCTTTGAAAACTCTCGGACAGATTTTCACACATGGTCCGGGTCCTTGTCTTATGTCAAGTCCCGGACCAGAAGTCTTGGTTAACTCACGGCATGTTTAATAGGGGTGGTCCGGGTCCTTGCACTGGACTTAAGTCCGGACCACTCCTTGCTCTAACTCTCGGATACAAAATTCAGCATGGTCCGGGTCTTTGTCCGGGGACTAAGTCCCGGACCTGCGCAGTATTTTGCAAATTTGACATTTTCTTAATCTGTTACAAACCAAACTTTGCCTAATTAATTCCCCATTGTTCCTACACTTAATCCCACATATTTAAGCACCTAATTAGCCTCCTAAACATGTTTAAATCCATCACCAACCTATTACTCCTTTTATGCTAATTCACTCACTTATTTTCTTAAGTTCTCATTTCAGCACTTACTCTATCTTCCCTTAGTTGCATTATGCTACAGATTTTAACTCTCACCTTCTTCATCTATAGCTCCCTCATCTAGTGTTATTTCTAAAGCTTACAATACACTAACTATCTCTCCTAACCTACCCACTAACTAGCTCAAATCAAAATATGTTACAAAGGTATATTTTTACCTAGTTTCTAGTTCTTAAGTGTTCTAGTTCTAGGTAAATTTTGACATCACCTCCCCTAAATTCTTACATTCTCGCCACATCATTTACTCACATTTTGTTACCCCATTCACCTGTTTTCAACAATCATAAATATACAAAGCTCTCACACATAAATACTAAGCATTAAACACTCCTAAAATTCCTGCACACTACACCCATTTCCCAACTAGGTTTTGACAGTTTTTAAATGTCTTTCAAGCTTCAAGATTGTTTGGTTATTCTTACACATTAGCTACTCATTACCATTTTACAATACACATTCTAAACTTTTAAAATCTGTTACATAAACATTTACAAGACTACAATTGTGAGCATCATTTACCTTGTTCTTCTTCTAGTTTTTCTTCTTCTTTCTTCTTCCTTCTTCCTTTCTTTTCCTCTTTTCCCAACAGATATGAAGATTCAAGCTCTACACTGCAACCCATTACATACCACCATTCAATTCCAACTAGCCCTTAGATTATATTAATGATTAAGGTAAATTTCTAGGGTTTAGGAATTTATTACCTTGCAAAGGAGTAGGTGAGGCTTGGAACAGCACTAGAGCAATATTTCTACTCCTCAAACAATGCCAAAATCGGCTGGGAACAAAAGGAATAGGGACTCAAACTTAGAATCTCTATTTTGCAAATAAGAGTGAGAAAAGGTAATGTTTTTGGATTTCTTTTTACCTTAAACCAAAGAGGTGAAGAAGGGCCTTCTATGGTGGTCTTCAAGCTCCAAAGCAAGAATACCCATGGAGATGAAAGTGCCTGTTTTCGAATTTGAAAGGAGGGATATGTTCTCCTTAATGAGAGGAAGACAATGGTATAATTTTTGTAATTTTTGGTGAAGGTTTGATGGGTTAACAAGAGGAGAGAAGTGGGGGCTGCTTTGGCTTCTTGAAATCGCCATGGCTGGCATGGGAAGAAGAAGAAAGAAAACAGAGAAAGAAGAGAGGGGAGTGAGTACGGTGGGGTGTGAGGGAGTTAGGAGAGAATAAAAGTAAGTTCTTTTTGCTTTTTAATTGTTTGTCCTTTGACATAACAAGAGAGTTAAGGAAGTGTGAGTGAGGGGCATAAATCGGCTGACACACAGCCCACATGGGTTTTAAAAATTTTATTTACAATAGTGGACTCACTAGTTTGAGTTATTTATGCTTTTACCCTATAACTTCTAGTTTTGACAGTTTTTACTATTTTCCCGTTTATTTATTTTATTGGTTCTAGATCTTCATTAATGTTTATTAATGACTATTTAGTTGACCAAAATTGTTACGAGTCTATTTGACCCGCTCAAAGTCACGTTTTCCCAATTTCCTCGAAAAACGCGCTTTTAGGTTCGTTAATGTTTTAATCCGTTTTAAGGATCCGTTTTCTTCAGGATTTGTTCCCTCATGATTATCTAGACATAATTAAGCTCCTAAAATACTTATTAGCCTAATTAATCACATTTTTTAATTACGGGGTATTTCAAAATTGATCTTAACCTAATGCCCGTTATTTTTTAAGCATCGCTTTACAATTGCATATCTAAGATATTACCTTTAGAGATAAATATTCTCTAACGACAAAAATCATAACACAAATAAGATATCAATGAACAGTTTTTTTTCTCTAAATGAATCATATAGATAAATCTTGTTAGACTTAATGTTTTAAGTCAGTTTAATTCAAGCGATATCTTTGATCTACAATCCAATTCCATAGTCAGCTCAAGACTCACATTTTTGTGCTGCAACTCAGTTTCAGTCTATGACTGAGTTGATTATCAAAACTTTGCATTAACAATTCCCTCCCCCCTTTGATTGGGAAAACGCCGAGTCTTGAATTGATGTATGTTCTCCCTTAGTTGCCGCTTCATTTTGTTGTGTATTAAGCTGAGGTAGTCACACACACACACACGCACGCATGCACGCACGCACACACGCACACACACACGCACACACGCACACATGCACATACGCACGCACATGCACATATGAACCTCATAAGTAGGGGATAATGGTGTGTCATGGACTGATCAATGGGAAGGAGATGAAAATTCAGAAAGAGGTGAGATGCCTTCGTGACGAGTCTAATGGGGCTGATTGGATTTGGTGCCTAGACTTGTTTGGGCACAGTTGTAGACACATACTTATGATGGTTGATAGGAACCCACATTTTAATGTGTGATCTATTGTTTTTGGATGAGTTCCATTTTGATGATTTGTCACGTAACTGTTTTCTCAACAATTTGGGACACCATATGATTTTGTGTCCTAGTTGATGAAAGTATCGACATGAATCCAATCTTGACTTAGATTGCACAGCTTGAGTCTTCATTTTTGGCGTCTTAGACTAAGTGGGTTTCTCGGGTGTAATACCCCCATCCCACATCGGGATATGAGTTGTAATGTGAGTGGTTTATAATAATACATATGTGTTGACTACAACAACAGGCCTTCCACTTTTCAGCCCAAGTGAGGATTGAGGGCCTAAAGTGGCTAGTCTTCAAGCCCGGATGGCTTGGGAGCTAGGTTGTTGGATAGTTGCTCATATGGGGTGTTACAAAATGGTATCAGAGCGGACTCGGGACCGTGTCGGGATGGGCAACCCGACACCTACCGAGGAGGTCCATGAGACTTGGATATTAGGCTTGCGACGAGGACGTCACGTTCTTTGAGTGGGGGAGTATGTAATACCCCCATCCCACATCGGGATATGAGTTGTAATGTGAGTGGTTTATAATAATACATATGTGTTGACTACAACAACAGGCCTTCCACTTTTCAGCCCAAGTGAGAATTGAGGGCCTAAAGTGGCTAGTTTTCAAGCCCGGATGGCTTGGGAGCTAGGTTGTTGGATAGTTGCTCATATGGGGTGTTACATCGGGTTTATATTCCAAGCAGCTTTTTTATGAGTTTTTACTCATCAACATTTGATACAGATTTGCCTTTCGAGTATACTAAGTGGGATTAATCTGTGTCTGAAGCTCTAACTTCCGATTTGCATCATCTAACATGCTCGAGAGAGTTTCACATTCCTTTTTTAGTGATTTGTAACGATCTAAAAGGGAATTCACCTCTTATCGTGTCCAACATGGAAGAGTGAGAATTTTAATCTTCAGAGGACTAACAAAGTTGATCCTTGGCTTATCCAGACTCTTTATGATACAATTTTCATTTTCAGCCGATGACTTACTCAGACCACTTTAGCCTTAAGTTCTTTGATCTCAGTATCATATTGATGCTTCAATGCTTTTATCTCAGATATGGCAGAGGTTAACATATAGTAAACACCTCTTCTTTCTCGAGAGTCTCATTCCAGTTATCATTCTCCTTTATGGAGTACTCAGAATTGATGCCATCATCTTCATAAGCAACTTTAGTCACGCACAACTGAGTTTCCTCCTCTAGTTCTGAGTCTGTAATTGAGATGTGATATCCTCATGCAGCTGTCGCCGTGTTTAAGTGTTTCTTAACCTTCATCTTAGAATTTTCCTTCTGGTGAAAAGGACAACCCTTGACAATATGACCAGGCTTGTTACACTTAAACACATGTAATTTTTCCTTTATTTGACTTACATTGTTGGGTTGACCTTTGTTGTCTACCACACAACCTCTGAATTTTGTTTATAATCTTAGTAATTTCCTCATCTACGTCAAAATCCTCATATTCAGATTCTATGGTAGTTTCATGTGCGTTTAGGGTCAAATCCTTAGTTTAAGTAGCAATTTCACCTTTTATCTTCCCTTCATAGGCCATGAGTTCAGAACTGAGTTCTTCTAGCGACATCTCTGATAGATCTTGTGTAGCTTCGAGCAAGGTGGTATAACTTAGCCACTCTTTCCCCAGATTGTCAAGGCATCTCTCGTTAATAACATCGTTTGAGAATGTTACACCAAGAACTTTAAGATCTTCGAGAATTTTCTCAAACCATTCCAAAGTCTGAGTAATAGACTCACCTTCTTGCATCTTAAAGTTGTCTAATTATCTCTTAAATTGCTTGCCTTTTGTTTTTCTTATGGAATCAGTTCATGCATAGGCAGTTTTTAGAAAATCTCATACCTCACTGGTCGTGGCCCGTGTGCGACTCTAGTACCTTCTGCTGATCCAAGTCTAACAGAGATGACATGATGACTCTACAAGCTTGTCTGTTTTTGCTGATCATCTTGTTATCATTTTCGTTCCAGCTGACCCTTAACTTTTCTTTAAAGACTCCATTTTCTTCGATCTTAGGCTTAAGATCTCCTTCGGTTACCACATCTCATAATTGCAAGTCGATCAAGATCAACTGGTCTTCCATCTGCTCGCACCAACTAGTGTAGCTGAATTTTATGAGCTTGGGGGAGGGGGGGTTGACATAGTTGGAATTCATCTCTGATCTCCCCTAAATATTTCTCTTCTATCGTAAGGGGAGCCCGCTCTGATACCAATTGAAAGTTCCTAGAATGTTCTTCATTAGTCAGTTACTCACGTAGAACTCAAAAATAGAGTCACCAACTCACTAAGAACTAGATAATGAAAAGAACAGTGTTTGGATGATTTCACGTGAAAACTCACTTCTCACTAACACGTACTTAACTTAATACACCCTCACATTCATAGAGAACTGGCTCCCAATCGAGTTAACACAAATATCAACAAAGTTCCTAAAAACCCTAATTGAATTACAATTCTAGAGATTCTTCTCTAACCACACGAGTTCATCCTCTATTTTTTCTCCCTCTAAAACCTTAAATTGATCTTAACCTAATGCACACTATTTATAAGATCGCTTTAAATTGCATATCTAAGATATTATCTTTAGAGATAAATATTTAAATATAAAATCATAACAAACAACTAAGATATCAAAGGAACGGGTTTTTCTCGAATGAATCCTAAAGATACAATCTTTATATACTTAATGTTTTAAGTCAGTTTAATTCAAGCGATATCTTTGATCTACAATCCTACTTCCTTGGTCAGTTCATGACTCAAACTTTTGTGTCTGCAAATCAGTCTCAGTCTATGACTGATTTTGATCAATCAAAACTTTTGCATTAATATAACCCGATCCGTCACCCGTTAAGGATCACCCGAACCCGACCCAAAGCCGCAGGTGAAACGAGTGGGTCGAGTGATAAACGAGTGAGATTTTTATTGTATGTTTTTATAATTTTTAGAAAATATTATGGTTTGTAAATTTATTATAACTTTTGGGGATCAAAGTGTAATTTATATAAAAATTTTGTGAGTTTTACTATAATTCTTAGTAAAATTTAAGGGGTCTTATCATAATTTTTAAAAAATATTTGGGTCAAACTATAAGCGGGTGATAGGTCAGGTGAGAATCGGATGATGGGTGAAAAAATTCTCACCCACATCCGACCCGACCCATCACCCGTTTCACTTGTTTTTCACCCGTTTATTTTGGGTTTTCATCCATTTAGATGGGTCGGGTGGATCGGATACACGATGGGCATTGTCATCCCTATACTTGGATGGTATTTATCGTTCCTTGTCACGAACTTGCTGCTACTATATCAGAACCAACCTTACATATCTTGCCCCAAGGTCTTATGTATAAAGAGCTTAATTTCTCCATTTACAACATATGTGTTCCATTATTTTATAAAACAAAAAAATATTATGTCATAAAGTCATATGCAAAATAGAATATAATTTTTTTTAAATATTAGTAACTTTTGAAGTGCATAGTGATTTTAAAACTATCAAAATTACATTAATCAAGATAAAAGCTAAGAAAAAAGATTTAGAATTATTTATTTGTAACATTATTTATTAATTTATATTCTAATTGATTCATCAATTAATCATATATTGGTTTTAACCTTAAGTTTAGTCCTTTAATTTTATTGAGTTTATTATGTATATTAATATTCTAAATCAATTTTAATACTTGACCATCATGAGAAAATGTTTATGTTAATAGCTTTATTGCAATTAATATTTTATTATGAACACAATAACACAAAACAAATATAAAGATTCACAAAAGTTACGTGATTAATAATTTCAAAATATTTCCACTAAAAATCAATAATATTTGTTAATTTATTTTGAAAACATAATTCAATTTATTAGAGAATGAATTTGCTAGCGAAAAAAAACATAACGTTTTCTTATTATTTTGCTAGATTATTAACGATGTGATATTAATATTTCACAATATATATATAATCAATATCTAAATTGTTAAAAATAATATCGAAAATCAAACTTTTGGTTCCGTGGGATCCGAGTGTTAGCTGCCATGAAACCTGCTAGGAAAAATTGAGAAATCTTTTCAAAAAGCAGGCAGCTGCCAACTATCTGCTAAAACCAATAAAATAAAAGAGAAAAAAAATGGGAAAATTGCCGATTAGCGAATTTGGGTCATAAAAAAAACCCTAAGGTTTTAGGAAACTTAAATATTCAAATTGTCAATACTTAAAATAAACAAAACCTTACTATGTATTTTATCGATTTTTGTATGGTTATAATGCCATAGTCTCTATTATGGTGCATCAGGTAAATTTGTAAATCTTGAATCCCCATCTTAAGTGTGACCCTACAAAATTAAGTCATTTTTAACCACATTCTAATGTGTACATGTATTATAAAAACTGTACTATTTATATAAAAATTATACGAATATATACATGAAAGATATAAATTGAATTCTGATATTATTGAAATTATACTTTATATAGTAATTTCTTAAATTATACAATAAGCTTTAAAATATGTACATTTATTATATATAAATTGTATCACCACAAATATAATAAAAATAGGGAAAATTATATGCCCCACCCATGACGTTTGACGAAATTTCACATTCCACCCACGTGATTTTAAAAATTACTTTCCCCATCCATGTGGTTTCCCCCGTTTTACATCCAGCAACTTTTTTAATTTTGGTTCAATTCAAAAGATGCTTAAACGTTGTCCAAAATTGATGAAACTTTACATGGATGATGCTAAAGTGATATACTTTGATCTTATGTCAAATCTGAAGTTTTTTAAGCTTATTCATTGGGTCCCACATGTCATATTTAAGCTTAAAAAACTTTAGATTTCTCACTAAACCAAAATATAACACTTTAACATCGTCCATATAAAATTTCATCAACTTCAGACAACGTTTAAACATCTTTTGAATTGAACAAAAATTAAAAAAGTTGCTGGATGTAAAACACCGGAAACCACATGGGTGAGGAAAGTAATTTTTAAAATTAAGTGGGTGGATTGTGAAATTTCGTCAAACGTCATGAGTGGGGTATATAATTTTCCCTAAAAAATAACCACATATACTTATAGCTAAGCTAATGAGAGATTTATAAAATAATATTAAGATTCTAACAAAGCGGGCCGCAAATATAAATAATGTGAAATAATGCTCGTCTAACATTAATCTGTCATGTGAGAGTTATGCTAGGAAATGATTATTAATTAAATATTGGTTATTTTTGAAATTTGTTTTCCTAATTTTTATTTTTATTTTTGTAAGATCAACGTTCAAATAAATGTTCTAAAAACAACCTGCCCTTAAAGAACTAAGGCCCCGTTCGTTGGTGGCTTTTGAAAATTACAATTCATAACTGTGGGGATTAATCTCACAAGAAATTGAAGTGAAAATGCACATTAATCTATCGATGGAAATTACGTGTTCGGTGGGTACGATTATAGTTAGCAGGACATTTGTCTGTAAAAGACTCAAATACCCCCTGAGTTACCCATAAAACAACACACTGCGGTCCAAACACCATGACCCAAATATTCTCTGGTGTAATAAATGGGTAATTCTCTCATATACAATGTATCAGGGAACAGCTTAACAAGGCTGAACGCAGGTCTTACCTGCGTTACCATAAAGGCTCGATTTGAGCTTAATCTATTGATTTCAAACTGACTTCTTGCTCAAAAGTTGGGCCTTTATTCTAGAAATTGTCAAAAACGCACGAAAAGTGAGTATCGAACGGACCCTAAGTCATTTCGTTCCCCTGCCGGGCCATTAAACGTTACGCGAGCTTACTTTGAGATTCCCTCCGGAGCGTCCAGTATTGTTCGGCGTATGAGGTTACTGCAGCTGAAGATTAGCCATAGCTTTCTCCTCTGTGCTCGCACCCGCTCTTGCTCTCTCACCCAAACAATTACCCGTGTAGGGTTTTTAGAGGGTTCTCCTTCTGTTCACCACCGTTACAGCTTCAAAGCACTGGTTAGCTCATCTGCTTTCTTCTCCCACATCTCCTCCACGGCAATGTCGCGGAAGGACCAGTCGTATCTTGATGCCGTCATTACCAAGCGGATTAAGCTATTCGAGCAAATCCAGACAGAGCAGAATGCAAGCCGCGCCGCCATCGCCGGCGACCCCATCAGGTAATCATTTACTTCTGGCCTTTTTGTTTTTCTGGGACTCTATTTCCACTTTGTACCTTTTGGTCGGAGAATCAATAACGGGCTGTGCTTTGCAGGATTACGCTTCCAGATGGAAGCGTGAAAGACGGGAAGAAGTGGATTACTACGCCGTTTGATTTGGCGTCTCAGATCTCCAAAGGTCTTGCTAACAGTGCTCTAATTGCCCAAGTTGACGGCGTTCTTTGGGACATGACAAGGCCGCTTGAAGGGGACTGCAAGCTGAAAATGTTCAAATTCGACGATGATGAGGGGAGGGATACCTTCTGGCATTCCAGTGCTCACATTCTTGGTCAGGTAAATCCTTGCACTTGTAAGTTGATTTTACTGATGAGGATTCCGACCCGAAATAATGGTCATTGTTTCTGATACTTTAGAGCGTATTCACGTGGTATGCATAGGTCGATAGGGTAGGAATTTGTTTCGGATTGAAGCTTCATGATCCCGCCTTTTCTGAATATGCAGGCTCTTGAGCAGGAGTACGGCTGCAAGCTGTGCATCGGGCCGTGTACTACACGTGGTGAGGTAAGTTGATTTGCTAGGTTCAAACTATTGGTTTCCTGCATTTGATTTTGGTCCGCATCTGGCAGCTTACTTTTGCTATTGAATATATATATATATATATATAATATCTATGGTTTGAAGTGGAAAGGTTATCATGTCATCAGTCATTTAAATTTCTAAGTATGAGGTGATCGGTAATGTTTACATATCTTAGTCTTGAATTTGATGTAACGGTTGTACTCTCTCCTAACACTCTTGGCTTCTAGTTTACTTTGGCATGCTTAGCTCCTTTCTAGCTGGGTTTTCCATTCATTTTGTCTATAATCTTAACAGGGTTTCTACTACGATGCGTTCTATGGAGATCTTGGCTTGAACGAGGACCACTTCAAATCGATCCAAGCACAGGCTGAGAAAGCTGTCTCGGTATGGCTCTAGTAGTTTTTGTTTTGACACTTCCATCATAGTGTAGTGATTAGTTCTCATCTGTTGTCCTAGTTCGTTTAGCTAAATCAACATAACATGATGCCTTTATTTTTATGCTCTTAACACTAGCCAGTGAGCTATGATTTTTAATGTTTGATAGACTGTTATTCTATTGAAAAATTGCAGGAGAAGCAACCATTTGAACGTATTGAAGTATCAAGACAACAAGCACTGGAAATGTTTTCTGAGAATGAATTCAAGGCAATTTCTAATATTCATATCCTTTATTTACCACAGATCTGTATTTGTATCTGTACTGATCTTGTGATCTGCTTTTTACCCTCCTGTGCTGTCAGGTTGAGATCATTAAGGACCTGCCCGAGGACAAAACAATCACTGTTTATAGATGTGGTCCATTGGTTGACCTTTGTCGTGGGCCTCATATTCCGAATACTTCCTTTGCTAAAGCATTATGCTGTTTAAAGGTATTGCTCTTGATATGAATAGTTCCCTGCAATACTATATTGCAAGATGCTTGAACCTTAGAGACGTACAAATTGATTCTTAGGCTTCATCTGCATACTGGAGAGGTGATAAGAACCGTGAAAGCTTGCAGAGAGTGTATGGGATATCATACCCAGACTCAAAAAGGTTGAAGGTAACTTATTCAATCAGCTTCCTTTTGTTCTGCTAGTTACTGTCATTTTGTCCTTTCCAATTTGCTTGATGCCTTTACTTTCTTGTCTTGCGTGATCGTCTGTAACACAATTATTTCGAGTTCTATTCGTATGCAGTTCAATAGGAATCATAGATAATGTTGGCTCTGAATGGATATTGATAGGCAGTGGTTGTCCTTTGCAATAACCCAAATTTACTTCTCTCCTTGTTATGTCTTATGCTGAGATATTGAGAGATGACTTAACTACTTCTGACAAATGCTTCATGATGAGAGATTGTGTTTTATGTTTTTCAAATTTTGAAGTGAATGTTGTGACTCAAGTTCACCTTTTGCCTGCAGGAATATATTCGTCAAATAGAAGAAGCCAAGAAATACGACCATAGATTGTTAGGATCAAAACAAGAGCTCTTTTTCTGTCATCCATTGAGGTTTGAGTGCTCGAGAAGTGTCATGGTTGTCTTTTTTTCTGTAAAATACCTTATCATTTTTTTCCTTTATTTTTTTGTAAATTCAGCCCTGGAAGCTGGTTCTTTCTTCCCTATGGTACCCGTGTATACAATAAGTTGATGGACTTCATCCGTGGGCAGTACAGGGCAAGAGGGTACCAAGAGGTTAGTAACTTTTCATATCCTTGAACTGTATGTTTTATATGTAGAATGTTCAGATATTAATGCCAGTTTCTTTCCATATACAGGTTATTAGCCCAAATATCTACAATATGAATCTTTGGGAAACATCAGGGCATGCAGCTAACTACAAGGAGAACATGTTTTTATTTGAGGTTTGGCTTTCTCCAGCTCTTCACAAGTTGAAGGCTTCAGATATTGGTTGCCCTTTTAATTTGGTTGAGCAGGAGTAATGCTCTGCTTTCTCTGATATGCTGAACGCTGCTTATGTTTGGCGTACTTATATTTCCTGTTGCCTGTGCAAGTTTGAACTTCTCTAATTGAGCAACTACTTCGGATGTAGATTGAAAAGCAAGAGTTTGGACTTAAACCAATGAACTGCCCTGGGCATTGTCTGATGTTTGAGCATAGAGTGCGGTCCTACAGAGGTATCATGCTGTTCATTATCTTTTTCATACGGGGGGTTAATTTAAACATCGAAGATCGGAAGGTTATTGTTTGATCTCCTACATGATAGTTAAACAATGATCTCACTTTGTATAATTTCTTATGCAGAGCTGCCTCTTAGGATGGCTGACTTTGGAGTGTTACACCGAAATGAAGCCAGCGGTGCACTTACTGGACTGACTCGTGTGAGGAGGTTTCAGCAGGTACGCTGCTCTGTGGTTCTGATGTCCATAAAGATTTGAAAATAACCCTCTCCATCCGGGTAGAGCTTATGAACAATGTCAAAAGGATTTGTATGTGATAGAGACCCAGGAATGTAATCGCTGAAAATGGCTGTGGGCATATATTGATAGCTGGACCAAAGGTGGTCTGAGAGAATTACAATGGAACAGTGCAAATTGGGATAGTTCTCAGGGAAATATCCCTGCCTATTCATCCACGTAGTGGCCAAATCGGGAATCAAAGCATACCTACCTCCAGTCTATACCTTTCCTTAAATAGAAAGACAATACTAAAACAGATAAGACAGCTGTAAAAGTAAACAAGGGAAATAGCCTAATATGCGTTTAGTAACCGTAGTCATCGTGCACCACTCCTTGCTAAGGCACAGGTTGAGCTGTACCAACTGGTCCCCTCTCCCTTTGTTGCTTGTAGTATTTCCCAAACCGCCCTGGACTCTGTTGGGTTGTATCAGTATGTGCCTCTCTTTTTTCCTTTACCTAATGTAGATCAAAAGTCAGGTTGCATAGATGAATGAGGTGGAGGACAATCAAAAGTGATGTGGTTAACCTTACTGCTCTAGTATAGATTTTGCCTGACTATAGGAAACAATAAGTCAATAATTTCGAATTCTTGGTTTTAAAGTAGAATACTTTTACTTAGGATAACATTGAAAAAATAAGAGTTTACAGTGACACAAATGCAGGAGTGGTCAGTGTGGTGGATGTTGTTGTCCATCCTTTAGGGCCTTCTTGGTTTTATCTGGGTTCAAGTTGTTATTCCTGTTTTCTTGCTTCCTTCTTGTTTGTTAATTACTTCATTTTTGGCAGGATGATGCTCATATATTCTGCAGGGAGAACCAAGTAAGCGACTTTCTTAATGCATTAAATGTGTTGTATTTCTATAATTGCATATTTGTGCACGAGGTGTAATTCTGCATTTCCACCTATCCAGGTGAAGGAGGAAGTCAAAGCTGCTTTGGAGTTCATAAATTATGTATATACTATATTTGGATTTACCTATGAATTGAAGTTGTCTACGGTATGAGCATTCTTCCCTTCAGCTTTGTCTTAGTTGCTTTGTGGTCCCTCTGTCATGTTTCTCTGTTATAGATTCCTATCACTTACCTCGGAATATAATCTAGACAATTTCTCCTTTGTGGCAATGTTTAACCATATTACAAAATACTCACTGGTACAATGTGTAGATTTGATAGCATAGGTTCTTTCTATTGCCATGGTTCATTTTTGTCTTCATTCTTTTGTTAGATGTCTCCTGCAACTTCGTACTAAAATGACTATTTATTTGTTGGACACTGACCTGCATTCGAGAAACGCTAGTAGATGATACTCAAAAAGACTAAACAGAGTTAAATTCCTCTTCTTACTCACAAAGGCCCTAGTGGACTTGCAAGACTAAGAACAATTCTTATTTTCTTCTGACTTCTCTGATCTCCATACCCCTCCTCTCCTAGATGACTCCTATTTGTAGACTAAGGATTGCATCTTAAACTGCTATTACCTGTCGGTAACTTTCTAATAGCTGGAACAGTTCAAAATGATGGTTAAAGAGGAATGTTTCTAGGCTTTCAATTCTTTCAAATACTATTTCATTTTTTATTATCTGTTGATTTTCATTTTCTTCCAAAAAGTCTCAACTTATGGCTTCTTACAGAATTTGTCTGTTATCACTTAGAAATTTTGTTGAAATATGTACATGAGAATGACTCTTGAAAAAAAGGAATTCCTGTTTTGTTGATTTAAATTAATTTTCTGCATCTCAATAAGTTCTATGTATTTTTCATGATTATTATCTGATCCTATCTTCATTTGTTCTACAAAGGTTACATTTTAAATACAATAGTCGCATTATAGCGGGTATAGTTTAGTGGTAAAAGTGTGATTCGTTCTTTAAGATTTGAGGTCATCTTCCAATATGATGAAATTTTTTATTTCTTAAAAGGAGTTAATTCTAATGGTGATTTCAGAAAGGAAAGTTATCAAACCAAACATTATTCTCAATTTTAGGGTGAAACTTACCCTTCTTAATGTCAACCTCCTAATTCCCATCCCTAAAGTGGGTGTTTGTTTTGGGGTAATCAGGAAAGAGGATGAGAATGATTCCGTTTTTTGTTGTTTGTTTAGTCAGTTTTTTCTTATTTTGGAAAATGGTAAGAGAATGGGATTATCCCAAAATCCTCCAATTTGATTCCTCATCCTCTATTAGGGAATGAGATTCCCTTCCCCAGCACACTTTGACCGATGACATATGATTATTGACTGATGACCAATGACAATTGACCTGTGTCCGGTGAATGTTGATCGGCAATTGATAGTCATTGAATATTGTCCGACAACTATTGACCGATTAAAGAGATTTCTTTTCCATTCCTTTTTCTGATTTCATGTCGTTTCCCCTCCCAAAGCAAACGCCCCCTTACTCGCTAACAACCTGATTACAGCATTGATCTGATTCTACAATTTCGGTTGCTTTATTCCTTAAATCTTTTTATCATGGCTTGGATACTTATTACTCTGTTTCATGTTCCGTGCTCTTAGAGACCAGAGAAATACTTAGGAGACTTGAAAACATGGGACATGGCTGAGAATGCTCTTAAAGAAGCACTAGATGAATTTGGACAACCCTGGCAGGTAATGGGTTTCACATTCTACTTTGTCTTTGCCAAATTGTTTTCTGTAGGAACACACTGTTATGAGATTTTAAGTCCGTTATTTTATATATTTACAGTAATACATGTTCTGGTGATATTTATCTTTATCTGTTTGCTTTCATCTCAAGAACACTTATCTTGTGCAGATTGATGAAGGAGATGGGGCGTTTTATGGACCCAAGATTGACATCAGCGTTTCTGATGCTTTGAAGAGAAAATTTCAGTGTGCGACTTTGCAGGTTCATGACTGCAAATTTCTGCATTTGGTTAAGCTCTGAATATTTGTTGTATCATGTGCCTAGTTGGGTACTACTTTATGAAAAGACATTGTTGGCTATACCAGATTACCAATGTTGGAAACTAGTTTATAGTATTTTCTCTCTCCCCAGATTTTCTCTCTGAAAAGCAATACAAAACAGCTAACAGCTTATCCAAATGGGCCTGATTTTTTTTTCTTTTGGCAGCTTGATTTTCAGCTCCCCTCTCGATTTGACTTGACTTACTCGGCAGAGGATGAAGCTAAGAGAGAGAGGCCCGTCATGATTCACAGAGCAATTTTGGGCTCTGTAGAGCGAATGTTTGCCATACTGCTGGAGCACTGTAAGGGGAAGTGGCCCTTGTGGCTTAGCCCCCGACAGGCTATTGTTTGTCCTGTCTCGCAGAAATCAAATCTTTATGGTCAAGAGGTACGAACAATGGATTTGTAGGCGTTGGAATCAAAACGAGCTGGGAATATATGGTTCTCTACACACCAGCAATTATTTATTTGGGAAAATTCACGAGATACCCTGTTTTCTTTCGTAATTCACAATATACCCCTGTGATTTTCGTAATTTAACTTTAAACATGCTTAAATATTGTCCAAAATTGATGAAAATTTACATGGACGATGCTAAAGTGTTATATTTTGGTTCAATATCAATTTTGAAGTTTTTTAAGCTCACATGTGACCTGTGGGATCCAATGAATATCATTGGACAATTTAAGCATGTTTAAAGTTAAATTATGAAAATTATAGGGATATTGTGAATTACGAAAGAAAACAGGGGTATCTCGTGAAGTTTCCCTATTTATTTTTACACGTCAAGCTTTGTCTGTTCCTCCATCCTTCTGTTTATCCTCATGGCACTTTTTGTAGCTCAATTTTTTTTCATTTTTCAATTTTTGCTTGCCAGATCCAGAATCAGATTCACGTGGCTGGTTATCATGTCGATATCGACTTATCTGATCGCACAATGAACAAAAAGGTGATGATCTTCTTTTAGATAAGTGATAGTTTAGTTTGCAGAAAACTGATTCTCCCTAACCTTTTAGTATTATTGATATCCTTTCTATATTTCTAGTTTCTACTGGCTTATCATGATCTGTTCTGTAGGATTTTCCGCTGACCTCCCTTCTAAATTATTTCAGTTTTTTTTTCTTTTTTTTTAAAATTATTCACTGCGTAGTCTTTCTGCTGCAGGTGAGGGAAGCTCAACTCGCCCAGTATAACTACATACTAGTGGTCGGAGAGACAGACGCCGAGAACAAAGTGGTATCTACGAAATTTTAACCATACAATGCACATAACTTCTATCTTTTTTCGAACCGTTTCTGAGTTCAGGCTTAATAGATATCAAGTATTTTGGCGTTTCTCTGCTGTAACAATGTTCAAATTTTCTGATATTAGTTTCTCTGCTGCAACAATGTTCAAATTTTCTGATATTAGTTTCTCTTTTATTCAATTAGGTTACTGTGAGACAGAGAGACAAGCAAGATCTCCGCGTTATGACTATGGAGGATCTCCTGGGTCACTTCAAGGAAGAAGTGGCTGCTTTCCGTTAGCTCAAGAAGTGAAACTTAGCTTTTTTTTTTTTTTTTTTTTGAGCATGTTATGTTCCCTGCCGCCCCCTCCCCTTTTTTGACCTCTTGCTCATCATCGATGAGATTAACCTATTGGGGGCTTAGTTATACTGATGCATTTTTATCTGACTTGTATTGAATGGCAATCTCCTCCACAGTACACATTTTTTTTTCATCACTTTATCAAATCTTTCTTTGAATTCTTGTTCATAGTCTTCAGCGCTGATTGGAAATGCTTTTTGTTTGTCATTGTGGTGGATAGATCCCATCTTGAGTAATTTGAAGCCTAAGAATCTTGTAAGTTGTGGATAATTAGAAGCATTAAGATTGATTATCAGTTGTTCAGAAAAAAATATATTTCAAAAAAATAAAAGTAGAGTTGTGTCCGTCTTAATTAATCTGGTTTGTGCCCTATCTCTAAGCACTATAATTTCAGGGTCTAAATATCATAAGCACTTATAGAACATTCAAGAAGTGATCAAATGCATAGTTTGAAATTTTAATCTTATGAATATAAGATGCAACTTTCAAAAAAAAAAAAAGAAAGAAATGATAAGCATTAAGATTAATGGAAAACTATTACTATTTTATTGGGGTTGCTATTTGTAGTATAAAGTTACAAATACAAAATTAGTTTAAAGGGAAATTTCACCAAATACCACTGAGTTTTTGTTTAAATCATGATATACTACTGTGTTTCTAAAATTACATAGAATAACATTGAGTTTTTACTTATTTCACCAGATAACACTCTGTCACATATTTCGCTAACTTCTCCATTAATATCACTAGAAAAAAGACTAAAATGCTCTATTATCAGTTAAACTAAGGTGGTATCTTATGGAATTCATCAATATGACAATTCATTGTGAGGCAATTAATTAATAACAGGAGTATTTTTGTCATTTTCCATGAAAAATTATAAAGAAGTTAACAGAATATGAGATATAGTGTTATCTGGTGAAATAAGTAAAAAGTCAATGTTATCCTGTGTAATTTCAAAAACACAGTGGTATATTGTGAATTAAGCAAAAACTCAATGGTATTTGGTGAAATTTCCCTAGTTTAAATTACATTCATTATGTAAATATGCAATAAAGTATGGGTGTAACTTTTTTTTACTCCCTCCGTCCCTGTTTGACCTTCTTGTTTACTATTTAGATATGTCGTTTGACTTCAATATTTAACATATAAGATGATATAATTTTACAAATCTAAGTTTTGCAATGGAATCCTTATGTGAAAAACTATATGTTGTAGAAATTTGTTTTATAAAATTATTTTATCTTATATGTTTAATATTAAAATGGAAAAACGTGCCAAAAAGCAAACAGGAAGGTCAAAGTGGGACGGAGGTAGTATTAGTTAATATCTATTGTGATTTAAATGAAAAAGTTTATACTTGATGAATAGTTATTTGCATTAACTTTACTAACTGTAGTATAATTTTTTTTCCGACAAACTATCCAGTATACGTTGCAATGTGTTGGGGTGTCTTTTTTTCTTAAAAAAATTAAAATTGATATCTGAAATAGATTTAACAGTCATTTATTTTACTTATTGTAGTACAATTTTTTTTTTTCAAATTATCCGGAATATGTTGGAATGTGTTGGGGCGATATTTTTTCCTTGAAAATATGTAAATCAATATTTCAAACAGCTTAATAGTCATTTATTGAAGAAAAATTTCATGAAATGTTACTATATTTTTGGCTAATTCATGAAATGACACTAAAAAAAGAAAGTCACAAAATGTCACTATATGTTCATAAAAGTCCATGAAATGTCACTATAGTCATTGACCAGATGGCAAAAAGATAAAAATACCTCTTCTAGTTAACAATGTACTTTTAAAGTTTACAATATGCCCCTAAGTGTTAAAAATTCACAAAATTTTCAAAATATAAAAAAAATTAAAAAAATCATAAAATATTAAAACAAATAATTGTATCACTTTTTAAAATTTATTCAGTACCATAAAAATAATATTGTGTTCTAAACAAATAATTTATACCAATTTTTCTACCAATTTATACTAATATTGTGCGAAAAAAAAGTTACAACGGTACCTTATAAACCATTTCTAATATGAATGTGATTTAAAATAATTTTGTACTGCAATGATTAGTAATTGTGTACTACAACTAGCAACCCTATTTAATAAAAATTGTTAGTATTTGTTGCAACTAATTTTGCTTAAAATTAGGGAAATTTCACTAATTACCATATAGTTTTTGCTTAATTCATGATTAATACCACTGTATTTTTAAAATTACACAGGATAACACGAAGTTTATAGTTATTTCACCAAATAACACTCTCTCATATTCTGTTAACTACTTTGTAAATATTCCAAGAAAAAGACTTTATTACCCATGTTATTAATTAACTGTGTGACAATGATTTATCAACATAAGATACCACTATCGTTTAACTAATAACATGGGTAGTTTAGTCTTTTTTCAAGAATATTAATGGAGTAGTTCACAAATTATGAGAAGAAGTGTTATCTAGAGAAATGAGGGAAGACTCAGTGTGATCCTGTGCAATTTTAAAAACATAGTGGTATATCATGAATTAAAAAAAACTCAGTGGTATTTGGTGAAATTTTCCTAACATTTAATAAACAAACTTATCAGTATTTTTATAACACTTTTGCGTTAAAAATTGAAAAAATAATAAATTTCGTATGTTATTGTTTTTCTTCGTACCTACAAATTAATGAATTCACATCAACTACCTCTAGACATTCTTAGCACTTTCCAAATAAAGCACCAAAATAGTTATACATATGACGTGATTCATTTACAATTGGGTGAGCTTAATGTGAATGCATTAAATCTGCATTAAGATAAAGTAATTAATTACATGTCTCCAAATGGGTTAGTTGAATCACTAGGCAACAAGATTTGCACATGTCACTCATAAAGCTAAAGCTCCTATAATTTAAGAGGGCGTTCACTTTGGGGTAATCAACAAAGGGAAACAGAATCATTCCCTTTGTGGTTGTTTGTTTTGTACTTTTAATGATTCCGTGTCCCCTACTTCAGGTTTCAAAAACCCCCAATTCTCTTTTGGTGATTCCCCCCAATATCCCAGGGAAAGGTATTTTCTTTCCTCCCTTTACCCCTATCAGATAAACAAATAGTAATATATATAATATATAATTTATATAAATACTAATATATGATACATAATTTTTATAAATATTAATATACAATATTTTTATCTAATAGAAATACAAATATTTATTTATACTTTATAAATATAAATATAAATATAGATATCAATATGAATATAATATATATTATATAAATTTTTAATATATAACATTTATAATTTTTAAAAATAATAATATATACTATATAATAATGGTAATATATATTATTTATATTTTAAAATGAAAAAATAATATATATAATATAATTTAATTACAATAAAATTCTGAAATAATAATATATATTATTTAAATAAATATTAATATATAATCATTTATACATATTAGTTATAATTTAAATAAATATGAACAAATATTATATATAATATATATTAATATTAATAAATATTATTTATACTTTAAATGATATAAAAATAATATATATATATTTTTATAAATTTAAATAAATATTAATATATATTATATAATATTTATATATATTATTTACAATTTTATTAAATATTGTTAAATAATATTATTAAAATTTAAATACTATAAAACTAAAAAATAATAATAATATATAGTATATATAATTTATGTAAATATTTATTTATTTGTTTACGATTTAAATTATTTGTAATATATATTTTTTTTTTTTTCTCTTATAATTATATATAGATTTTTTTAAAAAATTATACATAATATAAACAATATAAATATTAATATATGTCATATAATTTAAAAACTATTTATAATTGCTATATAATTTATAAAATATTAGTATATGTTGCATACAAATTAGATAAATATTAATATATATTATTCGTAGTGTAAATATGTATTAACACTTCAAACAACAACAAAGACACTAATTGAGAATTCTATTGCGTTTCCGTGTAGAATCAAACAGACTTCTTGATTCGGGGGAATCCCTTTCCTTTCCTTTCTTTTCCTTTCCATTCCCTTTTTCTGATTCCATTCCGTTTCCACTCCTCGAAGTGAACGCACCCTAATTGAAAAATTGAGCGCCCAACTAGCCCCATTCTAAAAAAAGAAAAAAAAACCACACCCTTTCATCGAAGATATTTTGTTTCTAAAAAGTAGGTTAGTTTTCGAAAATATATATATACAAAAAAGCTACATGCTTTTTTAATATAGCTACATATATACAATAAACACCATATGTTTATTATTGTAAATATGATAGCTAAACAATAAACACAATAGCTATGAATTGATATTTCAAATGACTAATCAGGTTATCTACATACTTGATAAATTTTAAAAATATTGTAATACCCCTACCGCTAATCCTATACTTACCGTCCAATCGTCCCAATAATCCCAACTACTTGCAGCGGAAATACTACTACTACGGCGGGTGATACAACGCCGCTAACCGCCCATACGGCTAGCTAGGCTTATACTACATACAGCGACGGTCTGATGCCTAAGTATACCGAGCTACTACATTCATACCAAATACAAAAGGATCATATATTTACATTGCTGGATTACCGAGTATTTAAAGTATTTGATTACATCCCTTATCAATCTCCAAAAATAATGAGTTTCTACCAACTACTCATCTACATCATCCCAATATCCTTTCATTATCCAAAAGGGTGTACCATGGGGGTACACCGGCTAACAAAACCTACAGTCGTGTACTACATAGTACACCTTTCACAATTCACCAGTTACAGACAAAAAGAAATCAAACTAAATCTCTTCATAGTCTTCACCCTTCACGAGGTCCTGCATTAGAGTAAAAACATCGCCTCAAGGGGCTCAGCAAAAGCTGCGCATAAACTCCGCATATACCGCGTGCTAACAAGGGCACGCCGACTATTTAAGGTCGACTGTACATGCGGTTCATTATTTTCATACATACATGCTTTACATACAACATACAATCATATACAATACATTATACAATCCAAAACAGTAGTACGATAGCACACACCATTCTTACCTTCACAAGGGTTAGCCAAATTACACATCCGGGTTAATCGGATGCTGTTTACTCTTTTACTCATTACACAATACTTCCTCTTACTTACACTTACTTACTTTACCATACTTGTTTACTCATTCTTACTTACTTACTTTTACTCATGTTGTCGGTATGACCTCCGGCCTGGGGACTACACCGTCCCACCACCGGGATTTACTTGACTCACCAATCCAGGATGCTACCCATTTAAGGGGTTTGGGCCGTGGACCAATTAAAGAGTCAGGAATTGGAGCCAACCTCTTGTGACTCCGCATCCTCACGCGTGGCCGAAACTATATCGGATTTCTACTCATTCCAATTTAATTACCAATTTAAGTTAGATGGTTGGCTTGTTAGGAATCAGTTAGAAGTCCAATCACAATAACACTCGGTCACAATGCAATACATCATACATACACACACACACTCATATTCATCCATACATTTCATGAATTATACAAACTATGATTTAAAGAAAATATTCAACAAGAAACAATCTCATGATATTCACAAGTAAGCATAATATGTCCGATTCGTGCGTTTATCTTGTTTGGTGATCAATTAGCACACAACACACAAATCAGAGTAACCAAGGTAGCATACGGGGCATGAGTTCATACCGTTCACCGTTGTACTTGTATACAACTTTCCTTCGGTGTTCACAATCCAAGTCCTATGATATACATACAATCGAGTGATTAATTATCTACGTTTAGCTTAACTCATATTCCTATTATGTTCCCTAACTCATACTTACTATGCCTTTACAATTCTTACACTTGCACATTGTTTACTTACTTTTCATTACTTTAAGTTTATTTCCTTACTTAAAAATGATGTACCCATATATATATATGTACATATGTATACGTGGGTATACATATATATATATACTTATCTTACTTATTAAATTTTTTTATTTTTTATATGACTCGACCGACCTTACCCAGGGTCAGACACAAGGTCGGTCGAAGTTAGTAGGGTAATACGCTGGGAAATTTCAGGGTCGACCGACCTTGCAAGCCCGGTCCCAAGGTCGGTCCATTCCAGTAAGTTTTGGCTTCTACATTCTGGACTCGTCGACCTTGGATGTCCGGTCCCAAGGTCGGTCCATTCCAGTAAGTTATATTACGGGAAATTTTCTGGCCGACCGTCCTTGTAAGTCCGGTCCCCAAGGTCGGTCCATTCCAGAAGGTTTCCGTCTTTTTAAATCTGGGCTCGACCGACCTTGCAAGTCCGGTCCCAAGGTCGGTCCAGTCTAGTAATTGCATTTTTATTTCTGTTTTCAGTCCTCTCTTTTACCTATTACTTCCCCATTGTTCCTACACTCAATCCCACATGTTTTAACACTAAACAAACCTCATAATACACCTTAGTTCATCCATTAACTCATTACCCATTCCTATACTAATTTACACACTTGTTTTCTAAATTCATTTCAGCACTTACACTACTTTCCCTTAGTTGCATTTTGCTACAGATTTTGACTCTCACTTACTCCACCTATAGCTTCTTCATCTAATGTCATTTCTAAAGCTTACCATGCATTAACTATCTCTCCTAACCTACCCACTAACTAGGTCAAATCAAAATCTGTTACAAAGGTATATTTTTGCCTAGTTTTCTAGTTCTTAAGTGTTCTAGTTCTAGGTAAATTTTGACATAACCTCCCCTAAATTCTTACATTCTCACCACATCATTTATTCACACATTGCTACCCAATTCTCCTGTTTTCAATAATCATAAATATACAAAGCTCTCATACACAAATGCCAAATACTAAACACTCCTAAAAATTCCTGCACACTACTTCCATTTCCCATCTAGGTTTTGACAGTTTTTAAATGTCTTTTAAGCTTCAAAAATAGTTTGGTTCTTCTTCCACATTACACTACTACTCAATACCATTTTATACTACACATTTTGCACTACACATTTTACACTTCTAAAATCTGTTACATAAGTGTTTACAAAGCTACACAAGTGAGCATCATTTACCTTGTTCTTCTTCTAGTTTGCTTTTCTTCTTCTTGCTTCTTCCTTCTTTCTTTCCTTTCCCCTCTTCCCACCGATTATATGACTTCAATTCTATAACACTACAGCCCATTGGTATACACATTTCAATACAAAAACTAACCCTTAACCATTCTTAAAGCTTAAGGCACATTTTAGGGTTTAGGAATATATTACCTTGCAAGGGTGTAGATGAAGCTTAGGATGGCTCAAGAACAAGATTTCTACTCCTCCAAAGAAGCCAAAAGGCTAGAATACAAAGCACCAAATAAGGGTTTAGCTTAAATTTCGTTTTGCCCACAAGGGCTAGAGAAAGGTGAGGTTTCAAGATTATTTTTACCTCAATGTGATAAGGAGATGAAGGTGGTTCTAATGGTGGTCTTGGAGCTCCAAATTCAGCACACCCATGGAGATAAAAATTCTTGTTTTCGAATTTTGAAAAGAGGATAGTGTTCTCCTTGGTGAGAGGAACACAATGGTATAATTTTTGTAATTTTTGGTGGAGGGTCAAGGGGTTAACAAGAGGAGAGAAGTTGGTGTTGGTGTTGGTGTTGGTGTGGGTTTGCTCAATTCTCCATTGTTACCGGTTGGAGAAGGAAGAAAATAGAGAGGAAGAAGAGGGGTTGTACGTGAGTGAGAGAATATAAGAATAGAGGAGAGAGAGTAAGTAAGGTAAGTTTACTTTTTTTTGCTTTTTAATTGTTTTGTCTTTTGCAAATAAGAAGAGAGTTAAGAGAGTGTGTGAGAGAGGGAAGGGGGCCGGCTGACACAGCACACACACACACACTTTACATTTTTATTTCAATAGTGGACACACTAGTATGGGTTATTTATGTTTTTACCCCACAACTTCCCGTTTTTGACAGTTTTTACTATTTTATCGTTTTATTAATTTTATTGGTTAGACCTTCAATAATGTTTATTAATGACTAATTAGTTGACTAAAATTGTTACGAGTCTATTTGACCCGCTTAAAGTTGCGTTTTCCCGGTTTCCTCGAAAAACGTGCTTTAAGGTTCGTTAGTGTTTTTAATCCGTTTTAAGGATCCGTTTTCTTCGGAATTTATTCCCTCATGGTTATTTAGACCTAATTAAGCTTTTAAATTACTTATTAGCCTAATTAATCACTATTTTTAATTACGGGGTATTTCAATCTACCCCCCTTAAGAAACTTTGCCCTCAAAGTTGCTCAAGGTTAATCGCTTAATAATTCTACTCATTAGGCAACCAATTGCCATAATGTGTCTTACTACCACCTATGAGGTGTTTACTTCTTCCACACTACAAACATACACATATCAAGCATCATACGAATTCACAAACACAATGCACCATTTCCATACATACCATCACACCATACATAATACACCACTGCAATTCACAGTACACATTACATCAATACATCATACATTGTACCTACACATCCATACACTACACATTACACATACATACATACACATACATACCAACTACACTCCGCACTACATGTGCCAATTCAAACATACTACAATATACACACATTATGCAATGCTCACCCCAAAGCAATGCAAAAGCAAAAAGGCTCTACCCCCCTTAAAAAGGGGTACACCCCGTACCCGTATCTACTAAATGCTAGACTATCTAGTCTATGAATAATTGTGGGTACTTCGCCTTCATGGCGTCTTCTAACTCCCACGTCGCTTCTTCGACATCATGGTTTGACCATAGGACCTTCACCATTCGTATAGACTTATGGCGAGTGTCTCTGGTCTTCCTATCAAGGATTCTCACGGGGGTCTCGACATATCTCATTGTCGGCTCAATGGAAAGTCTCTCGGGCTCTAGGACATGAGAAGGATCAGCGATGTACTTCTTGAGTTGTGACACATGAAAAACATCATGGACACGTCCCAAGTCCTCAGGTAATGCTAACCTATAGGCTACGGATCCAACTCTTTCGGTGATAGTGTACGGCCCAACGAACTTTGGGCTCAACTTGCCCTTCTGACCAAAACAGAATACTCCCTTCATCGAAGAAACGCACAAGAACACTTGGTTTCCCACGGCGAACTCAAGGTAGCATCGTCTCACATCCGCATAGGATTTCTGTCTATCTTGGGCTGCCTTCGTATTGGCTCGGATTTGTTGCACTTCCGCTTGGACTTATTCTAAATACTCCGGTCCTATAATGACCACTTTGACTCATCCCAACACAAGGGTGTACGGCAAGGTCTATCGTATAGGGCTTGGAAAGGCGACATCTTAATCAAAGCATGATAGCTATTGTTGTATGAAAACTCGATAAGATGAAGCTTATCTAACCAACTCCCCTGAAAATCTAAGGCACATGCCCTAAGCATGTCCTCCAGTGTCTGGATGGTTCTTTCTGTCTGACCGTCGGTCTAAGGATGGAAGGCGGTACTCAGTTTCAATTATGTACCCAGCGCTTCCCGTGTAGCTCTCCAGTATCTTGAAAGAAATCTGGTGTCGCGGTCAGATACTATGGTTTTCGGGACTCCGTGATGTCTGATAATCTCCTTGTCAAATAGCTCTGCGAGCTTCACTACCTTCCAGGTGTCCTTCATCGGTATGAATCTGGCAACCTTGGTAAGGCGATCGACTACAACCTAGATCATGTTGAGTCCTCCCCTGGCAGGTGGGAATCCTACAACAAAATCCATGGAGATATCATGAAATTTCTACTCCGGAACTGGCATCGATTGTACCATTCCGCCCGGTCTACGATGTTTGAAATTTACTTTCTGGCATGTCAAGCATCTCAATACAAATTATGTCACATCTGACTTCATTCCAGACCACCAGAAGTACCTCTTCATGTCTTTGTACATTTTGGAGGCTCCTGGATGGACTGACAATGTGGAACTGTGTGACTCTCGCATGATGCGATCCCTTAGCTCAGCATTGCTTCGGGGGACGCATAGCTTGCCATTCAGCCAAATCAGACCATCTTCGTGTAACTTAAAATCATACTTCTTCTTCTCGAATGTACCATCAGTGATCTTCTGTCTGATTTCAGTTAGGTAAGGGTCGCTGAACTGAGCGTCTCGCACCTCGTCAACCAAGCTAGAAGAAGCGAGTAGCCAATGGAGCGAGTGTGCTCGACGACTCAGGGCGTCAGCTACAACGTTTTCTTCCCTTCCTTATACTGCAGGTTGATGTCGTAGTCTAATAGAAACTCCATCCACCTTCTCTGTCTCAAATTCAATTCTTTATGCGTGTATACATACTGTAAGCTCTTGTGGTCGGAGTAGATGGTGATGCTTACCCCATAGAGGTAGTGTCGCCATATCTTCAAGGCGAAGACAATGGCTCCTAACTCTAAGTTGTGTGTCGGGTAATTCTCCTTATGCTTTTTCAGCTGGCGGGAGGCATAAGCTACAACCTTGCCATGCTGCATGAGTACGCATCCCATTCTCTTTCCTGATGCATCACAATATACCTCAAATCCCTCTGTGCCCTCTGGAAGAGTAAGGATGGGCACTGAGGTCAATGAGTCTTTTAGGCTCTGAAATGATACTTCGCACTTGTCTGTCCATACAAACGGTGCATCTTTCTTCATCAGTGTAGTCATGGGCTTAGCGACTTTCGAGAAATCCTGGACAAATCTCCGGTAGTAACCGGCTAGACCAAGAAAGCTCCTAATGTCGGTAACAGTCTTGGGTCTAGGCCATGATCGTACTGCTTCTATCTTAGAAGGGTCAACTGAAATACCTTCGCTCGAGATGACATGACCGAGGAATGATACCTGATCTAGCCAGAACTCGCATTTGGAGAGCTTCGCATACAGCTGGTTCTCGCGCAGTGTCTCAAGTACTTTCCTCAAATGAAATTCATGCTCTTCTGCTGATTTGGAATACACAAGGATGTCATCAATAAATACAACCATGAACTGTCCAACTGCTCACTGAAAAGTCGATTCATTAGATCCATGAACTTTGCTGGTGCGTTTAACAAACCGAATGGCATGACGGTGAATTCGTAGTGGCCATATCTGGTGCGGAATGCCGTTTTCTCTATGTCTTGCTCTCTGATAGCAATCTGATGATACCCAGAACGGAGTTCGATCTTGGAGAAGATTGATGCTCCTTTCAGCTGGTCGAATAGGTCGTCGATGCGTGGCAATGGGTATTTATTCTTGACTATAACTGCATTCAACTCGCGGTAGTCAATACAAAGTTGGAGGCTACCGTCTTTCTTCTTCACAAAGAGGATCGGTGCTCCCCAGGGTGATACGCTCGGGCGTATGAACCCTTTGTCAAGAAGGTCACGTAACTGCTCTTTCAGCTCTGTCATTTCTGCAGGTGCCATGCGGTACGGTGCCATAGCAATGGGACCAGTACCTGGCAAGAGGTCAATCTCAAACTCTACTGCTCTGCGAGGTGGCATGTCGGGTAGCTCCTTAGGAATACATCGGGGAATTCAGACACAACGGGTACTGCGGGGTTGAACTCTAGATCTCTCTCCAGGTCTTGTACATAACACAAATACACTTCTTTGCCCTTTATGAGCTCCAGGTACATAGCCATAGCGGAGATGACTGTGGTCGAAGGCTCTCTCGGTCTCTGGCGGTAAGATACAGTAACCCTAGAATGACTCTTGAGCAGCAATCGATGCTCGACGCAGAGGATTCTACCCTTGTGCCGCTCTAACCAATTCATTCCGACTATTACATCGAATCCTAACCCATTAAACTCGATGAAGGAGATGGGAAACGATTCGCCTTTGATTTCGATCGTGGCTGATTTATAGTATTTGGTACACCGTATTCGCTCCTTCGATGGGAGAGTAACTAGAAAATTCGGTAGCTCATACGCATCTAGCTTCAACCTCTTCACAAAATGGTGATATGAAGGTGTGAGAGGCACCGGAGTCGAATAACACTGAGGCTTCAATGCCGTTCACTGGGAAGGTTCCCGTTAAGATGGTCCCGCTTTTACCGGCTTGTGCTTCGGTGAGGATATTCAGGTTACCTTCGGTACCGAGTCCACAACCTATTGAAGTCACAATTTCATAAGTATTAATGGTGGACACAAGTGGAATTTAAATCAACACTTGCTCTTTATTGATAAACCAACCATACATACCGTGTCTCTAATACACGTTACTAATACATTACATGATACTATGAATTTAATACTCCCTAAAGGTAAGGTTCAGGCGTCCTGGTTTCATGTGTGTGACATTGATTATTGCCGGTGGTGCCGTATTCAACTTGATCTTGTTGATCCCGTGATACAGCATCCTAGACTTTCCACCCATGATTAGGACATCTCCTGATCTCAATACCAATTTCTGTGCGAGGTCCACACGCTTCTGCTCACTATACATTAATACGGCGTCATCACCAATGGACCAAGACGCTACGGGCACTCCTTGTTCAAGAGATTTTGCTGTCTCGTCCTTGTCTTGGTGTAACCCAAGTCGTCCTTCTTTCTCATAGAAGTTGACGATACAGAGGTCCGCTTCAAGTGCGGGGATCGGATCATTTTCACATTGTTGTGCAAGTTCTACTGCTTGTGTGACAAGTGTCTGAAATTTCAAAGGTATTGTTGGTGGCGTCGCTCCGTCTAGTGTTCGTGCCTCTTGGTATGTCTTGGTATAAGGATTCCAGTCCTTTCCCAAACACATCATCTTCAGCTTCATTTTCGCTCCACCGGGGAATTCGGGTGTATAAAATCCTCCTTGACCCGTTCCTAGTTCGTTGCATCGTCGGATAATTGAGATTTGGGCTTCAGGTGTCAGAGTATTCCTTTAATAAAATCATACCTGGTCGGATGACCTGACACTGTTCGTTGGTGTAGTAGTGATTGGTGATGTCGGTCTCTTCTTGATTTGGTTTCGAAGATATCGGATAGCAGATACTAAAGCTTCATATGGTTATAAATTTCATCTATGGTGAGTACTAGTTTCAACTACTTCATTTCATGCTCAATACACACTTCTATTCATTTACTCATGCATTCACTCAAACATTTACTCCAATACTTAGACATGCTTCACAGGATTCAAGGTTTAGATTAATTACCTAGGCCGGACTTAGAACCGGTCCCATCTCTGTCAATGATGTGCAAGGCAAGATGCCTTTGGGGTGCGCCCTTCTGAGGACCTCGGGATCCCTGTCCCTGCGGCGCCTGCTGGGCCGGTGCATCGCGAGATGCAACCTCCTTGCCTTCCCTCTGCTTGAAGCTCTGAAAGTTTCCTCTGGGTTTGGCATTTTCGGGGCACATGTTGGCTCGGTGTCCGGACTTCTAACAATTGTAGCACCGGATTTCTCTTCCATGGCAATCTAGGCCGGGATGATCTTGGTTGCACTTCCTGCACACATATGTGCGGCCGTCGGAGTAGTTCTTGGTGAAACCGGAGCCAGAACCTAAGGTTTAGAGTGTTAGCACATTTGTGTAGGAATACTAGATATGATACTTATACAATTACGAATTTAATTTAGAAGTTTACCCTTAGGTGGGTGTGATCTCAGTGGTTTTGCAGCCACCGGTGCAGAAGAACCAAGTTGAAGAAGCTCAACTGGTTTGCCCTTCTCGTGGGCACTACTCTCACTTGGGAGGTTCTTTTGGTTTTGCTGAAAGAATTTCCCCTTCTTCTTTTTCCAGCTCTTACCCTGGTTCTGCTCCTCGGCACTGGTATTCTTGTTGTTGGCCTTGCGCTTAAGCGCGGTTTCTTCATCCCGTAATTGGCAAGTGATTTCAACGCGAGATGCCGCATGATAACACTCCTGAAGTTTCAGTTATTAGCTGGGATTCTTATTTAGAAGGGAAGATAAGGTAAAGATTTAAGGAATTTCCAATGGTACTAAGGGTTTAAACCGACATTTACCTGGAGGGAGGTAAATCTGGTGTAGCCCATACCGTACCGAAGGCGATGGCTCAGACCGCCATAGAAGCGATCGACCAACACCTGGCCGGTGTACCCAAGGTCGGGTAGAAGGCGTAGAAGAGAGGTGAAAGTGCGGTAGTACTCGTCGACAGACATCTTCTCTATCATTTTCAGGGCATCAAGCTCTAGCCTTTTTCTGGTCTTGACATGCTCAGGGTAGTATTTGGATCGGAGGAGGGCTGTGAAGGATTCCCAGTCAAAAGTGGGGTCATCAGCATGGTCGTTCTTGATTAATTTCCACCAATCCATAGCTGCATCCTTAAGGTAGTAGGCGGCTAATCTCACTCGAACTCCAGCAGGACATTCGAGAGTCTCAAATGCAGTCTCCATTTCGAAGATGTAGACTTCAAGCTTAGCAGGGTCGCTCTCGCCTCTAAAGCACGGAGGTCGGAGATTGCGATAGCTTTTACCCAGTTTACTTCTCTGGGTGGAGGGGGCGGGATTGGTCCCATTTGAGTTTGTTGGTTCTGATGGGTTTGTTGCATAGCAGTGATTACTTGCGGTAGCATCTGTGCTACCGTGGCGGCGATGATCTCTGCTATCGTCTACGCGCCGGGTCCACCTGAGGCTTCGCCTCTAGCTCAGCCTCGGCCTCGTCCTGACATCTGAACAGTTAACATTCGCATTAGGGTTGCAACATGTGACATTGTGACACCATTGGTCATGAATTTAAGCAAGGTATCGTTCATAAGAACGGCAGGGGTATCCGTTGTCAACAACGGTAATTCCTAGTTAGGTTTCTAAGTATCCGTTTTAAAACGGTTCAAATCCTAACTCGGTAATCCCCACGCTCGGTAATTCTAGGACATCAGAGCGAGAGCGACACTTCGCTCTGATACCACTTTTTGTAATACCCCTACCGCTAATCCTATACTTACCGTCCAATCGTCCCAATAATCCCAACTACTCGCAGCGAAAATACTACTACTACGGCGGGTGATACATCGCCGCTAACCGCCCATACGGCTAGCTAGGCTTATACTACATACAACGACGATCTGATGCCTAAGTATACCGAGCTACTACATTCATACCAAATACAAAAGGATCATATATTTACATTGCTGGATTACCGAGTATTTAAAGTATTTGATTACATCCCTTATCAATCTCCAAAAATAATGAGTTTCTACCAACTACTCATCTACATCATCCCAATATCCTTTCATTATCCAAAAGGGTGTACCCCATGGTACACCGGCTAACAAAACCTACAGCCGTGTACTACATAGTACACCTTTCACAATTCACCAGTTACAGGCAAAAAGACATCAAACTAAATCTCTTCATAGTCTTCACCCTTCACGAGGTCCTGCATTAGAGTAAAAACATTACCCCAAGGGGCTCAGCAAAAGCTGCGCATAAACTCCGCATATACCGCGTGCTAACAAGGGCACGCCGACTATTTAAGGTCGACTGTACATGCGGTTCATTATTTTCATACATACATGCTTTACATACAACATACAATCATATACAATACATTATACAATCCAAAACAGTAGTACGATAGCACACACCATTCTTACCTTCACAAGGGTTAGCCAAATTACGCATCAGGGTTAATCGGATGCTGTTTACTCTTTTACTCATTACACAATACTTCCTCTTACTTACACTTACTTACTTTACCATACTTGTTTACTCATTCTTACTTGCTTACTTTTACTCATGTTAAGTCGGTATGACCTCCGGCCCGGGGACTACACCGTCCCACCACCGGGATTTACTTGACTCACCAATCCAGGATGCTACCCATTTAAGGGGTTTGGGCCGTTGACCAATTAAAGAGTCAGGAATTGGAGCCAACCTCTTATGACTCCACATCCTCACGCGTGGCCGAAACTATATCGGATTTCTACTCATTCCAATTTAATTACCAATTTAAGTTAGATGGTTAGCTTGTTAGGAATCAGTTAGAAGTCCAATCACAATAACACTCGGTCACAATGCAATACATCATACATACACACACACTCATATTCATCCATACATTTCATGAATTATACAAACTATGATTTAAAGAAAATATTCAACAAGAAACAATCTCATGATATTCACAAGTAAGCATAATATGTCCGATTCGTGTGTTTATCTTGTTTGGTGATCAATTAGCACACAACACACAAATCAGAGTAACCAAGGTAGCATACGGGGCATGAGGAGTTCATACCGTTCACCGTTGTACTTGTATACAACTTTCCTCCGGTGTTCACAATCCAAGTCCTATGATATACATACAATCGAGTGATTAATTATCTACGTTTAGCTTAACTCATATTCCTATTACGTTCCCTAACTCATACTTACTATGCCTTTACAATTCTTACACTTGCACATTGTTTACTTACTTTTCATTACTTTAAGTTTATTTCCTTACTTAACAATGATGTATATATATATATATATATATGTATATGTGGGTATACATATATATATATATAAATATATATACTTATCTTACTTATTAAATTTTTTAATTTTTTTTATATGACTCGACCGACCTTACCCAGGGTCGGATCCAAGGTCGGTCGAAGTCAGTAGGGTAATACGCTGGGAAATTTCAGGGCCGACCGACCTTGCAAGTCCGGTCCCAAGGTCGGTCCATTATAGTAAGTTTTGGCTTCGACATTCTGGACTCGACCGACCTTGCATGTCCGGTCCCAAGGTCGGTCCATTCCAGTAAGTTATATTACGGGAAATTTTCTGGCCGACCGACCTTGCAAGTCCGGTCCCCAAGGTCGGTCCATTCCAGAAGGTTTCCATCTTTGTAAATCTGGGCTCGACCGACCTTGCAAGTCCGGTCCCAAGGTCGGTCCAGTCCAGTAATTGCATTTTTATTTCTGTTTTCAGTCCTCTCTTTTACCCATTACTTCCCCATTGTTCCCACACTCAATCCCACATGTTTTAACACTAAACAAACCTCCTAATACACCTTAGTTCATCCATTAACTCATTACCCATTCCATTACTAATTTACACACTTGTTTTCTAAATTCATTTCAGCACTTACACTACTTTCCCTTAGTTGCATTTTGCTACAGATTTTGACTCTCACTTTCTCCACCTATAGCTTCTTCATCTAATGTCATTTCTAAACCTTACCATGCATTAACTATCTCTCCTAACCTACCCACTAACTAGCTCAAATCAAAATCGGTTACAAAGGTATATTTTTGCCTAGTTTTCTAGTTCTTAAGTGTTCTAGTTCTAGGTAAATTTTGACATAACCTCCCCTAAATTCTTACATTATCACCACATCATTTATTCACACATTGCTACCCAATTCACCTGTTTTCAATAATCATAAACATACAAAGCTCTCATACACAAATGCCAAATACTAAACACTCCTAAAAATTCCTGCACACTACTTCAATTTCCCATCTAGGTTTTGACAGTTTTTAAATGTCTTTTAAGCTTCAAAAATAGTTTGGTTCTTCTTCCACATTACACTACTACTCAATACCATTTTACACTACACATTTTACACTTCTAAAATTTGTTACATAAGTGTTTACAAAGCTACACAAGTGAGCATCATTTACCTTGTTCTTTTTCTAGTTTCCTTTTCTTCTTCTTGCTTCTTCCTTCTTTCTTTCCTTTCCCCTCTTCCCACCGATTATATGACTTCAATTCTCTAACACTACAGCCCATTGGTATACACATTTCAATACAAAAACTAACCCTTAACCATTCTTAAAGCTTAAGGCACATTTTAGGGTTTAGGAATATATTACCTTGCAAGGGTGTAGATGAAGCTTAGGATGACTCAAGAACAAGATTTCTACTCCTCCAAAGAAGCCAAAATCGGCTAGAATACAAAGCACCAAACAAGGGTTTAGCTTAAATTTCATTTTGCCCACAAGGGCTAGAGAAAGGTGAGGTTTCAAGATTATTTTTACCTCAATGTGATAAGGAGATGAAGGTGATTCTAATGGTGGTCTTGGAGCTCCAAATGCAGCACACCCATGGAGATGAAAATTCTTGTTTTCAAATTTTGAAAAGAGGATAGTGTTCTCCTTGGTGAGAGGAACACAATGGTATAATTTTTGTAATTTTTGGTGGAGGTTCAAGGGGTTAACAAGAGGAGAGAAGTTGGTGTTGGTGTGGGTTTGCTCAATTCTCCATTGTTACCGGTTGGAGAAGGAAGGAAATAGAGAGGAAGAAGAGGGGCTGTACGTGAGTGAGAGAATAGAAGAGAATAGAGGAGAGAGAGTAAGTAAGGTAAGTTTACTTTTTTTTGCTTTTTAATTGTTTTGTCTTTTGCAACTAAGAAGAGAGTTTAGAGAGCGTGTGAGAGAGGGAAGGGGGCAGGCTGACACAGCACACACACACACTTTACATTTTTATTTCAATAGTGGACACACTAGTTTGGGTTATTTATGTTTTTACCCTACAACTTCCCGTTTTTGACAGTTTTTACTATTTTCTCGTTTTATTAATTTTATTGGTTCTAGACCTTCAATAATGTTTATTAATGACTAATTAGTTGACTAAAATTGTTACGAGTCTATTTGACCCGCTTAAAGTCGCGTTTTCCCGGTTTCCTCGAAAAACGTGCTTTAAGGTTTATTAGTGTTTTAAATCCGTTTTAAGGATCCGTTTTCTTCGGGATTTATTCCCTCATGGTTATTTAGACCTAATTAAGCTTCTAAATTACTTATTAGGCTAATTAATAGTTATATACTTTTTATTTATTATCTTCATTCATATTTCAATTATAATTAATTATTAATAAAGTATATTAATTTATGAATAAATTTATATATATTCAAAAAATAAAGAAATAAACCAATTTAACTATGAGCAGAATATTAATTGTTGTATATATTTAAATAAATATATATACTACATATAATAAAAATCAAATATATTAAAAATATATATTAATACTTAAATGATGTTATTATAGTTTTGAATTAAATAAATTATACCATTAATATTTTTAGAAACATATTAATAATGAAATAATTTACTATAAGTGAATATTATATATATACTTAAAATAAAGTATAGTTATTACTTATTATCTCAATATTATATATTGTATAATTTGTTGAAAAAAATTATTATTATATTTAAACATACATATTTAGTTTAAAATATTATTTATTAATTTATTATTAATTGATAAAATCTAAAATGTAAATGTAAATTTGATATTGAAATATGCAAAGAAATAATTATAGTTTATAATAGCATATACATTTTTTTGTTAAATATTAAGCACTTTTGTAGCAATAATTTTACAATCTGTTATTATTACATAACAAGTGTAGTACTTATGAATAAAACATTAGCCAACTTATGTACATGAGAATTATTTAAAATATACTACAAATTATTTGTATTATAATAATTTTAAAATAATTAATTATCATGTATCTTTTCTAGGGAATTTTATATTGTTATTTTATTAGTTTTTCTATTATTTTATTAAATTTAAATAATTTATAATATTTTTAAAAGACTGTTAATCTGCTTTTGAAATCCGGACAACTTTGTAGAAGAACGGGTTGTTGTATGATGTACAAATTATATTACTCACATGCATATGCCATTCTAATATATAATACGTGTGATGATTATTTTTATATTTTGCGTACTTAGTAATTACAAGTTATATTCATAATATCAATTTAATATAATTAAAAAGTTTTAAATAAAAACTAAGATAAAATTTAAAATTTATTTATTGATTTGTTCTTATAATTATGAATAAGTAAACTTTATCAATTATTCATTATCAAATATTTTTTTACCAAATTTTAAGTTAATCTATATAATTTAAATTTACGGTTCATCTTACAACTAATAATAATGTTGTGTTACTTATCTATGATAGATTCACAACTATGTACAAAATACCAAATCTATTCATATCATTATTATGACAATCAAACAAAATAAACATCAAATTCCAAGACCAAATATTTCATACTCTACTATTAGAATTCCATCCCAAAAATATTATTCTAGAAATTAACACTTCATAAACCAAACCACACGCTAAATCAATATAACAAACAATGAAATATCCTACTTTTTAATTTTTATAAATAAAGGTGTTTAGATAGTTTTAGTAAGACTAGATTTTTGATAATTTTTAAAAACTCTTATCCTAACATAGCTAATAGGACATTATACTTGGTAAAACAAAATTTTATACTATATAGTTAAAAATAATTACAGATCAAAATTCACTTCGTCAAAGATTTTATAAATTAATTTAAACTATATTAATAATTACGCTAATAGAAAAATATTATAAAAATAATGAGAGTTTCAATTCAAAATATAGTAAAATAGAAGGAATTATAATCAATGTAAAAACAGGTGAATAAAATAAAATCTTAGTAAATAAATGAAAGTCATACAACTTTTCATTCCACATAAAAGCTAGAAAAACTATAAAAATGAATACCATAAATGTCAATTGACATGTTTTCATAACGATAATTATGATAAATGAATTTATTAGTTTATAAAGTTTCATTATCATCGATCGAATTTGTGAATAATTTAAATTTTCTTTTCGAAGTTTCGATGATTAAAAAACAACAAACTTATAAATAATGTAAAAATGAATTATTAAAAATCCAAAATTGTTAAGATATTTTGAAAAAATTGTGGAACATTTATAAAATAATTTACTTTTTGTTTTTAAAAAATATATACTAACATATACAAATACGCTACATCAGCAAGTACGATTGATAACATAACATGCTTGTGATAGAATAGTAGCCAGATTGATGATTGAGTCGCTGAAATTGAAAAATAAACTAGATTCTAAGAATTATTTATGAGTATTAATAGCTGTAATTCTAAAATTACTATAATGTTTTATCCCTTGTACTGAACAACCGGTAGAAGTTTTGTTGGGATTTTTTCCTCTGTGAGCATGTTATTGAAAATATATTTCCGAAAGGTTCTTTAGAGACATTGGTTGTTTGATAGTAACTCGGATTTTATCTTTTGTACTCATAAATCGTAATACTGTTTAAGGTTTGTCAGGATTAGTAATTTACCCGGTAGAAGTTTTGTTGGGATTTTTTCCTCTGTGAGAGCATGTTATTGGAAATATATTTACGTTAAGTCTTTAGAGACATTGGTTGTTTGATAGTAACTCGGATTTTATCTTTTGTACTCATAAATCGTAATACTACTGTTTTAAGGTTTGTCAGGATTAGTAATTTACCCGGGAACTTGGCCTTTCCTTACTCTTCCTTTCTTCTCCCTTCTGGATTCCTTGGGGGAGACGGCTTCCATTGACGAAAATCAGCTCAAAGCTCGGAGCTCCAGCTTCATCACGTTCTTCTTTGTCTCCTTTTCATCTTGTCTTTTCTCTGACACGCACCAACGAAGATGGTCTTGAAGCAAAGGATCCACGAGGCGTTTAAGGGAACGGTGGAGAGGATCACTGGGCCCCGCACCGTCTCCGCTTTCAAAGAGAAGGGGGTTCTTAGCGTCAGCGAGTTCGTTCTCGCAGGCGATAATCTCGTCTCCAAATGTCCCACCTGGTCCTGGTAATTTTTTTTCCTGCTAGCTTGCTTGCCCTAGTCTAATCCCTCTTTTCTCAACCATCAACCTTTTTGGGCAATTTTTTTCCTCTGTCAAATCGATCCTGTTAGTTACCAAATGCCTTTCATAGTTATCATAGTCCCACGATAAACCAGTCGGTCTTCATTAATGAAGTTTAAGTAGCTTGAACGATCTGAGATTGTCGGTGGGTGGAAAACTTCCGGTAATTCACATGCTATATTGTCTATGAGTTCAATGTAAACATGGAAAGGATTGCAAGCAAGTAGGATTGACTTCGAGGACGTCTGAGCTCCGGGAAAAGAAAAGAAAAAGTACGGCTTAGTAGAAGTTGCCAAGTGGGCTTTGTTTTCATTTTTATGATACCTATACATTACCATGCTTTCGTCATACCCGCACAGAGCTAGAATCATGATAGAGGAAACAATATGGAATTAATAAGGTGGAGAACAGGAAAGAAACAAGAGATATTGGAGAGATCAAGTCTTTTCAACTGGTGAAGAACACTGTCAAGACATCCTCTCAGAGAATAGCAAACCCCGACCCGCAGCTAGCAATCAAATAAAAGCCAAGGAAATCAACCTGCTTAACCTTTGAGTAAAATCAGAAATATAACTCAATCGAATGCCTTTTTTATTGCCAATATTCGCTTTATATAATTATAAACAAGGGTAATTTAATACAAGTGTATCAGATTTGTAAAACTAAGTGTACATTCAATAAAATCATAACCATCCCTGTACCTAAACTCCTCCCATTGCCGTTTTATATTTTTCTATGTACTTTTCCTTGATGATTGTTGATTAGCTCCTCGTACTTAATTACTTGAAAACAGGGAAGCGGGTGAGCCAAGCAAAAGGAAGCCTTACTTGCCGCCTGACAAGCAATTCTTAATCACTAGAAATGGTTTGTTATTCTTAGTACGTTTGATTTTCCACCATTCTGTCTCTCTTGTCATTTACACTTGATGTGAATGATACATATCAAAGTAAAGACAGGAAGCTATCAAATGAAAATAGATAGATATGTGTGATGTTCAAATGAGCTCAATTTCATATGAGCTTAATTCAGTGAATCTATTATAGTATGTATACATATGGATGTAAATTGCTCAAAATTTGTAATTTTCCTATGAAGTTCCTTGTCTACGAAGAGCTGCATCTGTATTTGAAGAGTATGACGCTGCTGGGGATGAAGTTTTGCTTGAGAATGAGGATGATGATGGATGGTTGGCTACTCATGGAAAACCAAAAGGTGTGTTGCATATATTAGCTGCATGTATAGTCTTTTCTTTGTACCCCATCTAAAACTTTTTCTCCCTGGTACAGACACTAAAGCAGAAGAGGACAACTTGCCCTCTATGGAGACAGCAGAAAGCAGTGATAATAAAATTATCCAGTCAAATTTGTCACATTTTGGAGGTGAAGATGATGAAGATATTCCTGATATGTCAGATTTTGAGGGGAATGACAATGTTATTGAAACAGATCCAGTGAGTCATCTTTTGTACATTGTTCAAGTGATTGGAACTCATGAATATGTTGTTTGCCCTTTTAAATCATTGACATCTTGACCTTGGTACATAACTATACTGGTCATTTATTTTCTTGACCATGATAAAATGAGTATTGGTGTCACAAAATGCATTTGCTTTTTCAGTTGTGTGTCTTTCAATGTAGGTAAAACCATGATAACATGGTTTAGGAATTGATTTCAGATCAGTGGAGAGATTTTATGCAACTGGATGACCTGTTTGTCTTTGTATGACCAGTAACTTTCTCTATGTTACAGTTTGAAACTTTTGATAAATGTGTGCTACTTAATGACTGCAGTCTAAGCTTCAGTCTACATACCTGGTAGCCCAGGAACCAGATGATGAGAATATATTACGAACACGAACATATGATGTCAGCATAACGTAAGCTTCTTTCCTCGTGGTTGCTTTGTTGCATAAATACTCGTGACCGTTGTATATAATGTGAAGTTACCATATAGCACATTAATCATGCTGACCATCACAACTATTTTTATTAGCATCCGAAATCTAGTGTGATGACACAGTTTACTTTTGTCATTTCTTTGATTGATACTTCAATATTCTTTAGACTCACTGGGACTATACACAGCCTGTGCTTCCTGTTGGGTATCACTGATTTGCAAATATCTTTCTTTTTGATGTTTGAGATGTCAAGCTGTATTCTTTTCTAACGATTTTTCTTTCCTCCCAACCTTGGTTCTTTCCTAAAGAGGATGCCTCGAAATAGGATTTAGGAGGAGAAACTCTACCAGTTTGTATCAATTTGCAATGCAAGGATGGTTTTCACGTTCAGATTGATTCTCTTATTACAACTAAAATCTTTCATGTCTTCATATTTTTCTTTAGCATTGCTCATAATTTACTAATTTGATGGATTCTATGAAAGGTTTCCATGCAGATTTTGTTTTTGTTTGTCAATGATATCATCAGTTGTTCTTTGCCTTTTCCATTCTTTTTCCCACAGGTATGACAAGTATTATCAAACTCCTCGTGTTTGGCTCACCGGCTATGATGAGGTCAGTGAGTTTAGCTCTGCTTTTACTTCTCACTTGCTTGTGAATCGTTGTATAAAACTCTTATACACTCAGAACCGCTAGCTTATGCCAACTTTGCATCTTTTTTATCCTTCTTGTGGAAACGCGTGTCCTATGTGTTATTATTATTTTTTTGTCTAGAACTTAAAATATAAAGCCTTACAATGCAGTTCTGTTAGACCCTTATCTATTCTAAGGATATATTGAAATTTAATTTGTACCAAAGAGCATTTTTTGTGTTTCAAGCTTCTGAAAGCAAAATCTCTTCTAGACGTCAATAAAATCATCTCTTGCAAGTAGCGAAGGTTCAAAAAGTTCTTAAGATGTTTCCAATGTCTTAAGTTGAACTAGATAACGGAGGACATATGACTTACCAAAGAGCATTTTTTTTGTGTTTCAAGCTTCTGAAAGCAAAATCTCTTCTAGACGTCTATAAAATCATCTCTTGCAAGTAGTGAAGGTTCAAGTAAGTTCTTAAGATGTTTCCTATTTCTTAAGTTGAACTAGATAACGGAGGACATATGACTTACCTTATTCGGAGTGCTTCAGAATTGTTTTAAAAGTTACCTTGCATCTTGAACCTTTAAAGTCACGTATTCTATCACTTCTCTCTTCTTAGTCTAGAGTAAGCTACCACTGGGAGAGATGTTTAAAAAGCTAACAGAAACTGGAAGGGGGTTTCTTTCTTCAATAAAGATTAAGCACATGTGATAGAATCGGGGGGGGGGGGGGGGGACCACTTAAGGGCAAACATGGAAAGTTTATACAAGGAAGAGGAAGAAGGGAAACAGCAACAGCACTCCACATCTGCCAGAAATGCCACCGCTGAAGGACTAGTACGGAAGGGACCACTCCACAGCAAACTACCTCCATTTACGATCACTTTATCATTTCACTAATGCTAGTACTACTTTTCTGTTGCTTTACTATTTTGTTGTTAGTTAGTATAAGTAGGCAAGGCGAGGGCTGAGCAAAGCATCTGAACTTTTACCCTTTTTGGCCACCTGGTGGAGTAGGCAGGGTTTTACCCTGAGTGACAATAGGCTCCGAAAGGAGAAAGGTACTGTTGTATTGTGTAGCCAGTTTTGGCAATGTATCCTAGTATGGTGTAAGGCGGTAACCTCATCAATGAAATTGAATGTTTATTTACCTTGTGAGCTGAGTAAGGGGTCATTTCTGGTTGCTCCTATCAATATGCTGCACTACCATATTTTTCCTGATTGTTAATTTGTAGATGTATAGCTCTTTATATCTTGAGAAGGTCTTCATTGACTGAGTATGTGGTTATTTTTGTTTTTTCAGTCAAGGATGCTCTTACAGCCAGAGCTTGTGATGGAGGATGTCAGTCAAGATCATGCTCGAAAAACGGTTAGGCATCTTTTCTTGTTTGGCTACTTGGGTCTTGTGATTGAGATGGACATCATCCTTGTGTTTAGATTGCCAGGAATATGTAATATCAGTACACCATTTTAAAAAAAAAGGAACCCTTGGTTCCTAACTGATTCAACTTCTCAGTCATTGTCGTATATGAAGGTTATCTAGTTCTAGCCAAGGCATCTGAAGGTGTTCTGGTTGTGTTTTGAGATGATCTTTGTTTGTACTTTGTTTGCTTGTGATGAGTGCCAGTTCAATACAAAGTAAATGGCTTCACCTAGTTTGTTATCTCTCTTTTTGCTTCTTTTTCATTTATTTTCATCAGCTGGCAAGAAGTTGTTTTCATTATTACGAAACTAAAATCTTGGTTGCTTCATGATGAGTCTTAGTTGTTGGGGGTGTGGTTGTAATTGTCTATCCCATTAGTTAGTCCCTAGCCTATATAAGGAAGGGAATACCCACTGTGTAGAGCATCCTGGAAATTAGACATATCTGGCCACTCTTGTGGATTATTATGCCTCTTACTAGAGATAGGAAGAGGAGATAGGCTGTACCTATCACTTCATCTTTCTGAGAAAGGTGTGTGGAATTTTGATCTCTGTACCCGTTTGTGTACTGTTGAGCTCGCTCACAAACAGCCCTACATGTGTGGTGGTTCCGTTGAATGAATCTATCGGCTTAGACAAGGTTGCTTGGACTCATGTGAGCTACTGCTAGTTATTTGTTCTTGTATTTCTCTATTTACAGGTTACAATTGAAGGCCATCCCCACTTGCCTGGAAAGCATGCTTCTATACATCCGTGTCAGCATGGTGCGGTCATGAAGAAAATCCTTGATGTTCTGATGTCTCGTGGAGTTGAGCCTGAAGTTGACAAGTAGGTTTTTGCATGCTCCATTTGTTGATATTTGCTATAATTAATATGCGATGCCTGATTAATCTTTGACCCCTAAATAAAAAGTAAAAAATAAGCTCAATTTGGTTCTGATGGTCTTTGTCATTAGACGTCATAATTGGTTGAGCTACTGATTTGCTTCTGTCTTGGAGTAAGGTGTTGGTTTTCCTTTCTTTGTTTCTGTTCGATCATGTACTTTTAAATGTGGGTCACTTGTTTTAGGTATCTATTCCTGTTCTTGAAGTTCATGGCATCAGTCATTCCAACAATCGAGTATGATTACACAATGGACTTTGATCTGGGCAGCTCTAGTACATGATACTTCAGGTAACTTGTTTGACATCTTCAATCTGTGTAATGATTTTGTTAAACACTAGCTACTATTGTTAAACCTGAGGATTGGATTATGTTTATGTTTGTAATACTTTCTTTCTTTGTGCGTAAGAACTACAATATGATCGGATTATGTTTTTTGCAGGGATGGTGGAAGAAGCTGAGACTCTGTTGCCTAGGTTCTTTGCTTAATCGCAGCAATATCATGTTTTTTTGCTGCGGCTTTTTAATGTAAATTAAAGTTACTGTCATATTCTTTCCTTTTAAATCCTATCGGTTTCGACCTGTACAGCTAATGACTCGCGATACTGATTGCATTTCTGAAGCTACATGCTAATCTCCATGCTCATTAATTATAATAAAAGTCGGTTACCTTTGACTTGTTAGGATATCCATAATGGTGTAGAGTTCCTTTGTTGTCATGTCGATAAAATATATTATTTATTGTATGAGGAATTTCGATATCGTTAGACTTTCTTAACATTTTTTCATCTCTCATCTATAATTTTTTACTTTAGTATTCCATCCGTTCAACAATATCTGTCGTTTTAGAAACTAGCACACTTATTAAGAAAAGTAGAAAAAAGACGCATGTACCCCTATTTTTTACTTTTCTATCTAAATATTAATATTTATTTTTGTGTTGAATAGTAGGGTTAGAAATGAAAAAAAATATATCAAAAAGCTAGAATGACAGATATTGTTGAACAAGAATCCCACCCTAAAATGATAGATATTAATTAACGGATATTTAAGAATTTTTATTAAAGTTACAGCGTTATAGTCAAATGGATTGATTTTTGGGAAAATTCACGAGATACTCCTGTTTTCTTTCGTAATTCACAATATACCCCTGTGATTTTAGTAATTCAACTTTAAACATGCTTAAATGTTGTCCAAAATTCATGAAATTTTACATGGACGATGCTAAAGTGTTATATTTTGGTCCAATATCAAATTTGAAGTTTTTTAAGCTCACATGTGACCTGTGGGACCCAATGAGCAGTCACATATTCATTAGGCCCCATAGGTCACATGTGAGCTTAAAAAACTTCAAATTTGATATTGGACCAAAATATAACACTTTAGCATCGTCCATGTAAAGTTTCATCAATTTTGGACAACATTTAAGCATGTTTAAAGTTAAATTACTAAAATTACAAGGGTATATTGTGAATTATAAAAGAAAACAGGGGTATCTCGTGAATTTTCCCTTGATTTTTTACAAACGCTTATTCAAGTTTGTAAGGATTCTACATTATTACATCAATATTTTTATTTTTTTTATAACAAAACACCGCATCGTTTTGGATGCCCTTAATGACTTTTTGAGTGCAACATAGTTGTTTTATTAGTGCTACATGAGTTTTTGTCTGGAATGGAGCTAGCATGACATATGAATAAGAAAAAAAGATGCACGTCAGAGTAAGAAGCCTCCCAACCCAAACTTTTTCAGGATCGTCTTCTCAGATGTTTTTTTAGAACTCTCCCAATCTGGAAATGCGGTCGTAGTTAGCCATAGTTTGAAATTCACTAGTAAAAAAAGCCTTTTTCGGCGTCCCTATTTCGGCAGTTGTGAGTACAACCGTTGAAATAGGGCCCCAAAAAATTCTCTGTGTAAAAAAAGACACCTATCTCGGCGGTTTCTAACTAGGAACCGCCGAATAGGGTCCCGAAAAATTTTCTATGTAAAAAAAAGGGTCAACCCGAAATAGGCACTTTCAATTTTTCACAATCCCGGTTTTTTTAGTCTATTTCGGCGGTTCCTAGCTAAGAACCGCCGAAATAGATGAATTTTTTTAAAAATCGCGCATGTCTCCACCTTTTTTTCTCACGTTTCCTCTCTCTCTCTCTCTTTATTCTCTTCGCCTCCGCTCCCCCTCTATTCTCTTCTTGCGTCTGCTCCTCTGCCTCCCCCCTTCATTCTCTTCTTGTTCTGCTCGTCGCCTCTCCTTCATTCTCTTATTGTGCTACATCTCGCTCAACAGATTGACGACGGGGCTGTTGTTCATCCCGAATCGGTATTATACTCGAACTTATCTTATTCTCTCCGGTAATATACTCGAACCGGTAATATACTCGAACTTATCTTATGCGTTTTTATTCTCTTCACTGTAAGTAATTTTGTAACTGGAGAACAAGGAACGTATTTTACGCACCTCTCTTCTCCTCAACAATGAACTGACGAACAAGGAAACATGCTTTGCGCCTCAATCTCTTCACTCACGGTAATTATGCAACCGGAGAACAAGGAACATGCTCGCGCGCCTCTCTTCTCCGCGCCTCTGTTATTTTGCAACCCTAACTGGTGAAACGGCGCATTATGCGCCTCTGTAATTTTGCAACCCGAGGTTGAAGACGAAGCAACAGCAACATTTTTTTTTAATTACACCTATTTCGGCGGTTGTTAGCTAGGAACCGCCGAAATAGGTGTGTTTTTTTGTTCTAAAAACGCGCCTATTTCGGCGGCCTCCATTTTTACGGTTCAGAACCGCCGAAATAGGTCATATACAACCGCAGAAATAGGCTGTTTTTCTACTAGTGATTGTACGAAAAATTGTTGAAGGAGGATGAACTCTAGTGCGGGTATTGTCTTAAGGTCCAAAAAAAGAGCTGATAGCTGTTATGAATTGATGACTAATTTCAAAACTAGATGAGTATGTAAAAACCAATATAAGTTGTTCTTTTTTATCAGATTTTTGTAATGATTAACCAATTGTGTGTAAATCAACTGATTAATCAACTGATAATGTTGTTTTGAATAAATTATTTGAGTAGATGATACTCGACCTATAATACACCTAAAAGAATGAACTGAACTGATCGCGCAGCTGATAATAAACTAGCTGAAATTTGTGAAAAGAATGAGGCTAAGAAGGTCCTTTGTCAAGGTTGTGTCAAGTGAAATTTTTAAAGAAAGACTAATAATAACTTTCTCGCCTTCCTCTCTACAACTCCTCCTTGGTGGAGGTCACGTCACTATGTTAATCTACCATACATGTCTTGTTCTACCTTTGCCTTCCTCCCATGGGTGTTATCTTTACATTTGTCTTTCTACTTCACCAATTATTAGCCACCGATTTGTATCGGATAATGGGGATTTATTTTATTATGTTCTTTTTCTCTGTTTCCTTTCTGTCCCACTCTCCTTTAAGCATTTGTTCTCTTTTTTTTTCATTTTATCACTTTAATTATCAATCAAAGTGGTTTGCATGTTATTTTCTATCTACCCTTACCGTTAATAGTACTAGTTCTACGTTTGTCGATAAGCACATGCAAGATACCGCCGGTGATAGTTGTCAGGCAAGGTTGGAAGGAGACTGATGAAATGAGTGGGGCTCTAGTTTTGCTTTGAGCTGCAGCATTTTGGTGAGCCATTAGCATAGTGGTGTGATGAATGGCTTCAACAATTTTTGATGCTTCATCTCAAATCTTGCAGTAGAGGAGTGGAGTTGACTCCAAATTTTGCTGTCACGAGTCTGATTGCAAAGATTTTTCTTGCATGTCGGCAATGGATGGAGCCACAATAGTTGTATCCGATTGGTGCTGGAGATACTTTCATGAATGCTTGTGTGCATTTTCCGTTGATTTTGCAGACAAGAAAGAGGGGATGGACAATGTGAGCGACGATGTCTCCAATCTCGCCATGTTCGTCCTCATGACGATAATTTGTTGAGTGAATGTGGTGGTGATATCAATAGTCGAAAGATCCATGGATGCATGTATGCTAATTTTGATTTGGGAACATGCACTTTAGTCTGCACATGATCATCCACTCTTGTCGGCGGCTGCACAGGAGGATTCGACAAGGATCTTGCGCCGATTGGTTTGGTTGTGACGCCACATCGTACATAACAATAACCACTCTCAAAATAATAATATTTTATTCTTATCCTCACAATCTCTTTTTTTGCTAACACACCCACTTTTTGGGGTTCTTAGGGCATCCACAATAAGAAGAGTGGATTCCACTCTCAAAATAATAATATTTTATTCTTCTCCTCACAATCTCTCTCTTCTTTTGCTAAGACACCCAACTTTTGGGGGTTCTTAGGGCATCCACAATGAAGTGGAATCCACTCTAAATTAATAAAACAAAAAGATAAATGATGACATGGAGGAGAGAAGTTGTGTGAGAGTTTCTTAACTAAGAACCCCAAAAAGTGGGTGTCTTAGCAAAAGAAGAGAGAGATTGTGAGGAGGAGAATAAAATATTATTATTTTGAGAGTGGAATCCACTCTTGTTAATGTGGATGCCCTTAGTTAAGAAACTCTCACACAACTTCTCTCCTCTATGTCATATTTTATCTTTTTGTTTTATTAATTTAGAGTGGATTTCACACCATTGTGGATGCCCTTAGTTAAGAAACTCTCACACAACTTCTCTCCTCCATGTCATATTTTATCTTTTTATTTTATTAATTTAGAGTGGATTCCACACCATTGTGGATGCCCTAAGCATCTACATTAATCTACACATCTGGACCCGACTCACACAATCGGTTGTTTTTTGATCTTATGGATTTATCATGTTCCATATGGTGTCAATTTCAACACGATTCGTTTGACCAATATGAACCAACACGAAGTATAAGGGTTTGGGTTTTAAAATTTGATATGATTAAATAACCAGGTTGACCCCAATATAATCCGTTTAATAACTGTGTCGGGTTTGGGTTTAGTATGTATAACCCGTTAATACTAATAGGATATACAAATATTAAAAATCAAAATTTTTATAAAACTAAAGTTAATAATATCAATTGATCAAATTATTTTCTGTGTGCGGGTATGTATGAACCCTGTTAGATGAGAATAAACTCTCAAGTGAAGCAAACCACCGTCAAGTGACGTATACTTAATCGGGTATGTATTGGAGCGAATTGTTGATTAGACACATCCTTAATGTCATGCATATTGAAAAAAAATTGTTTGACAACATTTTTAACATGATTCTCTACATTGATGGGAAAGCAAAATACACAAAAAGTCAAGGGACAAGTTAAATGAAATATGTAACCATCCAGAGTAGGCGTATAATGCAGTGCTGAAAAAATATCCCAAGGCGTCTTATGTGCTAAATAAAGAAGCTAGACATATATTGTGTGATTGGGTGAAACAATTAAAGTTTCCTGATGGCTATGCGTCAAGTTTAGGAAGATGCGTAGATATGAGAAGGTTGAGGTTGCATGGGATGAAAAGCCACGATTGCTATGTTTTTATGAAGAGATTGTTACCCATTGCATTTTGACACCTTCTTCCTCCACTAGTATGGGAGCCAATTACAGAGTTGAGCCTTTTTTATAAAAAGTTGACTTCAACTTTCCTTTCAGTGCCCGATGTTAAGAAGATGGTGGATAACATTCCTATTATCTTATGTAAGTTGGAAAGGATCTTCCCCTCTAGTTTTTTTTATTCAATGGAGCATATTCCAATACACTTGTCGTACAAAGCAAAGCTAGTTGGTCCTGTACAGTATAGATAGATGTATCCATTTGAAAGGTACAAATCCCTAAGTACATTGCCAACTAATCTAACATATGTGCTATAGTAAGATTTGCATATCATTTTTATTGTTGATTACCCTTGTAAGGTATAGGCATCTACGAAAACTTAAAAGGTAGATAACAAAAACAAATCAAGTGGAAGGCTCCATTTGTAGTGGATATCTATTGGAAGAAATAACTAAGTTCAGCTCATTTTATTTGGAAGATAGGAACCAAGCATTCCACAAAGGTTATGAAGGAATGTGGTTGATGTTGATGATGATAATGATGACAAACAAAGACTATCAATTTTCTACCCAGTTGGTAAGCCTATTGGACGCCACACGAAGATAACACCTCAAGATAGAGACCTTATAGCGGCTCAAACTTATGTGCTCCTGAACTATCCAGAAGTTGACCCATTCATTGAGTATGTTCTAATTACTAAGTATTTTCATATGGTCATCTACAAGTCTACACTGTTGAATCATGACAATATCTATAGGGAAATTTGTACTTTGAATCCCCGTGGGAAGCTGATCCAACAATTAGTGAGCAAGCGTTAAATGGTAAACTTTTGACAAATTTTAGTAGTTGGTTTCACTCATGTGTGTGAGCCTCGATTTTTGAACCATTATCTTATGTTTATTCGGGTTGATTAGGATCTGATCGGGTTCTAAGTCCACTTATAACCTATATTGAATTACTAAGTCAACTAACATTAATCATTAAATCCCGAGTTAGCTCACTGGAACTTACAAAGAGTCACCACCTAAATTTGACCTACGTTAAAGTATGATAGGAGAGTTCGGGCTCGGGGGCTTGATATTCGACTTTTTCAGGGTTTAAAATACTTTCACTACTCTTCTAAGTCGTTTTCCCTCTACTTCGTCGTTTACGACTTATTACGAGGTCAGTTTAACCTAAATGCGCAAGTTTCTGATTTTTTTTGTATTTTTAACATTTTTTATAGAAATTAAACAGTGAAAATTAAAATTACCTAAACTAGGGTTTTGGAAGTTGAATTAGGTCAAATTTTAGTTCCATTCGGGGCCACATACCTAATGTCCGAGTCCACGGACCCTAGTTAACCTAAGTAGTAAAAAATAATCGAAAGAACGAGAAAATGAAACTTTGAAAAGTCCGGGGCCACGGACAGGGCGTCCGTGAGAAAGGGTTCCCTTTCTCAATCTACGACATCAGGGGAGTTTAGTTTCTTTTTCTTTAATATTTGTGTTCACCCTATAATGATTTTAATGCTTAATGTTTATTTTCAATCTATGAAATCTGAATAATCCTCAATGAGTCTGACATATTTTGAAAGTTCTTTTCTTGATTATATTTTCGAACAATGAAGACATTGCTCCTCTTAAATGTGTGGAAGTAGAAGATCTTTCCAAATATGTCTGTAGGACTTAAATACCACACTTGTTTTTAATTGTCTTCTTTCTTTGAGAGAATTACTTCTCTGAGTGCTTATAAATGTCGAATTCTTGGGTGAAATTTTTTATTTTTACTGAGATTGTTGATCGAGCCTGGTGACCATCTTAAGAATCTTTCTGCTTTAGGTTTTTTGTATGTATAGTTTTACTCAAATGAAGTCTGTTTTCGCTGAAATTTGGTGGATTAGCTGATAGTGGAATATGCATGAGTGTAACTTGGGATTTTGGAAATGATTTGAAAGTTTGGAATGAAAAGATAAGGCAAGGTACTGCACTGATCAAAAAAATTTCCTAACTAAACTGGGCCTTGTCTATCCGATTATTAAGTTCTAGGGGTGACTTAACACCTATCAGTAGTACAAAACAGGTCTATTTCGGCGGTTCTTTTGGGTCTATTTCTGCGGTTCTGAACCGCCGAAATAAGGTTCCCCAAGATAGGTGTGCAACCCTATCTCGGCGGCTAAACAACCGTCAAAATAGAGTACCTATTTCGACGGTTCCTAGCTAGCAGCCGCCGAGATAGGTGCTCGTTAGAACAAAAAAAACACCTATTTCGACGGTTCCTAGTTAACAGCCGCCGAAATAGGTGTATTTTTCTAAAAAATAAATTCGTTCTGTTCTCTACCCCGTCTTCAACCTCGGGAGGATGCAGCAGATCCAATGATTCGTGGCGCAAACACAAGATGAGAATGAACGCTCGTGCTTCAGAAAGGCAAACATAAAAGAGAAAGAAAAGCAAATACAAACCAGTACACAAAAAAAGAGATGAAAAACCAGTACACTACACAAACACACACAAACAAGTAAACAACAAGTACACAACACAAACAAGTACGAGAAAGAAAGTACACTATACAAACCAGTACACATAACACAAACCAGTATACACACAAACAAGTACAAAAACCAGTATACACCCAAACAAGTACATAGGTTTGTACACAAACTGGATCGTAAAATTACAGTGTAGAGATTGTAGAGGCACATAACATGTTCCTTGTTCGCCAATTTAGGTTGCAAACTTACTGTGAGAGGCGCAGAGTAGGGGTAAGCATTCGGTTATTCGGTTCTTCCCGAAAACCGAATTAGGAAAAAAAGTTCGGTGTTTGGTTTTTTTTCGGTTCTACCTGAATAACCGAATTTCAATATGAGAACCGAAATAACCGAGAACCGAATAACCGGATTTTTTTAAGGTTGGAATCGAGAACCGAACTGAAAACCAAAATTTTTAATTTGGTTTTCAGTTAGAAACGAATTATAAGAAATAACCGAATTATAAAAAATAACCAAAATTATAAAAAATAACCATTTTTTAAAAGGAACATAATTATAAAAAGGAACTGAACTACGAAAAAGAACCGAATTAGCCAATATTTTCCATATATGTAATTCAGTTATTCGGTTATTCGGGTAAACCAAATTACCCAACCCTGGAACCGAAAACCGAACCGAATAATATTTCGGTTCTACCCGAATAACCGAATTTTTTTAAAACGGTTAAAAATTTCGGTTAAAAAAACCGAAATAATTTTGGTTCTCGGTTATAACCGAATAACCAGAACCGAATGCTCACCCCTAGCGCAGAGCATGAAGACAGTCGCGTAGAGCATGTTCCTTGTTCTCCAGTTGCAAAAATATTGTGAGCGAAGAGAATAAAGAGAGGGAGATGCACACACAAAGAAGAGAATGAAAAGACGTGAGCATGTATGTTCCTTGTTCGCTAAAGAGAAAAATATAAGTTCGAGTATATTACCGGTTCGAAATGAACTACTTCAGCCTCATATTCAATCTGGTGAGCAAGATGCAGCAATTCGACGACGCATACACAATAAGAGAATAAAGGTGGAGGCACAGAGCTTAGGGTTGCAAATTTACGTGATTGAAGAGAATGAAGAAATAGAGAGGCAAAGGGTCGGAAAAAAGAAGGTGGAGGCGCGGTTTTTAAAATTTTTCATCCAATAAAATCGGAAAAACAATCTATTTTGGCGGTTCTTAACTAGGAATAGCCAAAATAGGGCCCCGAAAGTTCTGTGTCTAAAAAAGACACCTAACAACCGCTAAAATAGGTGTCTTTTTTGTACATGGAAGTTTTTGGGACTTTATTTCGGTGGTTGTAAGAATAACCACCGAAATAAGGGAGCCAAAATAGGCCTTTTTTGTACTAGTGTATCTACCTAAGGTCTCGGAATCTGAGATAGTTCGCCCAACGTCTCTACAGGGATAGAGAGAAAAAGTCAGGGTTATGGAATAACTTTGCAATTCAAAATAATTTGTTTATTTTGTATATATTTCTTGAAGAAGAAAGTTTTTACATGTGAAAAAAGTTAATTGTAGTTTAATTTGTTGTTTCTAATCATGAGCACGTGGTGTTGAAAGGTATCACGGAATAAGGCGCTACTTTACACCCCTTGTCATCCAAAGGTTAGAGGAAATAAATGGTGGAAGATCCCAAGTTAATCTATATTCAGATTTTGGAATCTAACTTCTCCATACTTTTAAAATCATTCTTTTTCACTGATTGCGAAAACCTACAGCTGGGAGCATAATTATTCTTTAGATTGTTACTTTGCTCACTTTCCGTCTACATTTGTTTGATCTTGAACTTCCATACTATGGCCATAGAGATAGTTTTATTCTTTATTTTCTTGAGCACAAGCAGCATCTAAGTGTGAGAAATTTTGATAAGTGTGAAATACATCTATTTTTAGGGCTTTAATTCTTCTTATTTTCATAGTTCATGTCATATTTATGACTTATCATATGTTTTCCTCAGATTTGTGTTTTGATGTGAAAGGATACATTTTACGTGCCTAATGTAGGGAAAAGTATAGGAAATGCATAAATTTCTCATGAGGATTCCAGCGTAACAAACGGGGAGTAAAACTAAGCTAAAACCAAGAATCTAGACCCCGCTGAAGTTATGTCCGACCTTGCATCTGGGTTTCAACACAACCCGTTTGACCAACACGAACCCGACACAAAGTTAGCGGGTTTGGGTTTTAAAATTTGACACGATTAAATAAACGGGTCAACCCGAACACGACTCATTTAATAACCTTGTCGGGTTTGGGTTTAAGATATGTAACCCACTAACTCGTTTAAGTAATTTATATTAAATAAATATTATAAATTGTATATTAATTATTTTTTATCAAATTTTAATATAAATAAGATATACAAATATTAACAATTAAGTATTTTAATTTAAAGTAAAGTTATTAATATCATAGAATGACAAAACTAATGGTAATTAATCAAATTATTTTTTTTATATATAACTAAACAGGTTAGGTTTGAGTTTAATATATGCGGATTTGAGTTTCAAATTAGGACATGATTAGTTAATTGGGTCGGATGGGTCAACCCATTTAATAAATGGGTTGGGTTTGGGTTTCATATTTGGACACGATTAATTAAACGGGTTGGGTCGGATCGACCCGTTTAATAAGCGGGTCAGGTTAGTGTTTAGCCTAACACGACCCGCAAACCCGTTTTGCCACCCCTACCTGCAAGGTCGTATGAATGCCGAGACGAATCATAATCTCGTCCGGACAAAGTTTGGTTGAACATCACAAACGCGTCTGGACTTCCGACCCGTACGCATCCCCGGACGCTACAAATTAAGAGCAGAATACTACGTGACGCCAACAGAGACGTCTGGAACTACAAGTTTGGATGCACATCCGGACACGACGTACTGAGCAGCAGAAGTGTTGTGTTTCAGCGAAACTAAAAGATAAATATGCCTATAAATCGATAGATCACACGGGCTATATAAGGCAATTAAGTTTGGAATCTGAGGAACGCCTCACCTGAGAGGGGGCTCTATGCCTCTGATTTCATTCTCTTATCACCGCCAACATCCAACAGTGACACCATCATCAATTCAACCAGACCACCATCACCCCACCACATCCACCATAATCATCTGTCCAACACCACCACCATACCAGAAATCCACCACGCCATCACCAGCTACCACATATCCCCATGCATTGTTACTCTGTAGTTCTAACGGAGGAGTGACGTGAAGACGGAGGCGAAAGGGAAAGCTGGAGTCAACTCACTAACTTGAGTTTTCTCTACCCTTTCTCTTATTTTGTTTAATGTCTTTCTCTGTTATTTTTTGTTGTTTTTAGAGTCGTGTCTGAGTAGTTATACTATCTCCCTGGATTAGGGTAGCAAACCGGATCTTAATATTTATTTTGTAATATTTTCACTAATTCATTAACGCAGTAGTTTAATTTCAGTTCTTCATGCGCTTTAATTCTCTAGCTAATTATCAAAGTATTCCTTGTAGTTTTCTAATCAACACGTGAGAGCTGAGATAGAAAACAAGAAATATGAAGTTAAACTTGATTAACGACTAAAAGCGTGATCCCGATTATAGGTTAATCGGACTCCAATAGAAAATGTTCTTAATGCGATTGGTTGTGTCTTGATTAGAGCATTAGTCTGCTGCTAGTTCTAGCAAGCAGTTAGGATTCGATAGACTTAGCCGTTGATGAATTATTCTAGTTTCTGAGTTTATTGCTGAATTAGGGAAGAGTTTATAAAAGATTTAAATAGTGAAGGTATGCAGAACAATCCGGGGTGCTTCCTTAAATTTAGAGTTTCAATCTGTATTTATTTACTTAGTTTATTTTAATTATTTTATGTTTGCTTATTAAGTCAGTCTGTTAGTTAGATTAAGAAAACCTTAAAAAAGTGATATTTCCTATTTTCTTAGCTTAGTTTAGTTTCTCAGTTAGATTAATAAATTGTCAGTTAATTTTACGAGGTCCCTGAGATCGACAATCCTACTTAATTCACTATTCCGCAAAATGATAGGTACACTGGCTAGGTAGAGATAGTCACATATTTCTGCTACAGATAGCTCTCAAATTTCCTCCCTCACCCTACCCTATTCGATTTTTGAAATTGTGAAACCCACCAAGGATTTAGGGATAGATAAGGCCCCATGCCCAGATGACTTCAATGGAATGTTCTATCAAACCTTCTGGAACACAATAGGGAATGATGTTATCTAGAAGGTCGTTCAAGTCCTAAACGGCCATCCATTTTCACTTAATGACTATCAAATTACCCTCATTCCTAATATACCTGGAGCCACGGGTTTATCTGACTTTGTACTTATAGTTCTATGCAATTTAGTCTACAAAATTATTACAAAAGATCTAGCTAATCGAATCAAGCCTATTCTCCCATCTGTTATCTCCCAAAATCAATCAGGCTTTGTCCAAGGTAGACTTGTTACAGACAATGTTTTCCTAGCAAGAGAAATCCATCATTATCTCACTAATAGCCAAGTTATAATTAATGGGGGCTTTGCCCTTAAAGTAGACCTTATCAAGGAATATGATCGTCTCAGCTGGAAGTTATTGATCTCATCCTCACTAGTATGGAATTCCCAAATCTTTGAAGGATCCATGTCATGAATTGTATTTCATTAGTCCATGAACGTGTTCTAATCAATGGCTCCCCAACTGCAAATTTCAAACAATCTCGTGGCATTGGAAAAGGTGATCTACTTTCACCTTTTCTATTCATAATTTCCTAATATACTTTTTGTAACGACCCCAAACCCCCCTAGTTCTGAGACCGTCACACGCCGCGCGCTTATTACCTAAGACACGCTAGCCTACACTCGTGATACTAAAACAAATACAAAATACTCTTTTATTAACCAGATAATGATTACAACGCTTGTTCATACAACTTACATAGCGGAAACAACTAAAATACATAGCGGAAGCCAATATACAAATGGGCCTCAAAGCCAACAAACAAATACCAATCCGAATTCAAAACCCAAAAGATAAAAGTAGAAGACACCAAACAGAAGTTGAAACCTGCAAATTAGTCAGAATAATAGAAGTAAGCAAATCACAGCTCAGCAGGTGATAAATTTCATCAGCTGAGCATGCTCAAATCGGTTTATAGAACATATATACATATATAAGGACACTTGACAACCAAAAGCATAAATCAAAACATAAGACTTTCAAACATACTGAAGTCCAAAGCAGAACAGAGCTAGGCGAAAGATAAAACATGAAGCTAACAGGGGAAGGCTTTTCAGAAATCAGAAGCTTTACAAAATCAGTAGTCAAAAGACAGACCGTCAAAAGACCAGAAACAGAGACAAAACAGAGCATAACGGAATCAGAAACCACAATCACAAAACATAATGGAGATCAGAAAGAGTGATTCATAACAAATCACATTACAAAACAGGTGTGAGACTCTAGAAACCAACCGACACATCAGAAGGGAAACTTAAGCCCTATGGATCCATAAATCCCACAATAAACACACTTGAGAGTGCTATTGGAGCTATCAGTCGCTAAACATCCTAGGAAAACCTTGAGGAATAGAAAACCGAAGGACGTTCTGCGCAACATGCTACGGGATAGTCATACCCGATCATCCATGGCTCAGAAGCTAAGTAACTAGGTCCCAAAAACAGAAGCTTTCATTTTCAGAACATAAGGTGTTGAGGAATACTGACATCAAAGCACAAAACGCTTCACAAACGAAATAGAAGTCGTGCCAACACAAATGTCGTACCGAGACTAACAAACACAGAAAGCCGAGCTGAAACAAAAACGGAAATCATGCTCTCAGACCCATTCCAAAGGTTATAAATAGAACGGAGTACTTTCAGAACATAAATACACATAACACATTCTAAAACTTGTCAAAACAGATTATACACACTTAGGGTATCATAACAGAAGTAAAAACGGAGCTCAAATGAGCATTTTAGGCAAAATCAGAGGGGTGTCCAGACATGTGTCTGAATATACATGTTCAGACACATGCCGAATGTCCAAAGTCCAGACACATGCTGGCTGAAAATACAGAAGCGCGTCCGAAAAAAGTCTAGAAAATTCTTACGAGGTGTCCGGACATGTGTCCAGACTTGCATGTTCAGGCACAAGCCGGACTGTAATTCCTGGACTCGACCACGCATCCCGTCTGGACATCAGAAAACCGTCACCAAATACACACGGCCGAGACCCCCGTCCGGACACTGTGAAACTCTAAAAATTCAGAGATGAACAATAGGCAAGTCCATAACTAAATTCACCATTGTTATAGCGTAATCCTTCAAATTAAAATACGTAAAACGAAAACACTTCCTACAAGGTTTCAACTGAGTGAAAATGCAAATCAGAGACAAATCAGAATCACCACAAATCAGAGAACAAAACCACACAATCAGAAACAGAAACAAAAACCAAAAATTCCCTGTTGGTGAACACACCAAATCGAACCCATCTACCACCTACCTCACATCCGAAGCATCGCACAACCCTACGCACTCCACCCAGTAGACTCCTCGAATCTCCACTCGAAACCGACAAATGAACGAACTGAATTTATCAGGATTCAAAACTAAAATCAGAAGAGAAGGGAAGGGCACAACGAAGAAAATAAACCAACGATTCCCAAGATCGACAAACCTGAATGATGACGAATAGACAGAAAGGAAACTTCGCAAGCAGCAATTCCATGATTAGCCATTTGGATAGGAAGAAGGAAGATTGGAAATGAGCCACATGAGAAGTTGCTAGAGAAATAGCAGAGCGAGGAATTGAGAGCGTATGAAGAAGAACGTGGAAAAGAAATCAGGAATGAGAGTTGGGGAAAAGAAAGGGAACTAAAAATACTCTTTTCCTTACCTTAATAACAAAAGTAGAAGACATTTTTATCCCTCCTTCCTTATAAGCTAGTAAAATAATAACTATACATGACATAAACTCCCTAACATAATATATAAATGACATGAAACTCTCGTTGCAAATTAGAAAAAAAAAAACTGGGGCACAAAAATTTCTCCCGTGGGATTAATTTGACTATGGGAAATAGTTGCTATAAAGGTATCTCTGTCAAGAAAAATGCCCCTTTTATATCCCACTTGGCTTTTGCTAATGATATCTTTCATGGCAAGGCTGATGTCAATAGTGTGTCAACTCTGAAGACCATCTTACAAAATTTCCTTCAATATTCTGACCACGTCATCAATAATAACAAGGTATAATTAGTTGTTGGTAAAAAAAAGTCCCCCATAACACTGAAAGGATCATTTCATTAACGATGGATGTTCAAGAAACCCCATCTTTCAAGATTTATTTGGGCCTCCTTTAAAAGTTGGTAGGAACAAAAAAAAAAAGACTTTTATCCATCTCCTCAAATCTCTAAAAAAAAAACTCATAGCTGGACAAGACCCATGTCACAAGCTACTCAATCTATTTTGGTTACCAGTGTCATTCAATCGCTCCTAAATTTCACTATGTCTCTCTTCAAACTCCCTTAAAATATCTCAAACCAGATAGACTCCCTAATGTCAATTTTTTGGTGGGCAGGGTCAAGTGGAAAAAAAGCTATGCACTGGTCTAAATGGAAGGATAATTATACTCTAAAACAATTGGGTGGCTTAGGCTTTCATTTCTTCTCAAGGTTTAATTTAGCCCTTTAGGCAAAGAACGAGTGGCTCATTCTATAACCCTTCTTCCTTGGTTTCAATGACTTTACAAGCCACATATTTCTCGGGGAAGTAGATTTGGGAGGCATTACCATCCTCAATATGGAAATCCATTCTCCAAGGTTTGGATGTCATCAAATACTAAAACTAGGGGAAGTGATCTAGATGATAAGGGGTGGTGGGATTCTGATAAGAATGGTATTTATACTGTTAAATCGGGGTATTCACATCTCTAAAACCAGATTGCCTCCTCTGTGGCCTCTTCTTTCAAGAACAATTTTTAGGAAACTATGAAGAAAATCGATCCAAAATCTTCTCCTCCCAGAGCTACCCTTCCGTGTTGGAAATTCTTAACAGGGAATATTCCTTTTTGTGTTAATCTTGCTACAGGTATACAGGGATATCCCTTATGTTCTCTTTGTGGAAAGGTTGAAACGAGAATTCATTTGCTATTTGATTGTTGGACAACTAGGGACTACTGACCTGATATTATCAACATTACGTCCTTACCCCAGGATGTGGAGGGTGCCATCCAAAACTGGTTTTGTCATCAAGTTGGGATCTGCCCAAAGATAATCTGTCAAAGATTGTCAATCTTATGTGGGCTCTGTATGATGCAAAAAATAAGACTAGCCACAATGAGGATTTGTCTATCCTGAACATGATTGATGCAAATATTTCCTTCACCAAGACATATCAGGAAGTTGTAGTGGAAAAACCTCACTCGAATCTTCCAATGATTAGCTCCACAAAAGCAAATGACATTTTCCTAATATTTTTTTGTTATAGGAAACCAGGTCTTCCTGTAATTGTTGCAGGAACAATCTCAAACACTAATGGGGTTATACTAGATGATTTCAATAGGAAAGTCAATGATTGTACGGATGCTTCAGAACTGAATCTCCAACTATCACTTTTGGCTCATAACAAGGATTCCGCAACATGGGATGCACCATGAACTAATGTGTATACTACTAAGTTTTAGTTCGTGTGTTGTTATTTCCTATAATGATATTTATCAAAACTTTCAAGCTTCCCTTACTTCAAAGTTGTTTAACAATTTGAATGGGTGGAGGATTTGGGACTCTAGTAATGTGCCAACTGACATTAGTAGGGTGAGTTTGTTAAATGATTTTCATCCTTTTTTTAACCCAATCAAGTACCTATCATTAAGCATAAAAATGTAAGATACTAGCCAAAATATTGTCTAACCAAAACATGTCATCCACCCGGCCCCTCCCCATATTAGCTAATAGATGCGCCCCGAAAACAAAGTCCCTAGTGACATGTACATATTCCACATTTTGAAAAGTTGTTCCTGTATCAAAAACCGTATCCAAACCCGACTAACAACATCAGGAACACTGCCCTTACCTAGTACATAATTTACATTTGATATACAATATGGAAACAAAGGTATCATTGAATGCTCTAAACGCTTTGCACAATCAAGTCCCAAAACGCACGATCATAGCCTCCACAGCTGTCGGAGTAAACACTCCTTTCCTGCCCTTGATGCCCATCCCCAAAACTTGTCCACATTGGTTCGTACACACCACTCCTAAGCCATACATGTCTCCAGCAAGACTTTTTTTCATCCGTGCTCACCAACAAAGCATCATCCTGAACAACCAACCGTGGACTCAGGTGGCCCTTCCCTTCAGTGGGTTGCAAGTATGTCTCCGCCTAGCACCATCCCCACTTCAACCCACGAACCTTCCCATGCATAACCTCACAACGAGCACACCATTGTTTCCATAAAAAATACCAAATCAGATAAAGTATGCATATGTAGTTTGATGCATGAGTCATAAAACCAGTCTCACAAAGCCCCGTCATTTGCAAGATGGCTTAGCCTCTTAATTCCTGCCTGCACCCATAAGTCACGCACTTCACAACAATGTAGGAAAACATGTGACATAGTATCAATGGCACCACAGAAACAAACAACTGCATCATGACCACCACAACGTGATTGTATAACCGCCTTACATGGAAAGACTCCATATAAGAATTTCGATGCAAAGACCTTAACACGAAAAGGTAACTGGCATCTTCAGATGCGTTTGATAGCTCGCCCCACTCAATTACTACTTGAGCCCTGGTCTAACTCCTGGTGCATGTTTAAAGAAATAAAATGTGTAGACTTAACACTAAACTCGTCATCCTTCTAGTGCACCCGTGTCCATTGATCACATGTAACCTCCCCTCCAAGTAAAGATCAATATACAATCAGCATCAGATGCATCAAACCATTGACGAACTGATCCCTCCCGCCAAGATCTAGTATTCTTAGGGCTGGCAATTTCAACACGACCCGTTTGACCAACACGAACCCGACACGAAATTTGCGGGTTTGGGTTTTATAATTTGACACGATTAAATAAACGGGTCGTGTCCGGATTGACCCGTTTAATAATCGGGTCGGGTTCGGGTCGAACTAGTGTAACCCGCCAACCCGTTTAACTTTTAAGTTGAAATAATATATATATATATATATATATATCCAAACCCATTACCGATTAAAATTACAGCACATACTCTCCTCTTATCCAACCACACAGCCAAACACCCAAATCGGCACATGATGACATCCCAATTCCCATTGAATTTTAATTTTTTTACTCAACCCATTGAATTTTAAATTATATTGTTGTAATAGTGCTCTTTAATCTTTATGGCAAGGAAAAATAATACGTCAAAATCCAAACCATATTTGGATTTTAAATTTTGAATTTAGAGAATAGCCGCACATCAATATTAGATTAGTCAAGTTTTACTAGGTTAATCGGGTTGACATGAAAAACTAATCGTGTCAAACGGGTCAGGTCGGGTTGAAGTATATTCGTGTTCGGGTTGATGTACATGACCCGATTAACTAAATGGGTCGTGTTCGTGTCAACCCGTTTATTAATCGTGTCGTGTTCGGGTTAAGCTCAACCCGACCCGCCAACCCGTTTTGCCAGCCCTAAGTATTCTGATAAATAACCCAAGAGACCATTTCCTCATCTTGTGCTAGAGCTGACATAGTCCATTTTTGAACACACCCCAACCTTCCCAGACAATCATCTATCCATAAGCCTAATAGAGGTCCCATCCCCCACTCTCTTGACTGCACCTTGGTCAACCAGCTCATAAACACCATAGATTGCCCTCCACACCGGGCTAGGACTATCTTCAACACAGGCCTGAAATATTGTCCCATTAGCAAAATATCTAGCCTTTAAAACTTTCAAAAATAACAAATGTGAGTTAGTTAAAACTCTTCAAAACTGCTTAGCCAGCAACGCTTTATTCAGCTGCAGGCATACCAAGTCTCGAAACCCTAGTCCTCCCTGAACCAATCCTTGACACATAAAATACCACTTCTTCCAGTGCATATCTCGCCTCTCTACTGCCCCTCCCCACCAAAACCTAGCCAAAAGTTCATGTATATCACAAGAAGGAACAAATTAATCATACTCATTACATATGACGGGATCGCTTGAAAAACCAATTTGATTAGGACCCCTCCCTGTCTGAGAGACCAACCTACTCCAACCTTTAATCCTTTTCACAATGCTATCCTTGACATATTCAAACACCCGAACCCTAGACCTCCCAACATAACTAGGAAATCCTAAATACAAACCAAAATCCTCCACTTCCCTAGCCCCTAACAACCCAGCTAACTCCTGACATAGCCTGACCGGGACCCCCGCAGAAAACATAATGCCTAAATTCCAGGCATTGATACATTGCCCTAAAGCTGCCGTAAAATCGTCAACAACATCACTTAGCACCTAAACATTACTCGTTGTAGCTTACTTAAACAAAACACAATCATTAGCGAAAAATTATGAGTAATATGTTCATCAAGTCCAACAATAGCAAAGCCCCAATAAAATCCCACCTCAGATGCAACCCTTAAGCTAGATGTCAAGACCTCCATCCAACAAATAAAAAGATAAGGTGAAAGCGGATCCCCTTTCCTCAACCCCCGCTGAGGGGCAAAAGTCTACCCTGGAAATCTTTTAACCAATACAACAAATGTAGAAGTCGTGAGACATTTGTGAACCACAGTTACTCACCTTGGGTGAAAATCCATACTACGAAGAACACTTACAAGGAAACACCACTCTACTTAATCAAAAGCTTTAGACATGTCCACCTTATATGCAAAAAACCCTTATTGAATGCCCTATAATGCCGCATCATATGCAAAACCTCATGTGCTACAATAACTTGATCTGTAATTAGACGACTATCAAGAAATACAGCTTGACCGTTTGAAATTTGAAATGACATGAGACATGACCAACTTAGGGCCCGTTTGAACTTTGAGTGAAACACAACATTACTTGCAAAAAGAATAAGCTATCCATAGTTAACTTATTTTGAGTTACCTACTTACAATTATGACCACTAATAAGTTGACAGGCTTGCTAAATTCAGAATTACAGGAATTTCAAAAGATCTCCACAAGCAGGCCATTTATGTTTTTCCTTTTTTGTTTGTCCAGTGAAAGAAAAAAATATATTTGCATTTCTCATACGAGTGTGTGCACTGTTTTTGCTTAGCTGTGCCCTTCTTCTTCCTCTCTCTCTAGCGGCCAACATCTTCCGCCTCCTTCTGTCATCTCTCATTGTACTCCGCATCTTTCACCATCGTCGCTGCCAGCAATCAGGTTCTCCTCTCTCGCTCTTATTTTGTATATCCTTCTATCTTCTTCTCACCTCCTTGCTCTAATGAAATGCTGTATTTATTTAACCTTCTTATATGTACCTTCCACATGCTATTTGTTGATAAACCTGTGGCTTTTAGGGTTTTAGCCCGCCGTCCCCATTATTCTGGTCTCTGCACTTTATTCCACTCCTTATTTAACGGATCATGAATTGTTATGACCCGTAGGGGCTGGAGTGGCTGTACTGGTCCTACTGGCTTCCTCCCTTGTCCTGATGCGCTCTCTTTAGAACCATAGCCACCGGCCTTCGTCTGCTGGAGCAACCACACCACAACTCGCACCAGTAGCAACGTCGTGGTGATTCCGGCCCGTCCGTCCCGCCCGTTTGTTGTTTCTTCTTTCCTTACTTACAGCGTTATTTTCCTCCATTATTTTTTTCTGTTGTGGTTCTCCTATATTTTTCTGTTATGACCGGTAGGGGCCGTTGTTGCAACATCAGCCGCCCAATTCCTCAATGAGCTAGGGTTCCAGATCTGGGGGCGTAAGTTTAGTTGTAGTCCGGTGTTATATAGCTTAAATTGATGTATCTAGTGATGTCAAATTTTCCAAATCCGTCCTGATACACTTTATAATCTTGTTTTTGCATGTATCTAAAATACTATAGTCGGGGTTCTCGCTGGTCTACATTAAAATCATGTTTCCGCATTTTGTATGCTGTAGGGGTCTTGAAAATGAGCTGGCTTGCTTATCATTGTCTTTACTTATGGTTAATTGGTTGCTTTCAATATTTAGTTCCATGTGCTGATTGATGGACTTGATTGTTATTCAGATTCTGAAATGAATCTAAAAGAGAGTATGGATCATGCTGCTTCACCATCATCCTCTGCAAATGGGACGTCTGCTTTGCCACAGAGAATTGAATTTCACTTGGCAAAAAGATCTTTGTCCTCTTACACTGGCACAACAAATTTCAAAGTCCAAGCTCCCTCCACCACTAATACATCTCGAGCATTCCTGGCTAGTTCTGAAAATGTTTTGGATTCAGATATCAGATTCCGCATGGCTGTTCGTAGGATTGTAAGATATTTTTTGGAATTGCTATTAATTTTGAAATCTGCCTTTCTTGATATATGTGATCTTTGGCTGAATTTTCTTTAAGGTTTCATATGGTCCGCATAATTAAACCTGAACTTTGTCGGTAGCACTTCATTTGGTAAAAGTTACTTTTGGTTTATTTTGGGCTGTCTCCACAATTTGATCTCTGGTTGTGACATAGTGGCATGTAGTGAGTGAATCAAAATTGGTTATAAAGTTGATTTGACATTGTGCATTTGTTCTCTTTTGATGTGACATTTCAAGTCTCACTTTCCTCTCTCGATCTATCTTTCCCTCCAAATTCAACACCCACGCCCATAGCTATGGGAATAAATAAGTATTGTTGTATTTATTTTATGCTTTTTATTTGAAGCTCTACCTCTTTCTTGAACATCTGCAGGGTGCTGGTTTGGAAAATCTGGGAAATACTTGCTTTCTGAATTCAGTCCTTCAGTGCTTGACATACACAGAGCCACTGGTTGCTTATCTTCAGAGTGGGAAGCATCAAAACTCTTGTGAGCTCGTGGAACCTTTTTTATCCCTTTATCTGCATCTTCTTTTTCTCATTAAATGAGAGTAAAGTGGGTTTGATATTGACGTTTGCTACTTGGTGAGCTAGACATGGCACGTCAAGTATGAGTTTTATCATTTGGTTGGTACTATCTGATACATCAGGTGTATGGTATCAGTTAAGTGCTCATAGCTGCTACATCATGTACAATATGGCAGCTTTTGTAAAAGCTGCATACCTTAATGAAGTTGACACTACTCTGAAACTTGCCCTGTAGCTGATATTTGTCAAAAAAGAAGTTTCATATTTAATTTATCTAATTAAGGGCTATTACTGGTCTGATTTTGTATGTGTTTGCTGGATAGACCTTGTAGCAGGGTTAGGAATTTAGGTATACTGAATTGTTATATAATGGATCTGTATTCGAATAGTGCGTAAGTAATATTGTGTTGATGTAGTCACTAAGGATAAGAGAATATATCTAATCGGAAGGCCTTCGATGAAGGTAATTATGTAGAGAAACTCTTTATTCTACTACTGATGTCTGATTGCATCCATTTTCCTGTGTCTTTCATCTCTCTCCATATTGCTTGTGAATTATTCTATTAAGGGTAAATAAGTTCACTTGTGTGTCTCGTTGTTTTTCAAATAGTTAGATTCTGCTATATATTCCTTTGAGCAGTGGTTTGCCAGCAGGTTCCTAATGCAGCCATTCTGTTTGGAGTTAGGTTTTCTGTTTGGTTGGTAGTAAGTACAAGAAAGCCTTGCTGCAGGGGTGGATTTGCTATTGTGAGCTTTGTGATCTAATGTTGTCTATTTTTTCACTTTTGAAGGCCATGTTGTTGGATTTTGTGCTTTATGTGCCATCCAGAAGCATGTCGTTCGTGCATTGCAATCCACTGGAAGAATACTAGCACCCAAGGATCTGGTTTCAAACTTGCGGCGTATCCTGCTATAACATTTAATTTCCTTGCTACCTAGATTTGTTGCAACGACCAAATGTTTTTGTCACGTTGGAGTTTATTCCTTGGATATATTAATGAGAAGCATACCATGCTAAAAATAAAATGAAAAGCAGAAGGCGAAATTTAATCAAGAGAATACCTGTTGCTGTCATCAGCTTCTTTCTATTTTGAGGACTCTGACTTGAGAGCTGGCTCCATTCTGTATCCCCTTATTGTGTTTCCCTGACTTCAAATAAATGATACATGTGGTGATGACTGTGACGATGATTTGGATTAATATACTGCTGCTTCTGTTCAGGAGCTTAAATTACACACTTTTATTTCTTTATATGATGAATTCCCTTGCATTCAAATTGTGGGTTGTCTGTGCTTGTGCACTTTTGGGCCCTGTTTGCTTCTGGCTCAGCACTTTTCTTGTTAGGCTTCCTGATTATGCTGCTCGTAGTGGACCAGTTTATCTACTTTTTCTATCATCTCGTAAGATTCATATGAATCGTATTTGCGCATGTTGGATCCAGTAAAATACAGATGACTTGCTCAGCAGAGGATTGCTGTGGCACCTTCTGCAGGGTACACCTTTATATTTGTGGTTTTTGAGTGGCTTGATCCTTACTTGGCTTTTATTTTGCTTGTTTAATACTTGATTAGTTTGCAAAGGCTAAGCTTGAGCAGCCAATTAGTTTTCTAACTTGATCAAAAATAAAATATTATGTCATTTGTTATCATACAACAATAATTCAATTATCTTAACCCCCTAAATGTGTTAAGACCAATATAGACAGAATACAATGTACCGATGCCCCTACCTAATCCCCTTACCATCTATTTATACTAGTTAAGTGCAGAGCACAATTACCCTTAAGCCTCCCTATTAAACCAATAACCCTACTCCTAACAAGTTTAATATGTATTTGAGGCTTAAAAGAACCATCGATAAGAGTAGTGCTCCAGTTATGACCTTGCTTGGTAGGTTTACTTCACCAGCCTTTGTGTGACTTGATCCTTTAGGTGGTGAGGCATGAGTACTGGAGCATCTCACTGTAGGTGTTGATGAGCCGATAAAATTTTTTATTGCTTAATAGGACATGTGGAACTTTTAAAGGAGAATGAGGAAAACTGAAATGTTACTTAACCATTTTGATGATTAGCCTTTGCTTCTGTTTGGGTGGCCATGTTCTTTCAGTCTTGTAATTCTTGACCAATAAAATAGGAATATCAAGGAACTTCAGGAATGCTAGACAGGAGGATGCTCATGAATACATGGTAAATCTACTTGAATCTATGCACAGATGTTGCTTGCCCTCTGGTGTTCCCAGTGAATCTTCAAGTGCTTATGAGAAGAGCTTGGTCCATAGGATCTTTGGTGGGTGTCTCCGAAGCCAGGTCATTATTTATCCATATATTTGATTACGTTAATAAAAGCACGAATCAGACTTGTTTTTTATATTGAGGGTTATTTTCACATGTAGTAAGGGTAGTTGAGGATCTGGATTATTTGATCTCACTTCTTAAACTTGCAAACAGGTCAAATGCATGCAGTGCTCCTATTGCTCAGACAAGTTTGACCCTTTCCTAGATTTGAGTCTTGAGATTATGAAGGCAGATTCTGTCTACAAGGCTCTTGGACATTTTACAGCACGAGAGCAGTTGGATGGAGGTGAAAGACAGTACCAGTGCCAGCGCTGTAATCAGAAAGTTCGGGCTGTCAAGCAGCTTACCATTCACAAAGCACCTTTTGTTCTTACTATTCATCTGAAGCGGTTTGGTTCCCATATTTCTGGACAAAAGATTGACAAAAGAGTTCAGTTTGCCCCGACATTGAATTTGAAGCCCTTTGTCTCCGGATCTTATGTATGTTTATCTTTCTTGTTTTAGTTGGACTTGCTTTCTTTGTTTGTGAATTTGAGTTGTGCTGTATTTCATAGTGTCTGGCCTCTTCCGTTGCAGAAATATGGTAGTATTCCCCATTCCAGTAATTCACTAAAAAACAGTATTGGGATAATCTGAACTGTATCTGTATGGATCTTCCTTCTCGTGATGTTTACATGACTTGATTTTGGTATGACTTTTGGCTCTGCTGTAGGAGGGTGATCTGAAGTATACTCTATATGGGGTGCTTGTTCATGCTGGCTGGAGCACACACTCTGGTCATTACTATTGTTTTGTGCGAACATCAACTGGAATGTGGTATTCCCTAGATGACAATCGGGTATATTATCTTCTTTCTGTGCTGCCATTCATTTCCATTTTGTATGAACATTTGTGAATCGAGTTCTATGATTTCATATCATGTAATTGCTTGCATTTGAGAATGACTTGCCTTTTCTTGTATTATTATTGAACCATAGGTTTACCAAGTAAGTGAAAGGACCGTCTTGGAACAGAAGGCCTACATGCTGTTCTATGTCAGGGATGCAGTGAATAATGCTCCTTCAAAACCTTCTAACGCAAGCCAAATAGAAAAATCTGTGGGAAATGTTGGACGTAATGGACTTTCATCTACATCCACTGCCATTACCCAGGTCTTTGAAAATAGTTTTGGTAAGCCCATCAATCCTGCTACAGAGGAAAACAGGATGGCAGCAGCACTTGAGAATAGACCAAGTGGTACATCTATTACCCTGATAAATACTAACAAAACCTGTGAAGATAGAGGAGTTGAAATCTGTAAAGACTCTTCAAATAAGTTGGTCAAAGCCGATGGTTCTGAAGTTCTTGTTAGGAACAATACACAAAGCAGCGTGCTATCATCAGAGAAAGCTGTACCGAAGGAAAAACCTGGACTTGAAAACAGTAATACTGTCTTATGTCAGTTGTCTCAGCATTCTGTTAATCTCCACCATGAATCGTCTTCCGAGAGAAAAGATAATGTTTCAGCTTCTGTGCACGGAAGCAAAGATACAGTGTTCATGCAACACTCTATAGAGGATAAGGTGAAAAATGTGCCAAGCTCGAATGGTACTTGTGCTGGAAAATGCACAAAAACAGATTCCCCAATCTCTGTTGCCGAAGTATCCGATAACCTATCTCATGTTGCTTCTGGCGGGATGCTTAAGCTTTCACAGAAGGTGGTTAACTTTATTGAAAATGGCATTGCAAAGTTTATATTTTACACTAAGCTCTTTTGCTGTATCAAGTACTGCTGATAGATATGTATGTCTTTTCAGCTTCATATATTGGCTTCTTTTTTTTACTTTTGTCATTTCTTTACCTAGGCTGGAACTTCATTTGAAGTAATTGCTGGACAAATAATTGAGAGCAAGTCTGACCTCACCCGAATCACCACTAGGCCATCCAATGGATCTGTAGTGAATGCTTCTTCTGGCCAAAATGCCATGAGAAAGGGCCCAAAACTCAGAGTTTTGAGCTTGCATCTTGGAAGAAGGATACTATATGGAGGGTTGTTGACTGTGCGAAAGAGAAAAAAGCACAAGAAAGTTGGAAATAAAGGTAGAAAGCTTGTTGCAGCCAAGCAGCTGCTGGATGAAGATACAGGGCCTTCTACATCTCACATGACCTCTGCATCAGGAGAGGATAACTTGAAGACATCTCACAACAAAAAAACCCGAAGTCCTCCAAGAAAGAGGAGTCCTAGCTGCACAAGATCTGATATGTTGATTAATGGCTCATCATCTGTGAAAGATTTTGATGGTGAATTTCATAAGAGAGTGACTTTAGGCAATACTGCAGGCAATGGTGGTGACAAACCACTCCAAAGCGCAGAAAATGCTGCTGCTGCAGTAAACCATTGGGGAAATGGAAAATCTACTTGCCTAAAACTAAACGTTGCTATTAATCAAGTGCAAAATGACGCAACAGCTGATAATCCAGCCAGATTATTTGAGACTACTGGTAAGTGTTCATTGAGCCATAACTTCAAGTTTCCTTTAATGTTTGTGGATAAGTGATTATGAATTCCTCTGCCTTCTTTTATGAGCAGTTGCACAGTGGGATAATGTAGATTCAAAGAGTTCTCGTATCAAAAACACTTTGGGTGGCGCGAGGGCCAACATTGGTTATGTGCCAGACGAGTGGTGTGTATTTTTAACTAACATTCTGCTATGTTTAACCTCTTTGCTAGTTCTACCGAATCTTCCATATACAAGAAAAGCACGCGCTTTTTATATGTTCTAACGAAATAAATGTATACATTTCAACAGGGATGAAGAATATGATCGTGGGAAGAGGAAAAAGTTGAGGGTGTCAAAGGTGGAATTTGACGGGCCTAATCCTTTCCAGGAGATTGCCTCCTTGAAAGCATCGAGATCAAAGAAATTGAAGAGAGAAGGTTACAACCTTGCAAACCAACCATTCAGGATATGAATAGTGATCTCTCCTCTTTGTACGAAAGTCCTGGTCTCCCGGCATGCTGTTATATTCAGCGTCAACCACACTTCTCAAGGATCCCAGCTCTTGCACAATTTTGGGTTCCACCTCCTTGTCTTGTAGCCGTTAGGATGGGTATTGGACACGGATGACTTTTCGATTATTATAATGCTTCGTATAATAGAAGCCTGAGCATTTTTGATCGCCTGGTTCCTATGTGAACATGTACTCTGTGTGTATTCATGTCACCGAGTATTGTTGCAGTATCTGAACTAGAATTCAACCCAGACACTGTTATTTTGTGTTGAAAACAGATTTGCTCCGCCAACCTCTATCTCTCTCTCTTAATAAATATATTTATATATTTGATCAAGCATACAATTTTATTTTATTAGGAAATTTCATGAAATATTATTTAGTTTTTGTATATTTATGTTTTATTACTGTTTTTTAAATTACATAGAATAACAATTAATTTTAATTAATTTCAATGTTGTTAGTACCTAGTATAATGGGCTCAATATGTCAGATCGGCCCGGTGAATTGACCTGGCGTAGCCCCAAAAAAGGACGAAAAACCAAATTTGAAAAAAAAAAAATAGGCGTTTGGACAAAAAAATTAAGCCTGAATTTAAATTGGGCTAAACACGGGGCAAAATTTTAGGTCTAAAATAAAACCTGACTTGATCTGAATTTAAATATATATTATTATTTAAAAATATATTATATATAATTTTTATCTAGAATTTATTAATTATTCTCTCCGTCTTGAATTGACCGTCCTGTTTACTTTATGACACGTTTTTCCACTTCAATATTAAGTATATAAGATAAAATAATTTTATAAAACTAAATTTTGTAACATATAGTTTATCATGTAAGGAATCATATGTAAAACTTAAATTTTCAAAATTAATTTATCTTATATGTTAAAAATTGAAGTCAAACGACATGTCCAAATAATAAACAGGACGGTCAATTCAGGACGGAGGGAGTATTTAATATTTTATGCTGAATTTTTTATTTATTTAAACTTTTCTTTAGAACTTAATTATTTATTCAAAATTTATTTATTATATAAAAAAATAGAAAAATCGGACTGAGCAGGCCGAGTAGCATAGCCGGGAAAATTGGGTCTAGTCTGACTCGGTCGAAAAATAAAAAAGTTGGATCTGAACAGTAGAAATAGACCCGACAGACTTAAAATTCTTTCCAGATCCGGCCCGAACCCAGCCCACCCACTCATTTAATCAGCTCTACAACCTGAACAAGTTATGCAGCTGGTCGGGTTAAGTTTTCAATACTATGAATTAATGAAATGAGTAAGAGTACATATATTTGTAATTGGTTGGTTGGGTTATAAATTAAGAGCGCGTTCGTTGGCAGCGTTTTGGAGATTAACCTCCTTTCCCTGAATTCAGCAAGCCACTTGTCCATTTATTAATGGTTGCAATTGTAACCACATAACACATGTCAACTCAAAATAAGTTAACTATGGGTAACTTTTTTTTTCTCAGCTAAGGGGGCGTTCGATACTTGCAGTGAAACGCAGCAAATGCTGCGTTCACTTTAATCTCACCGTGGTTAATGTATAGAGACTTGACAAGTGGACCATGGTACATATTTTACCCAATCAACAACAGACACCTATGTTCTACTTTTAATAAAAAGTAGATTAATCCTGCGCAGTCTACGAATCGTTCTCAACGAACGGAACCTAAATCTGCGTTTCACATAAAAGTTCGAACGGGGCTTAAATGAACGTGAATCCTCCACCAGTGTATCATTGGATAGATAACGCTCGACAACTCAATCGTTTATCAATTTTTTTTTGTAAAAAAAGTGGGAGGGAGAGTGACGGGAATTGATCCTAAGACTTAGACGCATTATAATTTATTAGAGTCTTAGGTAGACCTGGTAATTTGGGTTGGGTTGATATTAATCTTAATCCAACCCATTTAAAATAGCATCAACCCAACTGAACCTAAAAATGGATGGGTCAAAAAATCATAACCCTAACCCAACCCGTTTAAAATCTTTCAACCCTAATCCAATCTACCCATCCCATTTTTTAAGCATAGAATAATTTAGACGAATCAAGTGTAGAATGTGATAAAAAAATCCAAAACAATCTAGTGCTAGTTGACACGCTAATTAGGATGGAACAAAAGGAAGAGATGTAATATTTGCTTGATCGACCCAAATTTAAACGAATTCCATGTTATGCGAAGAATCTAAAGTACTGCACCAATTTCCCATGAATAGAATAACTCGTACTTTTCCATAAATTTATTTTTATCAATCTAAGCCTAGAGCTCTACCTTTATTGGGGAGGAAGCATGTCTAGACATGCACATGATCTTAGTGCCCTTAATAAAAAAAGGGAACAAAAAGGAAAATCTTCATTAGTGCTCTAAGCCTGAAACTATGACTGATAGTTTTAAAATAATTACACCCATTTAAACTGAGTGATCATGCTTGAGTAAAAGTACAATCACAATCACTTAATCATTACTAACAGTTGATGAACTTTTATGCAACATGTATCCGCATTGCTGGTTTCAGAATTCACTGAAAGGTCTATAATCAAGACCTTACAAAAAATATATACTAACTACTTTTGTTCACCCTTCTAGCTAGATAATCTAAACATACCAATGTTCTCAAGAACATAATGACAGCGAGAATAAGAAAAATAAACCTTGGGTGATCAACGACGTAGAGAATAAAGATGGGTGTAAGTCTACAAGACAACCATTAGGGTTTTCAACATTATGTTAAGGTCTGGTTGGGCCCTTTGTTTGATATGCAGCTGGTTGGACCGTTTGCTTAGTTAAGATTGTGTGATATTATTAAAGGTTGGATAGTCTAAGTGCACTTGGGCTTAAGGCTAAGGTATAGTTTGATTTTAGATAATGATATATATAAATTAATATTTTTACTTTTTATTATTGACAAATATATTTTTGAGTTTCAGGTTGGGTCATGGGTTTAGATATCTACCCTAACCCAACCCAAAAAATCAGTTTATTACCTTAACCTAACCCAAAAAATAAATGGGTAAATAATCAAAGACCCTAACTCGTAAAAGTAAGGGTTGAGTTCGGGTTGGGTTTCACGTTAGGTCAAAATTGTCAGCCTACTCTCGGGCCATGCCCTTTAACCACCCACGCCAGCCGAAGCTAGTAATAGTTCATCAAGTTTTGAAAGAACCACATTTAAACTTTTGAAATTTCAACCTGCTCATATGAGTGAGTTGGGTTGATATTAACCATGTTAAGGATTTCCTTGAAGAGATTGAGATAGTTCATATTCGTAATGGTTTTGAGCAGATTGTTTGAAGTAGGGAAGAGTTTTTCTCTTTCGGATTTCAATAGCAACTAGCTGATTCGGTAAAAGATGCTTTTGTAACTATAATCTTGATCGTCTTACTTATTGTTTGTAATTTGCCTGGATCTTACCACCAAATAAATGAATACAAACAATACTACTATAAGTATGTCAAAGCGATTAGGTCTAGACGTGTAGACAAACTTATAAATGAAGGTACTTCACTTGGAGAATCATGACAACAGTACTTTGAGGAACGGTTAATAAACTTGCAGATAAGTGAGTCAAGAGTATGAGTATTGATGAAGACAAATAGTGGTATATGAGGAAAACATATGACCATAAGATGCCTAAGATGTGCGGAGCTAGTGGGGATGGACGGAGCGAAAGACCCTGAACTTTACTGAAAAAATTATTGTTTTTAGCAAATTTTTTAAAAAACATCCCCTAATTATATGTAATTTTGTCCATGCCCTCTCAACTTCAGTTTCTGCTCCGCTCGTGCATAGATGAGTAAAGTTGGCCACTCAAATTTTATTCAAATGGTTTAGCGCATACTCCCTCCGTCCTGAATTGACCGTCTCCTTTGCTTTATGGCACGTTTTTCCACTTCAATATTTAACATATAAAATAAAATAATTTTATAAAATAAAACAGTGTAACATATAGTTTATCATGTAAGGAATCATTTGCAAAATTCAAATTTTAAAAATTATTTTATCTTATATGTTAAATATTGAAGTCAAACGACACGTCCAAATAGTGAACAAGACGGTCAATTCAGGACGGAGGGAGTATATAATAGTGTTCTATGTCATATTTTGTTAGAGGTTATAAATTTTGTTTTTGAAAGACCCAAACAAATAAAATATTTTTTGCTGATGTATTTTCTCAGTTTTACAATTCCGTACTATACGTCATAATCCAATATAAGATTTTGTATAAAATAAATAAAACATAAAGTCAATCATATGTAAGATAAGGGAAGCCTTTATTTCCGGGCACGAACAAAGGGAAATGAAAATGAATTTTATTTGATTATTTTGTTTATTTGTTTGTACAAAGGAACAAAAATGAATCAGCGGTCAACCGCCTATTAACAACCACCAATTGACTATCAATATCCACTGATCATTATGGTCACAAACATCTGGAAAAGTAATTTCGTTCCTCACCGATCATTATGGTCATTAACATATCATTCCATAAATGAGAGATGAGGATCCAAGTTAGAAGAATTCTAAATAATCTTATAAGAAAAATACCCATATAAATACTAAGAACAAAAAACAAGTATTTAAAGGAAATAGAAATAAGTTCAGTTTGTCCCTTTGTTTGTAGGTGGAAGGTTTAGTACTGGTATATTTTATAACTACATGTATATAGTATGACTACAGTACAATTCTAAGCATCTTATAAAAACTAGCTACGATATCTATTTTGTTACTTATGCAAGAAAAATCAAGGACCAAACAATCAGTACATGACTGTTTCGTTGACGGGCAGTTTATTAAATCCGGTATCCTTCCTGTACGGTCCTTAACGGGTCAGGATCCTCCAGTTGACGCGGGAACACCACATTATCATAGATTAAACCCGCTAACATCCCACCAATCAACGGTCCAACCCAGTAAACCGCCTGGTTCCTAAAACTCCCACCGATAGCAGCCAACCCAAACGACAATGCCGGATTCATCGATCCACCGGAGAAAGGTGCTGATGCTAACACATTCGCACTCGCAACCAAACCAATCACTATCGACCCGGCGACCGCACCCGTCTGTCTAGTGTCCATAGCAGCGTAGATAGTGTAGACCAACATGAATGTGAAAGTACCTTCTAGTACTGATGCTCCGAATCCTGTCATCACTTCGTCGATCGCATGGGGAATCACCTTCTACGTAGGTGTAATGTCCGTCCATGAGGGTAAAAATTAACATGCAAGAACAGAAGTTAATTACTCAAAAACTATGGATTATCCATTTTGAACAAAGAATTTAAGCAGAAATGTACTATTCTATTATGTACTTGGTTAACGGTGAAGATCTTTAAGAGAAGACAAGCGAGATGGATTATCCATTTTGAAGAGAGAATTTAAGCAGAAATGTACTATTCTATTATGTACTTGGTTAACGGTGAAGATCTTTAAGAGAAGACAAGCGAGAATGGCGGCGAGAATTTGACTGATCCAGTAGAGTACAGCAGTTGGGATGGGAATGTGACCACCAACTGCACGAGCAAATGTCACTGCTGGGTTGATATGACCGCCGGAGATTCCAGAAGAGATGTAAGTGGCGGCAGTAAGTCCGAACCCACTAGCAATCGCCACCGTCATTAGGCTTGATGTGTCCCAGTGTGACTCCGGCCTTAGTGCTCCTAAATTGAGTGAGAAAGAGAAAAAAAATAGGATACTATATTTAAGACATTATGAAGAATGTGGACAATTTACTGATCGATGATTCAAAGGAAGGAGTAATTACGAGGGGAAGCAAATGGAAAATTAGAGTAGAGTAGAGTAATCGGACTTACGGCATGACATGGCGGATCCGGCGGCCACTAGAGTGTAAAGGAATGTGGAAACGAATTCAGCCAAGTAAGAACGGAGTGCTGTTGGTGTGATTGACGGATCAATTCGTTCCATGAAGGGTGTTGGCGGTGTCATTATATTTATTTCGTAGGGTTTGAGGAATTTTGTTGATACGGTTGGAGACAGGCGAAAGAACAGGGAGAGGGAAGTTTGACGGAATGAATACAGGAGAACAAATTACAACTGGAGTGGTTGGGTTGGGTAGGGGATGTCTAATGGTAGTCATAGTTTTTAACCGTCTTTCATTCGTCCCCGAACTTCATTCATCACACGTGGCTTAATGAGTTATTTTCTTTGGTCAAGTGCATCCAGTGCTACGATTGTTCAGATAACTTTGATCCTTTCTTAGATTTGAGTCTTGAGATTATGAAGGCAGAGTCTGTCAACAAGGCTCTTGGATATTTCAAAGATCTAGATCAGTTAGAAATATACTTTTTTTTTTTTTTAAGGTTCTTTGTATTTGTAGAAATAGAAATGGTGATCGACGTAGAGCTTTGATCATTGAAATGTTCTGCAACCATGGGGCAGAGATTCAATCATAGTAATGTATAGCTCCAACACAGAACACACAGAAATAGATTCTACATGTGTCCAACTCTTCATGTTTAACAAAGCGAAAAATTACAAACGTAAAGCAGCTTGATTTACACACATTTCACTCACATTTTTCACAGACAATAAAAGCCCAGTTATGCTACATTGAAAGGTACACTACAGCATCAAAGAAATAACAGTAGCTGAAAATGCAATGGCCCCAAGTTGAATCCTATTACCAACACCCGTCTGGTATGAGCACGACAGATCCAGAGGTCCTCCTGCTCTCAAGTTCTGAATGAGCCGTTGCCGCTTGAGAAAGGGGGTACTTATGGTTAACCCTAACCTTAAGCACACCAGAAGCTACATTATTGAACAACTCGCCCGAAGCTTCAAGGAGCTCATCTCGTGTTGCATTATAATGCATGAGGGTTGGTCTGGTTAAGAAGAGAGATTTCGCAGCGAGTGCAGATATAGGAATGGGATCTGGCGCCCCGGATGCTTGACCAAACAAAACCATGTAACCTCTTCGCTTTAAACACGCCAACGATCCCTGAGAAGTACACATTTTAACATCTAAAGGTTTTCTGTCGTCCCTTAAACTTTGCATCATATATAGCAGCAAACAGCCAATCTATAAAGTACTTATCTATATAGACTACTAAATAAAGATAGATAGAATTGCCAATAGTTAAACCAGCAGACTAGCATATCAAGATGTAGAGAAAATGAAAAGTGGGAAAGCTTTTGCAGGTGGTAGAGCACTCATTACCTCAAAGGTATCTTTTCCTACGGAATCATACACAACATCAACACCTTGACCTGAAGTTATTTCATTAACCCTGGACACAAAGTCCTCTTGCTTGTAGATTATGACGTGGTGACAGCCATCACTTTTGGCCTGCTCTGCCTTCTCATTGGTGGAGACTGTACCAATCACAGTGGCTCCGAGTGCATAGGCCCATTGGCACAGCAATGATCCAGTACCTCCAGCAGCAGCATGAATCAGCACAGTGTGGTTGCGTTCTACCTGTAATTAACATTCATTCATACAAGGTAGTTCAGGCTTCAAAGAGACGTGCATTACATCTCTTTCTCTCAAGCTGAATCGAGTCAGGATCTATCATAGGAGATTGAAAAAATTATCAAGAGGCAGCAGAACACCTTAAAGCATCGACGGACTAAGTATTGTGCAGTCATGCCCTTGAGAAGAACAGAAGCTGCGACAATAGGGTCAATAGATGAAGGAACGGGAACAACTGCACTAGCAGGGAGAATCTGCTCTTCGGCGTATGAACCCATCGGGTTGCCAGCATAACCTACAAGATCGCCAACATGCCGACCAGTCAATCCAGGACCAACTGCTACCACCTCACCAACTGCCTCCATTCCTGCAAATTTATTGTATACTTACATAATGAATTAAACACTCAGAAACAAGAACCTCTTTCAAGGGCAAAAGGAGATGAAGATAATGTAATCTCCAATTCTAAAAGTAATTTTGACAGTAATTTAATTCTAGACACTTTGCATTACTGATCTGAATCAAAAGCCAAAGCAACTATGCGAATTCTGACATCATGACAAGTCTCATATAGATGTTCCATAATGTTTACTAATTGGTAGATTTTCTAGTCCTCATAAGCATATGCCTAATTGAAATGACAAACAAACCTGGGGTAAAAGGCAAACTTGAAGGCTTGTAGGCTCCAGACCGGAAGTATGTATCAATGAAATTCAGCCCAATTGCTTTGTTTTTCACACGGATCTCGCCATCTTTTGGCTCACCAATCTCCACATCTTCCCACTTAAGAACCTGCGCTTATTCATTACCTCAGCGTTTTAAAATATATATAATAGAAGCAAGAGTTAAGGATGAGGTCACCGAGAACAATCAAACCGTTTAAAGAGATAACATAACACTTAGCTTACGAAATCAGAGCCCGCAAGCTGTCTATTTCAGGAAAAATTAAAGTAAATTTCCGGTGAAACTTAAGGAAATTGAAATAAACGATCCGCATCTACATAAGCCCTCACCCACTACGAACAAATTATCACTCCCAGAAGACAATAAGAAGCAAATAGAATCCAGACCAAAGTCCTCAAAGCTGATTCCAGAAGTAGAAATATAAGAGACCATCGGTTTGCCACATAGCAGGCAGAGTTTTTCATTTGCAGATAAAAATGATCACGCCAACCCAAAGATGCTCCAAGGCAATAACTTCTAATCTAATTTCCATTGACCCGCCAGAAGATAGAATTCAGAACCGCAACGAGATAAGCTGTAATAGAGATGGAGAGAAGAGAAAGAGAGAAACCTCGGGGCCACCGTGCTCATAAACCCTAATAGCTTTGACCATTTTAGCAGGTGATTGGGAAACTGCTCTGACGACAGCTACCCCGAAGTTTTTCCTGTGCTTACAATAGCTAGGATGTAGAGTGATCAGCGACCTCAGTTGGGAACTGTAGCAGCGAGCTTCCGAAAGTGGAAGTGATCTGTTTAGTTGATTCGGAAATGGGGTTGGAGGATGATGTAACTGATGACGCCAATGAATTGCGGCTGATCTCATTTGTTATTTAGCAGTAGTAGCCTAGTAGGTAAGCGCTGATGCAATAAAATAAATTTGTGATGCTCTATCTAGTACGGGTATAAATTTTAAGTAAATGAAATGATCCTCGCGCCTTGGTGGCAAAGTGCGAAGCTTACAAATAGAAATCTGATAGTAAGTTCTTCATTAAGAATATTAATCTATTTTTCACACAATTTTATAAAATGATAGACGGTCTCTTTACCTATAAGTCTATCATTTTTAGTTTATTAAATTAGACAACACTTAGCTATATGCTCGACATAGAAAGACCATCTAGGCATGTGTTTGTAGTAGAGCTGATCATAATGTGTCCGGCCTGGCGGCCTGGCCCGAACTAGTCCGTAAAAAGCCCGATTGGGCTTTCGGGGGGGCTTGGACATAAAATCAGGCCCGAATCAAAAACCGGGCCGGGCCGCGGCACATTTTTGAGTCCGTGGGCAAGCCCAGCCCGACCCGGTTTTATATTATTTTTTATTTTTTTAAAAAATAATATATACATATTGAATTTTTATATAATATATACAAAATATATAAATTTAAATAAATTATATATAATAATTCTATATTAAAATATATTTTTTTGAATTTTTTTGTTAAATTTAATTTTTTTACTAATTAATATAAAAAAATTAAAAAATCCGGGCCGGGCGGGCCGGGCAACGGCAAAGCCTGGAAAAAACGGGCCTAGCCCGGCCCGACCCGAACATGAAAAACTGGGCTTGGTTTTCTTAAATAGGTCCGATGGACCTAAAATTTTCCTTTAGCCCGGCCCGAACCCGGCCCGCTCACCCGAATGATCACCTCTAGTTTGTAGTTATTTCTATGGGAGATTCTATAGTTTACAATTTATGTATTTCTTTCTGTATTGGTGAAATTATAATTGGACAAGAGAATTCAATTCAGAATTCGCTATATTTAGATTTGGGCCGGCCGAAACCGACCCACTGGGTCAGACGTGTTATTTCAACCTTTCCCACCACGAATCCACTTGTCACCTTCTTATAAATAAGCCTCTGTGTTCCGAATTAGGGTTTTTACAGACAGAGAAAAGCTGCGGCTCTACTTCGTCGAGAATTCATCATGGGCAGAAGTGAGTTTGTTCTCGCATTTCTGTTGCCATTCTTTCATTTATCTTTGTCATTTGTCTCTTGCGATGATATTTCTTCCCTTAAAACTCTCCTGATACTGTATTAATGCGGTCCCGAGATGAACCATAGTTTGTAGTCGATTCTACTCCGTTACTTGCTGATGCGCTCGGTAGAGTTCGTTCAATGTTGTTTTTGAGTTTACTTAAAAGTGTATTTATAGGAATGAATGTTGTTGGAACCTAGTGATTCATGGCTGCTGCATCGAGCTTCTGAATTTTGCGGCAATGATTGTTGAGATTTGATGCTTAATGGCCTCACACAGATCAATTGCATAATTGACTTTGAATCTAGACGCTTTTTTGAATTTAACGAGTGAGGGTGTTATATTTCTTACAGGACCAGCAAGGTGCTATCGCCAGATTAAGAACAAACCCTACCCAAAATCCCGTTTCTGCCGTGGTGTTCCTGACCCAAAAATCAGGATCTACGATGTCGGAATGAAGAAAAAGGGTGTCGATGAGTTCCCATACTGTGTCCACCTCGTCAGTTGGGAGAAGGAGAATGTCTCTAGCGAAGCATTGGAAGCTGCTAGGATTGCTTGCAACAAGTACATGACTAAGAATGCAGGGAAAGATGCTTTCCATCTAAGGGTCAGGGTGCACCCATTCCATGTCCTCCGTATCAACAAGATGCTTTCTTGTGCTGGAGCTGATAGACTCCAGACTGGTATGCGTGGGGCTTTTGGCAAGCCACAAGGTGTGTGTGCTAGGGTGGCTATTGGACAAGTTTTGTTATCTGTTAGGTGTAAGGATAACAACAGCATCCATGCTATTGAGGCTCTTCGGAGGGCTAAGTTCAAGTTTCCTGGTCGCCAGAAGATCATTGTCAGCAGGAAGTGGTATGTGGTTCTCCTGATTGTGAAAGTTGTTCTTATGATTATGTGATTACATGAGTTACCCTTGATATACTATGCTTGTTTGAACAGGGGTTTCACCAAATTCAACAGAAGTGATTATGTAAAGTACCGACAAGATAAGAGGATTGTACCAGATGGTGTCAATGCTAAGGTATATATAGCTTACTCTTTTTAATTTGAATTTTCTCTACTTTTCATGAAGTTGTGCAGGAGTAAATTAACTTCTTTTTATTAGCGAGGCATATGTTTTCAATTGTGAACCTGTGATATTTATATGTTTGATCATTTCTGATGCTCATGAACAAGTTGGTGTGTCCTTACGACATTGTCCCTGTAATCTCACTGGAATGCTATTCTATTTGTTTGCAGCTTCTTGGTCGCCATGGACCTCTTGCCAACCGTCAACCTGGACAAGCTTTCTTGACCAGTGTTTAGAATAATCTTATTATCGGTTTTGACATTGTAATTTTGGGGTTTGGCATTTTGGTGTAGTTTACAAGATCCTAGATCTTTGATCTTATATCTCGTTTCTTTGTGATTTGGAACATTGTTGGATTTGAGCTGTTATTTGGAGAGAATTTCGGTAATTGGTTGCTCTAAAGATATGCTCTGTTTGTTTTCTTTTCCATGTATTATCTCGTCTATAATTTGGATTTGGTTATGTAGGATTTGTTTTTCTGCTAAATTAACGAAAATTATCAAGCCCACGTGATCATTTTATCCATCTACTATCATCCGTATTGCTCCAGTATGACCATACGCTTCAGATAAATCATTATCCATTGATACAGGTTTTGTAAATCATCACTATTTTACATTATACTGCAAAAGTTCGAGGTTTTATGAATTTATTTTTAAGTTAGTATGTATCAAGTATATATTCATATATTTTTTGTTTATTATTTCTATAGTTTTTATAGAAAAAATATATATACATATTGTGTAACCAAATTACATTTAGCTTTGTCAAATGTTTTCCGTCTTCTCTCCTATTACATCGGTACAGCTAAAAGTTCGGCTAAATGCTGCATAATTTAGATGCCAAAATCCACAAAAAGTTCGGTTTTAGAAAGAACATGTACGCCCTGTTGAGTATGATTCAATTACGTGGCGTGCAATGTGTTGCTCATTGCAATTCAGTATATGTAAACAATTTCGACTATAGACATACTCGTTGCCGTTCTGTAACATATATAAGCTCCAAAAACCATCAGGCTCGTTATGCACTAGAAGAAGATACCAAAATCTTTTGTTCCCTTCTCCATTATTGTTCTTTGCCACCAAAAGAGGTGGGGGGAATAAGAGACAGCGAGGCCCTTGATATACTTTCCTAATTTAAACCCGACACCTATACACTACATAAGAAAACACCTGTACGAACAGAAATGTTTTCACTATTTGGGATCAGAATTTTGTCTTACGCTTGTGCTATCAACAATGCCTTCAGAAATACCACTTGGGTCTGGTCTCCTCTTCCACTTCTGTCAATTCTCTATACTGGTACCACTCTACACCAACCTTGCCGACAGGCAATGGTGGCCTGAGAAAAACCTCCACCGGTTTTGGAACTTTGACTACCAACTTCAGCTCATCAAGGGAAACCAACTCAGGATTCAGGTCAGGTGTTGCTTCAAGTGATTTGCAGTTCGGTTCAACAGAGATCCATCCAAGGCCGGATATAGCCACATCGGAAATAGGCCTACACCATACAAAACAGACACTGTTTAGCCAAAAACATCATCGTTGTTTCCAGCTTTGGCTCTCACTGGAAAAGACAATTGTGCAGTAACTAAGCCCTGGAGAAAAAGTAATCAACCAAAAGGTTAATAGGAGTCAGTTTACCCTTTAGTATCTTCGTATTTGAGTTGCAATTTCCGCTCGATTTCAAGACCAGCCCACTCTTCTGAGCTATGTTTACCGCTAGGTGGGGTCAATAGGTTTCCCAAATTTTTCTGCGATAATGATGGAAAATAAGCACCCCAGAATATGAATGTAGATGTCTCACAATATGTATGAATCATTGATGTCATAAAAACATAGAAGTATAACCTGTTTACCTGATAAAACTCATCTGCTTCTTCAGTACGTACTAAATGAATTGGCAATGCCTTAGGTCCATAAAAGACAAGTCTTGTAGATGGGAGCACCTAAAATTAGAGCCGGTAAACAAAACTGATTATCACTACAAGTTTACTAGAACATTTTCACACCGCACAGTAAACATGAAGTGGCCAGCCAAAATAACCTTTATGATATCAACTCTAACAAGGCCTCCCCAAAAGATAGAAAAGTCATTCAAGCCATGCTCAAAGGTTCTCATTTCTGCTTCAGTCTTGCATGCTGTCATCGGCTTCTGTTTGTGAAAAGGGATGATATACAAACAAATTAATTGGCTACATTACAAGGGCAAGCACAACCATGGCCACAACGAAAATATCCTTCAATCTTTTATTAAAAAATATTGACACCAGTAAAAAAGAAGTTGATTGTAAAAAAGGGAAGGTGTACATGCAGCAGTAAGGCAATTGGAGTTGCAGAAACATACAGGGAATGATTGACCCCTAAGCCGACTTTGAGGGGCAAGGGAAGGCAAATCATCAGAATGAACTACAGCAGCTTGTCTATGGTGCAGATGAACTCCTGGTGTATCATACAACTTCTGCAAAAAGTGAATTAAATGGAAATTGCATTTCAGGCATAGCTGACAAGCACTGATGTGAAGCTCGGTAATCTATGAAGTAATACAACCAGCTCAAGTAACTGATTTGCAAAGAAGAAGAGGAGATATCTGCTTAATGGTAAGTCAAAATTTGAGGTTATAGAAGACAGTTCGTACCCCTCCTCCAAGAAAAGCATTAATCTGTATAGGGCCTAGTGTTGTTCCCGGTACAGCAGATTGAATTGGCTTATATCTTTGAGCAGCTGCTGCAATCGGATCCTTTTGCCCCATCATTGCTTTAATTTCAAAAGAAGACACTAGTCAAATCCCATTGTTATCATGAGCCAGTTCGTGAGAGAATTTATTTATTGTTTTAAAATGAGATAAGTTCCGTTCAGACACAATTATGAGTCCTCGGCGTTTATTATCATTTTCAGAAATGGTTCTTGTAACAATTATCTGGTATACCAACTGCTAACTATTTTCATCATCAGAATATGTAACTTACATAGCAAGGCACTGATGAAAGCTGATTTACCAACATTAGCTGAGCCCTACAAGGAGGTGCAAGTTCAGCAGTAAATTTGCAGAGTATCACAATAAAGTTGTTCGGATGGGACAAATGGTTATTTAGAGGGAAAATCTTCTTGTGCTACATGCTGGCTCCTATGTTAAGAACAGGCAAGAGACTTACCAAAATATAAACATCACGACCCTGTAAATGATAGAGAACAATGTATCAGATAAGAAACTTACTGAATACACATAGTGATAGGACAAGTTATCTTCCTGTTACAAAATCATACCAATGACTTGCATGCTACACCTATATTAGCTTAAGTGGTTTGTTCTTACTATTCAATTGCGCTATGACAGTCTCCCATCAGAACCATGATACTTTTTTTTCATATGCCATTTTTTACTTCAAAGAACAACTGGCATGGAAGCATCAACCAACCTTTTTCTCCTTCTGAATCTCTGAAGCTACACCCGTGATGCCAACCAAAGATTTTGAACTAGTCAGGTGAACACTCATAACACTGCACATAGCAAGCACTTGTATAAAGAGAAGTTCATCAACTCAAATTGATTGTATAATACTTCACTTAAGATTTGTTAAGTCTGTCATTGCCCATTTAATGCAAAAGATGAAGAATTCCAAAGTTGAATACATTCCTAAGAACGACAAACGGGTATATTAAAGCAAAACAAATCATTCACCACAGCCTGCAGTCTATGACAGTACAATATGCATAATATAGCAAGCGATTGATTAATCTACTAGGACAGTGCACTTTAAGTGTAATGTTCCTCTTGAGAATTTTATTAACCTTGGGCCAACTAAGATCCACAAAAAAAGTGGGCCAGGATGTAGAAACAGGTTAATGTCAAATCACTTCCTTCAATCAGATTTATAAGAAAAAATAGATATGGAGCTTTATGGTTTGAAACTTACTTCAGCTTCTTCTTCATGGTCGCTTCGACAACCCAATCACCAATACAATTCAAGTCTGTACCCTTTGGGAGGAGATCTATCTGGGTTCCGATAAAAAAAAAAAGAATTAGGAGAACGAAGCCAATCATTTAGAGCCAGGGATTTCATACAAGAAGGTAATTACCTTGGTGATAACCAATATTATTGGATTAGCGCCAACAAGATCACGAACACGAGACAGAAAACTGCCATTGAAATCCACAATGTCTACCTGCAAAGTTTCATCAAATCACTACCAAGGACCATCACCTACACTTGCTGACACAAGTAAGCAAAATCTAACGACTGCTTATGCAACTTAGCATAAAGTATAAAGCCTACCAGTTTGACAATCAGAGCTTTCTCAAGGCGCAAGTGAGACAGCTTCTCCCTTAGCTGCTCAGCTGTAACAAACTGCTTGCCACCAGCATAGCCACCATTACCTCCAACAGCCGTGATCATGCGTCCATGTGACAGAAGTTTACACCTCCCACATAAAATAGTTCTGAGCTGCTTATGCTTCTTTTTCTGCATGTATATCATGGATTAGGATGATTGATTGTGGTCGGGTTGGATTAGATCATTGAAGAAGGGTGCGTTCCAGCAAGATACATATAGAAACTCCACACGTACGTTACAATTCAAATCCCTGGTGATCGTTTAGTATTAAAAGAATATCATAGCGTCAAATTTTCCATAACACTTCGGGTCCCAGAAACTCAGCTAATGAAAATTGGAAGTAAATGTTGTAGAAAAAATAATACTGTACAATATTATGCCTTCTTTGATAAATTGTTCCAAAGTTAAAAACAACTGTTAGACCCACTACTCCGTTAGTTCAGTGATTGGGTTCCAAAAGGGCAATTGTACAATTGGTTTAGCGTTAAGATGGTACATCATCGAACAAAATTTACATTAAATTAAACAATCTTAGCATGAAATTGATTAAAATACATGACAATATAAACAACATAAAAATTTGAACATTTTCCAATTAGTAGTCCGCGCAAGCTGAAAAGACACATGGAAGTTCTATTACTGAGTACCAGAGCATATGTATCCTGATCCACATAACCCGGGGCATCAACTTCCACAGTCTGCAGTGGAGCTCCACATCCATAACACGAAGCAGCGGCTACACGGTTAAATCCATTATGTTCTTTCGTCTTCTTTTTCTGTGTCTTAGTCGAAGCAAGCACAACCTTGGAGGCCATCTTAGCCTGATGATGCTCAAGAAAGAGCTGACCGCGGGTCGAAGCAGCCGCACCTGTCCCTTCGAGTTCGGTTTCGGAAGCGAGCGCCGGGGTTGAGTGGCCCGGTCGCATTTGACGGGTTTGAGCATCCGGAAGCGGTGGCACCTGACATCTGATGACGATGGATAATTTTGAAGACGATGACGGATGCCACACCTTAAAATGGGGAGGAATTTGGGACTTCGAGGAGTTGGATTGCGGCGGGAAAGAGAGAGGGGAAAGGAATATAGAGAGGGATTTGGGCGCCATGGTTCGGGACTCGGGAGCTGAGAAGTTCAGAGAGTCTATCTACGAGCTCATTTCGTTTCTTTTTTTTTTTTTTTAGTAAATTACTCTAAACTTCCTTGAGGTCTTGGGTTTTAATTATTGGTAACCACTTTGTGTTAGTGCCCTAAACTGTAAATCTGTTAATAAATTGTTAACTGCTTGTTAACTTGTCAGCTTAATCACTAAATGATTCCAGACTGGACAAAAAACACTGCTTAATTAGCATCATCTAAGTTTCACTCTTCCAACTTCTATTTTTCTATATACGTCAATCCTAACTCATTTAATATGATCATGCTCCGTTTTCGAAAAAAAAAATATATATGATCATGCTCCAAATCTTCCACGCGTTTTAGGAAGTTGTTTCTGCTACGCAACACTAAAGGAAGGAGTTGTTCTTGGTTATAGACCATTTCTGGGTTAGGGTTGACGTTTTTAGGAAAATAGCAGTGGGATGATAGAAATTTAGATGGTGCTAATTAAACATTGTTTTTTTGTCCAACCTGACATCATTTAGTGACTAATCTGACAACTCATCTAGGGGTTAACGATTTATTAATGGAGCTATAGTTCGGGGGTTCGTAGTCAGAAATACCGTAACCTCAAAGTGGTATCTATAATTATGATAAGCACAAGATGGTTACCGGTATTATCCCAAAACCTCAAGGGGGTTCTGAGTAATTTACTCTTTTTTACCAATATAAATGTATATATATACATATTATAGATCAGAGATCCACCTTGGTACAAGAGAGTTCCATAGAAACATTACAACCAATATCAACATTTCTCCTCGTTATATGCGCCAATATAGGAGCACCTTCATTCCTCTCCCTAGGAATACACTAACACCTAAAGAAAACAAGTATACTAGCTAGGAATTGCACATCCTCCAAAAGCTCTCAATACTATTGTTCCCCTTATCCCTTCCTATACTTTACATAGCTTACAACTTCCATATTGTATGATAACAAGAAAATAGATCGAAAACCCAACTCAAAAGCAACCTTCAAGCCAAAACGAAGAGCCATCTTTCCGCCACAACCGCTTCACAACTTCCACCAGCCTTATGCATTGCCGATATCCTAACCTTCTCATCTACCCCCACACCGATCATACCCAAGCCAACTCCCTCCTCATTACCCACACTTGCATCAACTCGAACTGTAGGCACATCTTCTAGGAGACCTTTTGTATCTTCTTCTAGGTCCAACTCTTGAACTGTTGTTGTCCAACCCATTGTTGTTACAAGAAACTTCTCGCATGCTCCACCCCCCCCCCCATTACATCGAAATTGCTCGCGATGTACCTGACATCTTGCAAACCAGATACTCCATGAATTCACAATCAAAGTTTGAATTGTTAGTAGGGATAAGTTAACAAACAAGCCACCACCCAATCCTACAGAGCTGAATCAGTTCTTAGCAAAAGAGGGGGGTGCATATTACTGATGCTTCCAAACAGACTGCACCATTGAGCATAGAGCAAAAATGTGCAACAGATTATCAGGACCTTGACAAAATAAACATTCAGTATTAAGGGCTTCTTAAACTGAGCATCCAAGATTTCCCCGCACAGTATAAAACCATTAAGAAATTTCCATACAAAAAGTTTCAACCGAGGAGGTAAAGCACACTTCCTTACCCTGGCCATGATCCTACCTATCACAAGATTGCCTAAATAAGTTGCCTCAAAATTTCGAATGGATGAGAGAGCTAGATAATAAGCCCACCTCAGAGTAAGTTCTCCATACTTTGTTAATCCCCACTCCCACCCCCATCAGGTCTAACAAAAGATGGTAGTGGTATGCCCAGCATCAGATCTGCATCCTCACTTGGTAAGATCTCCCTAACTAATTTTGTCCTCCAGGATCTAGTATTGTGACTTATAAGGCTCGCCACCAAAGTGTTACAGTTAAAGGAATTTGGTAGTTTCCATAATGAAACCCGACCCCCTGGTTTGTTCCTTACCCACCTATCTCGTAGCCATGTTGTAACACCCCTACTTTGTAACCTCGTATTAACTAACATCATAGCATAATTAAAATTGGTTCATAGTGGAAAATAAAAGACAATTGTTCTAACTCCGGGTGCTACCGCCATCACTCACTCATATGAGTAATGAAGCGTCCACTTACCACAAATTACATTACCACTGTGATGACTCGAGATATATATCCGAAAGTGTATACAACATAAAATCCATACTAATCCATAATAAAGTAAAGTAAGCAGTCTAAATATCCCAAATCCGTGTACAACTACGGTACACAATACAACGTAATTATGATAGTGCGGTAACAAAAACATAAGGCTAGCTACCCAAAAGTCCTACACTCTGACTTCCGTCATGATCAAGCTTCTATGATATATTTGCCACAACGAGTTCAACACAACCGCTGAATATGCTAAAGTATGAACCTTATGGACCTTCAGACTCCTTAAGTTAATTAGTCGTCTTATCATACGGTTCATTACATGCTTTTCTGTTTTACATGTATATCATACAAGAACTATAATGCAATAAACACACAACAGTCCATCTAAATATTCACATCCAAATCCATAACAACAAGCACATATAATCTATACGATAAACGTGTGTATAAAATAACTGTACGAGTGTTGTTTCAGTCAAATAGTTCTCGTTTATTCGGTCTTCAAGGCTTTGAATAATTATCCATTGTACAAGAGTTATTTGAATCTCGTAATATTGATTAGATCGTGTCTAATAGTTTAATTCACTTAATATTTAACCACTGACAGTCGTCATGTTAGTAGACGACATGCCCTCAACACTTACCCCTGCAATAGCGGGTCACCAACGACAGTAACCGTCCCCTTTACGTGGGAACTCCGTCCAAAGATTAGTCTGATCTAATGGAATAACATACGAGTGGACCTGTAATAGTCATCCGCTCTATCATGATCACTATGCGAAACCAGGATTTCCTGGATTTCTCCTCATATACAATGTGGTTCACTATGTGATTAAGTTCTCCTAATCATCTCACCTAAGATCTGATTATGTCCTCTATTCGCTTGGCCAACTCGTAATGGAAGAATGTAACACCACATATGGGTAACTGTCCAACAACCTAGCTCTCAAACCATTCAGGGTTGAAAACTAGCCACTTTAGGCCCTCAATCCTCACTTGGGATTAAAAGTGGAAGGCCTTGTTGTTGTAGTCAACCCATATGTATCCTTATAAATCATTCACATTACTACTCATATCCCGATGTGGAATGGGGTATTGCATACTCCCCCACTCAAAGAACGCAACGTCCTCGTCGCAAGCCTAACATCCAAGTCCCATGGACCTCCTCGGTAGGTGTAGGGTAGATCATCCCGACACGGTCCCGAGTCAGTTCCGGTACCATTTGTAACACCCCATATGTGTAATTGTTCAACAACCTAGCTCTCAAACCATTCAGGCTCGAAAACTAGCCACTTTAGGCCCTCAATCCTCACTTTGGCTTAAAAGTGGAAGGCCCTGTTATTGTAGTCAACCCATATGTATCCTAATAAATCATTCACATTACTACTCATATCCCGATGTGGGAAGGGGTATTACAAAGAACATAAAGGTGTGTCGTGTACACGTACCCAAAAAAGAACCCTCTGAAATAATACTCTTCAGGCGCTTTATTGCAGTCAATCTCCACAAAAGCGAGTAGAGCACCGTCAAATGACCAGGGACTACGATCCCAAACCATGTGCATGCTGATATCGGAGAACTGAATAAGAAAAGGGCAGATCCAAGGGACCGCACAGTGACCAATTTCTCCAGCTGCCAAACCATGCTTAAAGTGCATCCCATCGCCCCTGGATCAATCTTCTAGTTGTGAAATAATTTCTTGAGCAAGCACCTTACGACGGAAGTGTTGGCTCCAGCTCAATTATATCATCCATGCCCATCATGGAGCCCTTCTCATGAGTTAGAGTTGGAACCAAACAACGATCACTAACTCATTAACACACTTATCTTTCGTAGCCATGAGCAATAAGAAAAACGAAGTAGAGAATGGGAGAGGGAGTTACACAGGAAAAAAGGCGTGAACGAGGAAGAGGATAATGAACAGACAAACATAATTAAACTTATATAGCAAAACCCTGCATGCAAAGATTAGACACTCTACTAATAGAACCTATATAGGCCATGCATGATGATTATCCCCTAAGAAACCCGTCAAATGCGACGGATAATGAAGACCACACAAAACTAACAGCCCCATGACAAATGGTTAACGTAAAGCATAAAAGAATAACGTGCCCTAGGGAAGGAAAAAACCACACCCACGCCTGGTAGGGGAAAAACAAAAAGTCGCAGGTAGGAGAACACTTCCGTCAGTAGGAGGAATGGTTTAGAGGATAATGTGTCAAAATCCAAACCAAAGATAACCTAGTTTGAGTCAGACTCAATATGGAAAATCTTATTCATATGCCTAGTTAACCTTGACTCGGGTACTGGGAAATGGGGCAGTCATATTTGTTGAGTTACATTAAGTCATCTATTAGGCCTGAGAATATTGGGCATTTCTTTACTATATCTTTATGTTATGACACTTACATATTGGATACATTGTTGCATAAATATCAGGTGGGATGTTTTCAACTGATGATAAAATCCCTCTTATGTCATCATGGATTCGACAATGCATATTGGTATAAGAGAAAAATGATGAGGTGGTGGAGAGTAGATGTGGGAGTGATTCTTAGCTAAAAAACTCTTTTTTAGATAATCCTGGTAACCAAAAGAGAGATTGTGAGAGGATGAAATACCCCAAACTAATAAAATATGGATTAAGTATTTAATCACATTGATTAAGGCCTAAACATGCCTTAAAAGTCAACTAAGAACAACAGTGGTCAACACAAAGCAAGATGTTGCACCCTTCGACTGTTCAGGGTAAATAAATACCCAAATGAACTTATTAGGACCTAAGATTTTGTCCTAAGCTCATTAACACATTACTAAACATATTACAATTGTTGGGCAACACTCCAACACAATAAACAAGCACTTTCATGCTTCAAGGTCGAGTAGAGCAAAAATGTGCTCTAAGAAAACCTTAAAGGTCTAATGACCTCTAAATGATATAAAATTGGATTCCATGATCAAATATCATTTAAGGAACACAACAAAACCATTCTCAAAGAAAACCAAGCTCAGAAACACCAACACAAAATGTGCACTAAAACACCTTAAAGCACGTTTTTGTGTAATTGCCTTCTAAATTGGTTTTTAATGGACTTAAAGGTTATAATTACCTTTAAATATGATAATATATCATATTAGGAATTTAATTCTAGAAATTTACAAATTTTTACAAATTTAATATTAAAATATTAATAAAACCCTAAAAGAGGGCCCGTTTGAGTCAACATTGACTAAGAATGGTCAAGAGGTCAAAGTTTGACCACTTGGACCACATGAGGTCGACAGCCACAAGCAGGGGAAGCCTGTTTTCGCCACTTGCAAGCACAAGGGACAAGTCTCCAACACCACTCCTTAAATTAAGGAGACTACTTTTACCTTTCTTATACTATAGTATAAACAATACACACTTGCTCCTTACTGATTAAGGCTTCAAAAAACGTGTGGGACTTCCTTTCCCCTCCAATAACCGATGCCACTCTCCTTTAGTGAGTCATCAAACACCCAATATAATAAACAAAGCAAATAATGAGTTTTAAGGCAAATTTGACCTACCTTTCTCATTTGCCTTGCTTCCTAGCCGACACAAGGCCTCCTCCATCCTCTCTTTGCTTCTCCAAACCGTGGCTACCATTCCAAGAATAGAGGAGAACACCAATTGACATAGATAAGCTTATTAAGCCATTTTATGTTCAATTTCTTCACAAATCTTTCTCCTTTCGGTGGATCTAAGCATCAACCATTTCCATCCATGGATCTAGGTTGTTTTGGAGGTTAAATGAAGGGGGAATCTTGGCCTTAACAAGGGAAGAAGGTGGAGAAAGCTAATCTTGTTCTTAAGGTACAAAAATGTGCTTTAAGCACTTATCTTTTGATTCTCTTTAGATCCGGTTGTAAAACCTGTTCTCATAGCCTTATAATCTTCTTCTTAACATACTTATTCAGTGGATCTATCAAGAGCTTCAAGGTATAGCCGGATCCAAGCCAAAAACACCATTTTTGGCATTTTAAACAAGGTAAAAATTAGCCATCTTCGAATCTAAGTTATACCGGTTTCAAGCCTTGGTTTAGTAGCTCTTTTGATGCTCTTTTGCTTCTGTAAATTTAGGTCGAAGACAACCCTTGGTCACCTTGTTATTCTAAGGTAAATTTCACCTTGAAATATACATTAAAACACTTCTTATGGTTGGATCTTGCTTGGAGGCTAACTATGCCTTAATTGCTGTTTGAAAACTTGTAAAAGAAGTTGTGGAAATTTTATTCCTAAGCAGCCGAAATCAAACAAGACCTAAACTAGGCAAAAACAAGGTATAAATCACTTAAACCTTCACTTGGTATATTAATATGTAATTATACATATGTGTATAATTTGTGCTGTGAGTGAATGGGTTAATAAGGTCTTATTTTGACCTTAGGTGATTAAGGAATGGTTTAGTAAATTTTATAACTAATTAAACAAGCATAATTGTCAAATTTAAGACATTATGTGGAAAATTGGTAATTAATGGAACAATATGGGAGAGGCCGAAAGTTTAATGCATTTTTGGACATTTATGTGTAATTTATTTTATAAGCTAATGTTTGTAATAAGGCCATGTACTTTAGGCCATTTTATTTATGCATTTATAAGGTTTTATTTAAGTTAGGTGGTATATATGCATTACCGCATATTATAAGGGGTTAAAGTGTAATTAAATTAAATTTGGGGGCTTTATAATAATAAGGCTGAAAATTAGAAGTTAAAAAGGATTTAAAATAAAGTTTATAAGATTTTGTAAAGTTTTGGGGTTAAATGGTAATTTCTGAAGAATATGGTTATAAACATAATTATAAGGAATTAATGGTCAAGGAAATATTAAGGAGGTCAACCTTGACCATATGGTAGGTTTTGACCAAATTAGATAAGTTAAATAACTTATTTAAGGTTTTATAATAAGTTATGTATTCAATTGTATCAATTTTATAACATATGTGGTAAATATGTTTTTAGCGAAAATAAAGGGTGTAAAATGGTATTATAAACACCCATGGGCTATTAGGAATTTTTAGGAATTTATTGGGTTGATTTTAGAATTAGAATGAACTATATATGTATAATATATAGTTATTATGTCATTATGACACTTTGTATTAAAAGATGTGGTGGAATGGTAATAACCGATTATATATGGGTTAGTAAGGGTAATTATAACCCTTTGGTGAAATTTGGTGATTTTTAGAATTATATAAGAGTATTTAATAAGATATGTGTATAATATATAGTTTTAATGATATTATCAAACTATATGTTATAAATTGGGCCAAATGGCAATTATAGAACATATATGGGTCTGTTCGGAATTTTACAAAATATAACCATAGGTTATACCCTTTTTTATAAGATAGAAATGTTATATTAAATGATATATATATATATAACATGGTATAAATAATGGGGTGATTTTGTAAATAAAGGAAACTGTGGTTTATGGAAAAGGATAAGGTTTAATATATGTGCCTATGCGGCAATAATATAATTAGGTTATAAATTAAAGGGAATAAAAATATCATAATATATGATATTAGTATATGGTATAACTTTACATAATGTCATGTGGTCAAAATAGAATTTAAATAAATTCAAGGGCTGTGCCGAAATATTAAAGGTAGGAAAATGAATTTTAGACTAAGGTCTATAATGTTATAACAATTATATGGTTTAGATGGAATTAATAAAAGTAAGGATATTCACATTAAGTAATGTGACAAACTATAAGTAAATAGGATTTATAAACTAAGGAATTTGTTAATTAAACCTTGGGGGTTGTGAAGATACAACATAAAATGTTACATAATATTAGGATAATAATCTTAATATAAGTTGTATATTATAGTACAACTAAAGGGAATAATCATCTAATAAAAGATGATAAAAATGTAACATATAATATAAGAGTTTTTAACTCATGAAACTTACCTATATGGTAAATATATACTTATACAAGAAATATGTATACAAGGATGAATATATATTATGGTTAGAAACCACATAATGTAATGTTGATGGGTATTACAAAAAATGGTTACAAACTACAAGTTATAGTTTTGGAATGCAAATATAATTTGCTAAAGATACTGGATTATATAATACAATGTATTATAATGGATGATGGAAAAACAAAACCTTAGGAAAATGATACTAAGGTGAAATGTATAGTATATGATTAAGATATACATGCGATATAGTGATAAACTATATGATATACAAATGTGTATTAAATTACAGACGATAATAAACGTTTAAAGTTAAGTATATTAATATACTCGACGTAATCACGCATGAAATATGACGTTTCTCCAAATTCCGAGTTAAGCCGAAAACCCGACAAACGTTGACAGTTGATAACGGGGGATTAACCGGGAGGTAATAGCGACGGTACGGGGTACCGTAGAGTTAAGTTGTTATACGGGATTCTAATCAGTAGCGTTATGTATTGTTAGACTGCTAGAGACGTCACGAGGAGCATCGGATCTAGCTGAATCATACTCCACCGTAATACTTTCAGGGTGAACGGTATGTTATTTATGTGGCTTGATTGTCTCTGAGGATTTCCTCAGTTCAACATTGTGTGAAAATCTGTGATAAGATTGAATGTCTGCTTGTGTGAATTAATATGCTTGAGTTGTGTATTAATGCTGATTTATTATTACTGTTGTACGATAACAGTACCGTTCGTATATATATGAACATATTATAAAACGAACTAGCGGCAGTGATGCTATCTTATATGTGTAATATAAGGAATGTAAGTAAAACGTTGTAGCATTAGGATAATAAGATATATAAAATATCTGAGACTCATATACGGAGCATTGGCCTCTTTAACGCCGCTCTCGTATCTAGCACTGGATCCCGAGTCGACATACTCAGGATTGGACTACGACCTTAGTCTGCTGTGTTAGAAAAAAAAAGTAAAACGATGCGATGGTATAGATAAGTTTATCAAGAGGATGTGGCTCTTGCTGTGAACTGTGATCCATTAACGATACTAGGATACCGTGTGGTAACCGTAAGTATCTGGATAAATTCCCAACGAACTACAGATTGTTCGTAGGTCGTAGACTCTACCGCTGGAGTGGCTACTGCCGTGGGTGACCCGCCATAGGAGATGGGTAACTTAGAGACACGTCGTTTTAACGAGACGTTGTCATTAGGCATGACTGAACAATTACAAACGACTATATTAGCTCGTACATTAGGCGAACATTATTTGGGCTTGTATGCCAAGACGGGAAATTATACTCGTTTATAATTCTCATCGTTTCGCCTTGATGCTCATGGTTATGCTTTATAAATATGTGTGGTATGTTGGTGGATTTGTTTGAACGAGCCATTGTGCTCATATTGTGTGTTGTGAACTGGTTGAGTCGAGTCGCTGAACTCATGTGTAGATTATGGTGGACTGTTTGGTCGAGTGAGTCGCCGTACTCAATTATGAATTATTAAGTGTTTGTTGGAATGGAGTCTCCGTACTCATATAAGCGTTGTAACGCTTTCAGTGGTTTATTACGATGCGATGTGTGAAGCCGGGGGCTTGTTTGTTATTTGAGTTTACTGCAATATATATTGTTGCTTTACAGTTTTAACATTAAACTACTTGCATGAAAATGATTTGCATGCTCTCGACCAATTAACTGAGGGTCCGAGGGGGCATGACAGTCATGTAGTAACATACTCAGCAGGGGCTGATTCCATACCACAAACAACCATTTTTGCAGGTATGCAGCTTCCGGTGTCGGCAAAGAGAGGGACGCGCTGGGTAGTTTAATTACAGTTGTTTTAAATATGCAATGTTGTATTTTGATACGAACTTATAAACGTGTATAGGATTGGGATACTTAGAATGCTCACTGTGAATGTATTTTATATTGGTTTGGGAAGGATAGATCTATCTCTTGTTGTCACTGTGGGAAATTGTTTCGTATTTAAGATATATCAGTAAGCACGTTATTACTCGTATGGGCGAGTAAGAACGGTGACACCAGTAGTTCAATTGTTGAGATTACCGCTGCGATTATAATGTTAAGTAAGATGATTAGGAGCCGATTAGAGTAGGAGTGTTACAGAGGATGTAAAAAAATAGTATTTGTTAGTGGGTGGAATCCACTTTTCTTATTGTGGATGCCTTTAGCTCAAAGTATATGTAGCTATCTTTGGTTACATTTGTAGTGGTATAGTTTGTCTACAGTAAATGTACATGTTTTGTAAGCTTACTATATAGTTTAAGAAATTAGTATGTACATCTAGTATAATTTTAACAATATTAGAATTCAATGTATACCTTTATATATACATCCGTACTGTTTTTATATGCTTACATACAATTTTTATAAAGTAAAAGTACATATATGTAGCCATCTATAGCTACATTAGGATGTAGCCCAGAAATTTCCCTGATGATGTACTTATCTATCGATTACCAACACAACATACTTCCACCAAATGGTGTATCTTTTGATCCACTCTGTTCGGGTTTTGCAAAATATTCTGGTAGTTGTTTTGTGCTGGCATATTTGTAGCATATCTGATGGTTGTTTTGTGCATATTTGTAGTTGTTTTGAAAATTATTGTTTGATAGTGTGGTATTTTTGCAGCATAAGTTAGTTAAGTTATTACGTGCATTATGTTACCATCTTCTGTACTACAATTTAAATATAAATTTACAGTTTAAAATGATATTTTGTTAAAAATAAATAAATAAAGTAACTACTACAAAAGCTATAAGATAAGTAATTTGTTACCATCAAAGGTCCGTACATACCTTAATCTTTATAAACTTAGTACAATAGAAGTTAGTAAAACATAAACTACCGCTTGATCAAAATTCAACTGCAATTAATATTAAAATGTTTCCATTTTTACTCTTAGCTGGTTGTTTCCCCTTTTTTATGCGGATTTTGATTTGTGTTGCTCACCTAACCCGTTCACTCGTTATCTATTTTAATATGTAATAAAATATTTATGATAAAGTAAAGTATGAGAGCAAAAAATAAGGGAAATTAAGAAACTTGAAAATTCAAGAAATAATTTCACAGTCGTCTAACATACATGTTGTGTGCCTCTTTCATTCTCTTCACTCATATTAATTTTGCAACCCTAACTGGCAAACAAGAAAGATACATGCTCTGTGCCTTAGTTTATTCTCTCCACTTACGGTAATTTTGCAATCCTAACTAGAAAACTAGGAGATACATGCTCTGCACATAAAAAGGTGAGCAACATAAATGCGGTACACATACCACATAGTAAATATGCTATATCCGAATAGACAAAAGAAAATATGCCAAATTATGACATTTATGCCAAACAAAAATGCTAGCCCAAAATGTCACATAAATGACACAAACAAACTGGGTTAGTTCTCTAATTCATAATCATGAATTTAAATTTCAATAACATACCATTTGGCGATATCATTTTGATAGTTGATTATATGGCTTTCAAGATTTACTATCTTGTTTGAGATGTTGATAAAATGATTGACCTTGATTCAGATAGTGACTCAACCTCTAAAAAATATGAAGTTAATTGGAATTATAAGTTTTTAAATTGTTGATTTGGTTTTTAATAATTAAAACAGTAAGTTATAAGAAGATAGTTGGTGTATTTATGATATACCCAACTAATGGAATGTTAGGTAGTCTCTTGATGTTTCTTATAAAGAAAGCACGACCCTAATGTTAGTTTTAATCAACTATGTGTTTTGTATTCCTTGGTTATTGATGAGGTATCTCTAACTTTTATGTAACCTTTTGATGATATGTAGGGTTATGCTTCATGTTACTCAAGTGAGAGTGAAGGGGCTGATCCTATGCTATAAAGAGTTGGTACCATGTTCAATTCATAGCATCAAAACCTACAAGGAAACACAGGAACATCTTAAGGTTTGGGTAAAAATGTCTCATTTCCCTCTTGTAATCCTCCTAGAAATTAGTGTTTTCCATTTTCTTATTAATATGTGGGATAGGTTTCGGGTTGAACTGTGTGTCATCTTGTGCCACATTATGTTACCTTCGTGTGAATTTATTATCTTATAAAATCCCTTTGGGTCATGACAAGTAACATCTGGGCTAGGTTGAAAAAATTGTGAGAGATCCAAGGCACCTATTCAATATCGAACAGTTAAACTAGCGTGTGAATTTCAATTATTCAGATACTTAGGTTCATACAGTCATGTGAAAGAATATCTTTCGGGGACCACTGAAGGTAAGCCTATTAACATGGTGATAAGTGTATAAATGAAAATGTTTTAAGGGTGTAATTATGTTATTATCAATGTTTATCATGCTCATTTCTTCACTTTAGCTAGTTTTCCTCTAGTTTTATGTTTTATTGATATTCTTACACTTTTGTTGTTTAAACATCAGGATAACTTAGGTAGGAGCATAGTAGACAAAAAGATGAGCCAAAATCGGAGCTAAAATGAAGAAGATGTGCTCATTTGTAATCCTACTCGGGCCTCTATCTGGGTCTACAGGCTCAAACCAACCCCTAAAATGAGCTAGTGGACAATTTCGACACTGGTCCAGGTATCTGTCCAGGTATATAGACCCGGACCAAAACATTCCTTCAAATTTTAGGCGAGTACACATACCCAAACCATAATTTAAAGGCGTACGGGGTAGTAAATCCGCACACAAGTCCATACGTAAGAAAAAAGTGACCAAAAATGCGCCATGACGGTCTAGTCCAAGTATATAGACCCTGACACAGACCCGGACCACTCACAAAAACAGTAAAATCGACATATTAAAACGTGAAAGAAAGATGAGGAAAGAGGCAGATTCAGCTGGGCACGGGACGAGAACGGGAGTAGAGGAAAGAAAGGAAGAAAAGAAAGAACAGAGGAAAGGAAGAAGAAGCCCACTTCCATTGAAGATTCCTCGCCTCATCTATGACTATTTCTCACCCTTTTGTTCTCTTTCACTTCCCTAATGTCTGAGTAATCTCATTTTGTACCTTGGGATGACGTTTTAACCCGGAATCCCCGAACTATGCTTGAAATACCTTATTTCACTTAATATAGTTGTTTTAGCTTATTGAATGCTCTAGCTTGATCATTTATGACATTTATGGTGATTCATAGCAATATGTGGTTTTGAGTTAGGAATTATGAACAGAGAGAGAGAGAGAGAGAGAGAGAGAGAGAGAGAGAGAGAGAGAGAGAGAGAGAGACCCTAGGTTTTATCTCCTAGATTAGTTGGTGAATCCTTTTGCTATTATTGAGAACTTGTGATTAATGCTCATTAGTGACTTGAATCCAACTTGAATTAAGGGGTGCAATTAGCTTCGTAAGATTTGACTTATCCATGATTTGGAATGTCATTATATTAGTTCTAATACACAATTAGAGTGAAGTGGGATTAAAGGCATGTTTGGGTAAATTTAGGTAATTACAATCATCCCCACCTATCTTAGTTAGTCATTTCAATTTTTTTGCTTTATGTTATTTCCATATAACTCACAAAACACTAAAAACCTCAATTTACTACATTTTCATCTTTATATTTATGTACATTTACTAAACTAATTTGACTAGATATACTCCAAGTCACTACGTAATGACAAAACCCACTCACCACTACACTACTACTCACCCTTAGAAAATCCTTTTCATCAAATGAGACGTCGTCCGGGACTTGAGCTTAACTGTTTAGCTCATTATAAGTTTAGTTTTTGTACATCTTTTATTTGCCCCTTCTTTCTATATAATTTTCTTTTCTTTTAACTTACTTTGTTCTGATGATCAGATACTACAACCAAGCAAGAGGTTGGTTTGGCTATTCTTATGACTCATATAACTATAATCAATGGATTACGTGTCAAAGATGTGAAGGAGACCATGAGAGTTCTCATCGTCTTGTTGCCATCTCCATAATGGAGGACTTATTCAAAGATTTTAAATCATCTTGCAATTCCAAAATCTTCTGAGCAAGACATCTCCAATATGGACTAGCTGAAGATCAATGCAGACATGCAAGAAACCGATGCATGAATTATAGCTAAGCTAGATCATATATTGCAACAACTTTAGAGCAAAAAAGTTCATCAGGAGGAGTAGCCTACTGAAGACTTGAGTCACCCTCCCTCTCCTACCTTGTTTTAGCTAGAGACTTCACTGCCATTCAACCACGTTCTTGAGCCTCACGATGAGCCAGAGGAAAGTTCCCACCTCAAAGTCAAGGATCCCTTTCCACACTCTGAAGTTGGTTATCACAAAGAACCTCCCTTTGAGCTTTACCCAGACATTGAGGATGTTCACATCCTCAAATATGAGGATGACGCGCCGTCATCATTTGATTTTCACTTGGAAGATCATTGCCTACCCCACCTACGCACCAGTTATGTAAAGTGGAAGCTCAGCTTTCACCCGCTAAGTGTAGAGACAATAATTCTGCTTGACCTTGGACCAAAACTAGAATTCAAAGCCCATCTCGGAGTCCTCTCTACACCACTCAATGAAGATATGGATGCCTTCATCCTTAAATTTGAAGACGAGGCTCCACCACAGTTTGATCCTTGCACCAAGGATAGTGCCCTCAACACATCCACATGAAGCAAGATCGGTGAAGTTTACACTTTTTCATCTTAAGTGTAACACCCCTACTCTATTCGGCTCCTAATCATCTTAATTAACAATATAATCGCAGCGGTAATCTCAACAATTGACTACTGGTCACCGTTCTTGCTCGCCCATACGAGTAATAACGTGCTTCCTGATAAGCTCTTAAATACGAAACATTTTCTCGCAGTGACAACAAGAGATCGATCTAAACTCCCCAAACCAATATAAAATACATTCACAGTGAGCTTTCTACGTATCCAAAACCTATACATGTTTCTAGGTTCGTATTAAAATGCAACAGTGCATGTTTAAATAACTGTAATCAAACTACCCAGCGCGTCACTCTCTTTGCCGACACCGGAAGTTGCATACCTGCAAAAATGGTAGTTTGTGGTATGGAATCAGCCCCTGCTGAGTATGTTATTACCTGACTGTCATGCACCCTCGGACCATTCAGTTATTTGGTCGAGAGTATGCAATTCGTTTCCATACAAATAGTTCAATGTTGAAACTGTAAAGCAACAATTATATTGCAGTAATCTCAAATAACGAATAAGCCCCCGGCTTCACACATCGCATCGTAATAAACCACTGAAAGCGTTTACAGCGCTTATATGAGTACAGAGACTCCATTCCAACAAACACTTAATAATTCATAATTGAGTTCAGTGACTCACTCGACCAGACACCCAACCACAATCCACACATGAGTACGGTGACTCGACACAACCAGTTCGCAACACACAATATGAGCACAATGGCTCGTTCAAACAAATCCACCAACATACCACACATAACCACTAAGCACAACCAATGAACAGCAAGGCGAAGTAACGAGAATTATAAACGAGTATGAACTCTCGTCTTTGGCATGCAAGCCCAAATAATGTTCGCCTAATATACGAGTTAATATAGTCGTTCGTAATTGTTCAGTCATGTCTAATGACAACGTCTTGTTAGAACGACGTGTCTCTAAGTTACCCGTCTCTTATGGCGGGTCACCCACGACAATAGTCACTCCAGCGGTAGAGTCTCCGTCCTACGAACAATCTGTAGTTCGTTGGAAATTTATCCAGATACTTACGGCTACCACACGGCGTCCTAGTATCGTTAATGGATCACAGTTCACAGCAAGAGCCACATCCTTGATAAACTTATCTATACCATCACATCGCTTTACTATTCTTTTTTTTTTCTAACACAGCAGACCAAGGTCGTAGTCCAATCCTGAGTATGTCGACTCGGGATCCAGTGCTAGATACGAGAGCGGCGTTAAAGAGGCCAATACTCCGTATATAAGTCTCAGATATTTTATATATCTTATTATCCTAATGCTACAACGTTTTACTTACGTTCCTTATATTACACATATAAGATAGCATCATTGTCGCTAGTTCGTTTTATAATATGTTCATATATACGAACGGTACTGTTATCGCACAACAGTAATAATAAGGCAGCATTAATACACAACTCAAGCATATTAATTCACACAAGCAGACATTCAATCTTATCACAGATTTTCACACAATGTCTGAACTGAGGAAATCCTCAGAGACAATCAAGCCACATAAATAACATACCGTTCACCCTGAAAGTATTACGGTGGAGTATGAATCAGCAAGATCCTATGCTCCGTGCGTCATCTCTAACAGTCTATACAATACATAATGCTACTGATTAGCATACTGTATAACACACAAAATTCTACGGTACCCCGTACCGTCACTAATACCTCCCGGTTAACCCCCGTTATTAACTGTCAATGTTTGTCGGGTTTTAGGTTTAACTCGAGGTTGGAAAAGTGTTATATTACAAGCGTAGTCTTGTCTCGTATATTAATATACTTTATAGTTGAGCTTTTGTTATCGCATGTAACCTAATGTATGTTTGTACATCATATAGTTTGTTTCTATATTTCATGTATGATTCTTGTCATACACCATACATTTCACCTTAGTATTTATTTTTCTAAGGTTTGTTTCTCTCTTTTTTTTTTCTTTTTCCCAAATTCAATGTGGTAAACAATACTTTGCATTATCAATCCTTATTATCACATGTACAGTCCTAACATTCCATATCCAATGTTTGTAATTCTTTTCCCTTTATCATACGTCATTTTAATTATGAAAATATATGGTCATTAAACCATATTATATTTCCTCCACAACACATATTTTTTATGTGTATGTATTCATGGAACTATTTCTTATATGGCAATTCTTATAATATATTTCATTCTTTTTAATGAATACCTCTTATATTACAAATGTTATAATTCTTATAACATTAAAACCATATTATAAAGTTCATTCAAAAATATTAATATTTCCGAACAGCACCTATGTTCCTTAATTATTTACAAAATCCTCCACATAATTTATACCATGTTATATTATAGTTATATAACATATATTTTGACAACTATGCCATTAAAACAATTATAACTTATAGTTATATATTGTTAATAAATACCAAACAACCCTTAAAACTCTCGGTATTAATTAATTCCCACCAAACTTCCATAATTTACAACTCAACCCCAAATTATATTTCCTTGTTACACTTATAGTATATACTTTATATTATAATCCTTATTCCTTAATATAATTATAACCCATGGTTATATTTTCTCAAAATAACTGAACAGACCCCATGGTCTATTTAAATTATTTCTCCACCACTTAACTTTCTATATTCACCAATTTCCCCTCTCTATAACATATTTTTCTAATTCCATTAAAATCATATATTATACATATGTCCTTATAAAACCTTGTATATAATTCCAAAAATCACCAAACTATACCAAAAGGTTATAACATTATTCCTAACCTTATACTTTCTCTAAATATCGATTTTACCACTATGTTACCCATTTGTAACAATATTATGAAATACCTTATATTATACTTATTTAATTCATATTAACTCCAAATTTAACCAAATCAATTCCTAAAATTTCCTAATAACCTAAGGTTTGTACTAAACTCCTTTTAGTACCCCAAGTTTTCGGAAATCACAATACCACCCCAAGTCTTATAAATCTCTTACAATTTAATAAGTATCTTATTATAAGGTAGTATTTTAATTTCTAAAATTCTCCAAAGTTGGTCAAAGTCTCCTATATAGTCAACTTTGACTTCTAATACCAATTGGGACTCAAACTTTCGGTAATTACCAACAATACCCCATACTTTTCTATTTTTACAATTTTGACCCAAAACTTTATAAAATGTTATAATTTTTATTAAATTTATTTAAAAATGCTAAATTGCTCTAAATTAAGCCCACGGCTTTCTAAATTCCTAGTAATTACGAATTGGCCCCAATTTTAATTATAAGCATAAATAAACTAAATAAGCTTATAAACTTAAATTAAAATGGCCTAATGACATGGCCTTATTACAACCTTTGAACTTGCAAATAAATTACACAATAAATGTCTCAAAATATAGCATATATTCAGCCTCACCATGGCTTAATTATTTTTCCACATAATGTCATAATTTGACCATTATGTTAATTAAATCTCTTAAATGACTAGCTTAATTTATCTTAGCCATTTTTTTCCATTTTTAGGTCAATATGACCTATATTTGAAGTTTCACTCTCGGCCATGTATATATATACTTGGAAATTACAAAAATCATAAGTTTAAGGTGTTTATACCTTGATTATTCCTTGTATGGGCTCGGTCACTTGTAGGAAAATTCACCACTTGATTTAGACATGTTTAATACACAAAAACGATATGGTTACACTCCAAGCTTGAGCTTAACCATAAGGAATAATTAATGTAAGATTTAAGGCAAAAATCACCTTAAAAATGCAAGGAGTGTTCAAGGTGGTTTCGATCTGAACCAAACACACCACAAGGTGTTAGATCCACCATATTGACATAGGAAATAGTTAGATCACGAAATGCTACCTTGTTATTAGGTTTTACCTTGGAAAAATGCCTTAAAAGGGAGTATTTCTCTTGGATCTTGGTCACCCTTGCTCCAAATGGCTAACCAACTGAATGAACATGTAAATATGAAGATTATGAGTGTATAAAATCATAAAAATCAGAGGAAGAAAACCGCATGAAGAGTGGAGATCCTTAAGGTATGTTTTTACCTTAAAATGTAGATTTGAACAACATTGGTCCCTCTACTGGTATCAACCGAGTTTAGCTCTTGTTCTAACCTTAGAACACTGAGAATAAGCCATAGGAATTGATGAGCCACGAAATCTAGGTGTTGGTAGTGAAGAGATGAAGAAAAAGGGCTAAAAATGACATTAAAACACTTACCTTAAGAACTTAGGAGCTAGATTTGCCTTCCATGCTCAAGAACAAGCTTTGAGAGCTTCAAAGGAAGGGAGGAACTCGGCTGGGAAGGAAATCGGACAAGGAAGGAAGGAGAAGGTGAGAAAGGTGGGAAATAATGTAAAAAGTAAAGGTTACTATTCTAAATTGGAGATTAGGTAGTAATTTGTCCCCAAAATCATTGTATGCTGTCTCCTCTCTTATTGCAGCCGATCTCCATGGTCCAATTGAGTCAATTAATTGACCATTGACCATGCTTGGTCAATATTGACTCATGCGGGCCCCACTTTAGGGTTTTATTAATATTTTAATATTAAATTTGTAAAAATTCGTAAATTTCTGGAATTAAATTCCTAATATGATATAATATGACAAAATATAATATTTAAGGATAATTATAATTTTTAAGCCCATTAAAAATCAATTTAAAAGGCAATCTCACAAAAACGTGCTTTAAGGAGTTTTAGCGCACATTTTTGTGTCACAGGGTGTTCCTGAGCTTAGTTCTCCTTGAGAACGGTTTTGTTGTGTTCCTTACTTCATTATAATACTTAGGAATCTACTTTGGATCCTATTTGAGGTCACACAACCTTTATGGTGTCTTAAAGCACATTTTTGGCTTTACCGATCTTAAGGCGTGTTTTGCCTTGTTGAGATCTTTTAGATTGTTCCCCAATAATATTTAGGTGTTTAATAATCATATTAGATCATTAATAGATCATTTAATTATATTTTAAAGGTTAGGGGTATTTCATTAAGTGTTGAGGTAACATTTCCATTTGTTTTGGGTAATTCTTTAAAGATAAATGATGTCTGTCCAACCCACCTGTTGAAGCCAACTTCAACATTCATATTCAATCCTGAATGACTTCAAGGTGGTAGGGTCTAGCCAAAGACCTTAAAGACAGGTCATTTCCTGAGAAGTAGCCCAAATGAAATTTCTTTTATTTATTTTACATCGAGTTCTCCTTTGATTTTGATTTTTTTGCTGACTCTTAACCCTGTTTGTAGTTGGTTGCTTCTTGTGTTTTATGCAAGTGCAATTTCTTGTCTACACCGTAACCATGCTATGCTACTGTGAGGATAAACCTCAAGTTTGGGGAAGTTCTTACAATGCAAGCAACAACACTATAAAGGGAGTACTAGTTTTATTTTGTTCCTCATGTCCTATCCTATCCTTTAGTTTTCTTATGCTAGATTATGCCACTGTGATAGCTTTTGTGCTTAAACGCTTGTTTGTGTCTTTTGTGTTATCTCTTTGGTTTAATTTCCAAAAAGGTCTTCTGAATCCTTCTACGGTTGGTCTTATGAGTAGTGAGGATACTGTTTAGTCCAAGTGTGAGGGATTTGACCTTTTCCGGGAAAATGGACTTAAATGCTGGCTTATTTTGTGTTAAAAAAACAAAAACTTGGGTCTATGTGCAACGGGTTGTTCTTATTGAGAAAAAATGCTCTTATGAATTGTGGGATAAATCACTCAAAATTTTCTTTCTGATTACTTTTGAGGAGCTGATGAGTGCATAAATTAGCATGTTTTACATGTACAATTCATATGGTTTATCAATGATTATCATGCTCATTTCTTCACTTCCGCTAGTTTTCCTTTAGTTTGGTTTTATTGGTGTTCTTAAACATTTATATTTTAAACATCAATAATAAACTAGATATACGCAAACTAGAGAAAGAGAGGAGTGTGTGGTCGCTAACGTATCTGAAATCGGAGCTAAAATGAAGAAGATAGATCAAAAACAATGATGCACAGACCGACCTCCCCACAGGTCGGTCGGACTTGTATTTTGGTCTTAGCGTTTGACCGACCCAGGAGACCGCCTTAGTGGGTCGGTCGGTGGTCACGACTTATGACCGACACAAGTGATCGCTCAGTGGGTCGGTCGAGCTTAATTTCCGCACGCGTTTTCATCCAGAGTCAACCGCCCTAGTGGGTTCGTCAGACAAATTTTTTGCCCAAATTTGCATTTTTAAAAGATGAAAGAAGGGAAAGAAGAGAAAGGAGGGAGCGACACACATTTTTTTTTTTGTTATTGTTCTTAATGTATGATTATTATTGAGCATTAATGACTCTAATGGAGAAATAGCCTCCTTGTACCTAGGGTTAGGAATTTTGCCCCAAAATTCATAAAACCCCATTGTTGAATACTGAACTCTTTCAATGCTTTATTTTAGTTATTGTGCTTAATGAAAGACAATTATTGAGTATTTATGCTCTTAAGTTTGTCTGCTTGTGATTTAGGGATATGCTTTGGGTTTGCTCAATGTGTTATCTTTGTGGGTTTCTATTGATGGGTTTGCGGATCCCGTGGGGAGTAAATCAATGTACTCGCTTGTCATGGAATTTGAGATGAGACTACACTACAACTTAGGGGAACTTATGCTTAAAACTATCGGCTGACTAAATGTTTGACAAGTCGTCGATTCCCAACTCAATTGGTTAGGACTGGTAGACCAATATTTGGTTATTAATTAATTAAGTGTTCGCGTTATTTAGCTATGAGTTCATGAATCAAAAATTGGTAGTAAAGGTGAAGTGGGCAAAGATCCATCTTGGGGTACATGTATCTTAGATTGGTCAGTTTAGTTTTGTTGCTTTCCTTTATTTTCCCGTTTAACAACCAATACCAAAAACCTTAAAATTTACCACACTTATCTTTTTGTATAGATTTATATGTACATTACTTAACTGTTAAGAAGCTAAATAGTTGTGAAATATTTATGAATACAACACTTGTTGTACTACTTCAACTGGGTTCACTCCCATTAGTTTGCAAGATATATTCATTTATATTTTACACATTATTGGAGTATGACTTTTTGGATGTGCCTTGCTTTGCTTTTTATCGCCCTCATATGAACATTATAAAGATATGTTGCTCTTTAATGACAAACCTCTGGTGCTCCATGAGATAGTGGATCACTTTATCTCCACTAAGGTGTGGATACTTGTCATCGACTCAAAGGGGAGTCATCATTGGGTGATGAAGATCATTTGACTCCTCATGGTGACAAGAAGAAAGGGAAGAGTAATAAAAGCAACGTAGAGTACTATAAATGTCATGGTCATGGACATTTTAAGTGTCATTGCCCATTGTCTTAATAGGAGCATGAGAATCAAAAAATTATTAATGTTAGCGTTGTCAAAGATAGTAGAGCATTGACTATTGGAAAGGATCCAAATTATGGTCAATGGGTTTTGAATTCTAGTTGCTTTAATCATATTTGTCGTGATCGTTCCATGTATGTTAAATACATATCCATTAACGATGAAGTGGTGTGCATACTAAACAACAATACTTGTGTGGTTGTCAGCTTAGGGGATTAAGACAAAACACATATGATGACGAAATGAGTTGTCTCAAAATTGAGAGACACATTTCCAACGTGTCATGAATTTCTTGTCCATGGGTGTCTTGGATGCAAAAGGAATACAATTTTTAGAAATAGATTAGATGATGACAGTTCATGTCTAGGATACAATAATAGTCAAAGCGAGGTTGAACAAAGGGTTGTGTGTGCAAGATCCTGGCAAATAAAACAATGGGATCGTTATCATTTGTACTTCGAGTTATTGAGCATGCATAACTTGATTGAAGAAGCAAGAACGCAAATGACATCATAGTGATGTGGAAGGATTGATCGTTATGCGGAGAAATTGATAAGATAATGACTATATCCGCTAAGTTTCTATGAAGTTAATTATAAAGACAACGTTTTGGTCATTTCTATGAACACATTAAATTGAACGATTTGTACAAACACATTGAACTAGATCGGTCCCATTATCGACAACTAGTTTTTTCAAAATTGTACCGCTCCCTAGCAAGCCCTAACCCACACAATCCCGGACAGTTACATACTGTCCTGGTTTTTTAAAAAGTGAGATATGGACCGGCCCACTATTCACACAGTACGCCCCGAGCCGGTCCTTGTCGTTGGTCAACAAAAAGTTGGTCTTTGACCTGGGCGGTCCCCTTCGGTCTCGGATAGGCATGGCCCAACGGCCTACTTTATACCATACTTTTCAAAATGATAATAGGTTACCTATATCCATAATAGTTTGCATGATCAAATACACATAATTAATTTTGGGAAAATTCACGGGATACCACTAAAAAGTTGGTTAATTCATAAAAGACCACAATTTTTAAAAAGTTTTCCACATACTATAAAAAATAATTTTAATTCACCAGATACCACAAATTTCTATCCCAAAATTTTTTAAGACCAAAACACCATTACTTGTTAATAAACATAGTTCACGGTGTAGACACCAAAAATTCTCACCCCATAAAGCAAAATTCAGATAAATAAAAAAAATAAGAGGGTCGTCGCCTTTCTTTTCGACACTTATTCATGTGCGTACCAAAATAAAACCGCCATTTTAAGACATATTTTTAAAATCAATTTTCAAAGAATTGATTGTTAATTTTGGCATGGACAAGGAATTGATTGTTAATTTTGTTTTTGGCGATTGTTTCAGCCAGACGCGGCCCAGGTGAGTCCGGTCCAAACATGGCCATTCTTTGTAATTCAGTCCGTTTCTTTTACCGCAATTCATTGCCTCAAATAAAGCCCTTGCCAAATGAGAGAAACCCTAGTCCATATCCTTGAGGTCAGTCGACAAGTGCCCTATAAAAGGAAGAACAAATCTAGGGATTAACAAGCTAGCCGCCCCCACCACATTCTCCTATATCCATTCTGTCGACCTAATCCCGAGGAGAAACGGTAGCCGCATTCCTTGGTTTTTTTTGGTTCTCGATCAGTATTTCTTCTTCAAACAAGGAAGACAACAGCCGTCGCCTCCATCACTTTGTATATCGATCATCTTCTTCCATTTCAACAAAAAAATAATCACAGGAGACCTTCTTCTTCATTCCTTTTGCACAGAACATGAAACATACAGCTGCACAATTTTCATCCTCTTCACTCCGGTTATTTTTGCAACCAAACTGCCGAACAAGGCAGTTTCTACTCTGAACCCCTTTTCATTCTCTTCTCCACGGTAATTCTCAATCCAAGCTGGCGACAAGGAATAAACAACTCTGCCTCGTCATTCTCTTATCTGAACAAAGAAACTACATATCTGCACCATTCTCTTCACTCACAACAGCAATTTTGCAACCAGAAATTATCAAACAGTAGACACCCTGCACTACATCTTTCTTCATGATATTTGCAACCCAAACTGGCGATGAAGAGCAGGTATGGTATACTTTGCAGTTCATCCTCTTCCTCACGGTAATTTTGCACCCATACCGGCAACAAGGAACAATATGCTCTGCACTCTCCATTTCTTTTCCTCACGGTTAATTGTTCAACTACTCCACAACAACTGTTCCTGCCTCCGCCATCGTCGCTTCACCAGCAAAACAACAACAACTTTCTTCTACTTCTACCCTCTATATCCTTGTGTCTACCGGCCAACAAGAGATACACACCGCACCTCGTTTTCTTCTGATTCGAAACATGAAAGCCACAGTTCTTCCCCACTTTGATCTCAATCGACCGATTTCATCCATCCTAGAAGACCTCTGACCGACCCTGATTGTTGCAATGTTGCTTATCGCTGGCCACCATCGGAGCCTGCTATCCTAGTTCGAGACGATACAAGAAGCGAACTCGACGAGTGAGCAGCTGGAGGTATATGGGCGCTTGACGGAAACCAAGGCTGGAATTAGATGCTTAGTCCACAGTCTCCATTCAATTCGAACAGTAAATCGAAATCTCACCTTTCTCATTTGATATTGATCTCGATGGATAAAATTTTAGTTGCTAGACTGCCTCTATCATGTGAGGTATCTGATTCTTTCGAAGTGGGTTTTGGCATCCTCCTTTTTTTTTCATTTACTGTCAATCTACAATGCGCTTTACTGACTTCGTCGCGTTTGACGGTTATGTGCTAGAATTTTTCCTTGGCTGTAAGTTTTATTGTCGGTTGGGATAGAGAAGGGGTCTGTTACGTGGTTGTTGCTGACTTGCTGTTACCGAACACAGGCAGAGCCTATTTTCCTCTTCTGTTGGTGTTGATTTTGGAATTAAAGTACTGTAGCTTTGGAGCATGACCTCGGATTTGCAATTTGACCGCTCCATGGCATGGGTTTGATATCCGCTCTTCATTGTTTGGAAACTCTCCACCGATCAACCCGTTTCATTATAACCTGATAATTTGTTTGAGAATTTGTACCTGCGTCACTGTGTCGGTTTGGAAATTTTATTATTTACGCCACTGTTCTCGCTATTGTTGGTTTGGAAACAGTCTATTTCAGATTGGTTTGGGTAGTCATTCATTTCAGCAATTTATCTTGTCCTCTGCGCGTTTGACATGGGTTTAGAGACCTTGTTGGCCATTCAAGTTAGTTCAAATTCCGCTTCATAATGGTTGTTTCTAAGTTGATTTGATTCAAAGGTGAGATGAAAAGTTGATTATCTGTGATTATGTTTTGAAGGTCTTATTTACACCGTTCACATTCACTGTTGCTGTTGCACGCGGACTAATTTTGACCCTTCGTGGTTTTGGTGTATACTTAAAGTCTTGCCGAATTCACTTTTATGTACACGATTGGCTTATTCTCTACTCTATTCCATGACCGAGGTACATCTAATCAAGCGTACATTGGATGCACTTGCTGCTGCGTTTATATGACTTGGAGTTCGACATCGAATTATGCAAGTCGGTCGTGTGACGGATTTGTTTCCTTGTATTCGATTGATCATCGATAAACCGGGGGCAGGCCACCCCGTAGGTTGGTTTCCTATCACTTACATCTCTCCTTGATCATGACCAACAACATATTTACATTTCTAGCATCGTGTTTGCTCCTTGTGCATAGATTAGATTTGAAAAATTGATTCAAAGCATGATTTTAGTTTGATCTTCACTTGGGACCACCTCATTTAATTGCTAAATCTTGTTTCATTATGCTACTTTAGTTGTTTTGACATGTCTAGGATTGTTATGTTCCGCTCCTTGCGCATAGATTCGATTTGAGAAATTGATTCAAAGCATGACTTTAGTTCAATGCTCATTTTAGACCAACCTGTTTTCACTTCTAACACTGTTGATTGCCCCTTGCGTGTAAATTTGGTCAAGAAATTGATGTTATCATGATTTTAGTTCAACCTTCACTTGAGACCAACTCATTTAATTGTTGAGTCTTGTTTCACTCCACTACTCTCATTGATGTTTTGACATGTCTATCATCATTTTCTATGGTTTTTCTGCTCTGCCTCTCCTCTGGTTTTGTTGTTTTCACCTCGGATTATTATTTGTTTTTTTACAGGAGGCCTTAGATAGCCCATAGGTCATTTCTTTGTAGAAAAGCTTTAGGAGAGGGTATCCTCCATGAATACGGGTCCTAGACACGGCTCATGTGAGGAATACCTGTTTTCCTTAAAATTTTCCAAATCATCCTCTAAAGTTAGAATAAAATACACAATTAACATTCCAAATCTAATAAAAAAATCATCAAATTTCATTCCAAAAATCATTCATGCATATCTAAACATCAATTCAATTCAAATGCCAAATAAAGCCCAACATCCAAAATAAAAAGGCCCAAGGCCCAAATCGGTCCTAAAAGGCCAATTCAGCCTAAAAACAATTTTCAGCCCAATTACAAACAAAAACAATTTTTAGCTCACTTTCTAAGGCCTAACCCGGCCCAATTCCAAGGTCCTAACTCGGCCCATTCCAAAGCCCAATTCGAGGCCCATTCCAAAGCCCAATTCGAGGCCCATTTCAAAGCCCAATTCGAGGCCCATTTCAAAGCCCAATCCGAGGCCCATTCCAAAGCCCAATTCGAGGCCCATTTCAAAGCCCAATTCGAGGCCCATTTCAAAGCCCAATCCGAGGCCCATTCCAAAGCCCAATCTGAGGCCCAATCAGCCCAAAAGCCCAATTTGGGCCCAATGCAAAAAACCTAATTCAGCCCACATCAAAAGTCCACTTCGACCTGACCCACCTCGACTCGGCCCATTTTGACTTGGCCCAACTTCACAAAACTCGGCCCATCAAGCCTAATTCGGGCCCAAACCCATTTTGGACCCATACCCAATTAGGCCCAAACTTCCACTTTGACCAAGGCCCAAACTTCCAACTTTGACCAAGACCCAAACTTCCAACTTTGACTAAGGCCCAAGTCTAACTTTGACCAAGTCTAACTTTGACCCGGTCCTTTTTTTCTGACCCAACTCAAATTCAAACCAAATTCAATTCAAATTTAGTTCAAACCCAATTCATTCAGCCAATTCAATTCCAATTCATTCAATTCAAAATTCATCAATTCAAAATTCATTCTAACGTCAATTCATTCTCATTCAATTAAATTCGTTTCCAAATTCAATTTCATTTCAATTCCAAATAAAAATTCATTCAATTCCAATTCAACTTCAATTTCAATTCAATTCCATTTCCGCCCACATTCGAATGTCTCACAGACCCGAGCGTCTCACAGACTTTGTTATTCTAATGATTCGAATATCTCACAGACCAGAGCATCTCACAGACCCGAGTGTCTCACAGATCCAAGCGTCTCATAGATTTTGACATCTTAAGGTTTCAAACGTCTCACAGACCCGAGCGTCTCACAGACTATAACATCCCACACATCAAACATCAAAATTCCAAAATCCTGAAAGTCTGAACTACGTAAGGTCTGATCTCAGCAGGGAGTTGAGTACGTAGGCAGCCCATCTAGGGTGCGACCCCATCCCAAATAAAAAACCCCTTTCCCCCTCTAAGGTGTTCTTCATACCTCTCGAAACTCTCAACCCTTCAACCAAACTAACTCCAAGACCAGCCTATTCTTCAAATCTTCTAAATCATCCAATCCTCAAACCACACTCAATCCTATCCTTTGGCTTTTAAATGAATCTCTCTAAAAGGTTTTGAAAGAGGGTAATCCCGACAATTGGAGACCGAGGTTTCCTCGGGCACCAATCCGAAGTCGTGGTCGTTGCCACTTCTAAGGGGTGTAACCCAGTACGAACCCACAACAGAATCTCTGATCTGACCAGATAAGTCCTATCCATAAGCAACAAATTCAGAGTCAATCAACGGTTCTTAGAACCCTTCTCCTCCCTTCCTAGTTCCTTAGGTCAAACTAGGTGGCGACTCTAGTCAATTCCGCCTTATAGAGGCATAAGTCCGCGTGGAGCCCATCGAGAGCGGGTGTAGTGCACACTTGCACTCTCCTTTATGCTTTCTGGAAAGACGGACGATTTAGTAGGTATTTGAGGGATGCCAGATTAACGGGTTTTCACCCTCCACAGAATGGCAGTTTTTAGTATCTAGGCTTTTTAGTCAGAACCATTTAGATAGACCCCCCTCATACCGAAAAATCACCCTCCACAGAATGGCGACTCTGCTGGGGAAAACTTGAGTAAGTTTTTCTCAAACTCAAGGAAGACTGAACTCCATTCAAAATTGTCTGATTCCCACTTCTTTCAAAACCTCAAGAGATTCATTCTAAAGCCGCTAGGACTACTCTACTCCACACTTAGAGTGTGCACTGAGAGGATAGTTAGGATGAGTGTTCAGAGTTCGAGATCGGCCTTGAGTGCCATATGTGTGCTTTACCATTTGCATGCTTCACTTTTGTGTGTTTATTATTGTGTGTTTACTGTCTTATGTTTACTGCTCTTCATGCATGACATAATATTTATTGCTTATTTATTGCTTTTGTAAATGGGGCCTTCCTAGAAGGAGTCAACCCATTGTTGCATCGGGTAGCATAGGACATGCATTCCTCTGTGTCACCCGATTTGTCCACGAGTCACGGGATCCCAACCGGTCCACGGTTGATTCCCCATGAGTTGGGTCCTTCCTAGAAGGAGTTCACCCACGAGGTAATACGGTCCAAGACCAACGCCTTGAAGCTCATGATCCAAAAATATCCTCCATTACCCGAGTCTAAGCCAGCATATAGTGAGCCATGAGCCTTCAGTGTCCAGCTGCCTTATCCGGTGTCTAAGATGGGCTTATGGGTAGTCACCCCCTTGTATGCCGTCTGTCTGACCACCCTTTGCCTTACCCTGAAGATTGCATGGGCTCAGTTCTCCATGATTCCTCTGCACCACGGGTGTCTTTAAAGCCCAATGTCGCGCTACAAATTCATAGCGGATCCCGTATTTACGGATACCCATACATGACATAGCGTAGTCAGCGAATAATTTGGACTTTAGACACACCTTATCGTGCAGACGAGGGGAGACCCGTTCCCATGCAATACTTCCCCAAGTTTCCCGAAAAGTGAGTATGTTGTGATAATCCCCGGCCGTGGCTCGTGTGACTGTATCACTTCGGGTATCCTGACCTTTCGAACTTAAGCACTCCGGACTTTCTTGATGACGTGCCCCACAAGGCATAACAGAGATAAATCCCGAGAGATGAACAGTGATGACAGTTCCCCCGGTGGTATGGAAGCATTGATTGACCTGGAAGGTGATTATCCCAATCATTCACACTCAGCTCCACAAAAAATCAGCCACGATTTTTATTTTGCACTTACATGTATGTGTGATCACGTTTCAAAAATTGGCAAAAAAAACCAGCTCAAACACTCCAATGAAATATCTTCAAAGTCGTCCATTTCAAATGATTTCAAAAAACAATGATTTTCAAAATTGTTATTTCCAAAACAGCTTTCAAAAACGGTTTCAATCAAAGTCTTCTAGAAAACAAACTTTGTCAAACGGTTTGCAAAAGAATAGATGTTTTCACAAATGTAGTTTCAAAAACTATTTTCACAAACGGATTTCAAGAAAACCTTCTTTACACAAACGAATTTCGGAACAACATTTTTCATGGATCATATTTCAAAATAGTTTTCGAAAACAGTTTTCAAAATTGATTTTCACAAATGTATTTCAAAATAAATGATTTAGTCCCCATGTCGTGACCCGCTATTTTTGAAGTTCAACCCACCTTCAGGAGCAGCGGTCATTACCGTGGAGCGTACTAGTCATTTCGTGTTTTCACAAAAGTGGTGGATTTTCACAAAGAATTTATGCTCGATCATTCACCTTTCCTTTCTCAAAAAATGCCCCTTATTTTCCTTCACCGGAGCAAGTGGGATGCATGAAGATCAACGACGATTCGAGCCAAAATTAGAGTTGCACCAACCCGAGTCGAGCAACATGAAGATCAGAAACAACCTTTCGAGTTCGAAGCTGCAAAGGGTCAGAAGAGCACCAACCAGTTTCTCTTGATCATAGTGTCACCTTGTTGCCCGAACCCGAAGACGAGCGAACGGCCAATCAAGAGCCCGCACATGAGTGAGCAGACAGTCAGAAGCTCAAGGACGAAGCAGAAGAATTCGGGAGAAGTTTTTAAGCTCAAACTCCCCATTTAATGACTTTTAGAATTGATGTATAGGTTTTCCCCTAGCATTCTTTTCTCCCTTGTCAATTTCTGAATAGACTTTGTGTATAGGTTGTACATTCCCTTTGAATTTATTTAGATCAATGTGTATAGGGTTCCCCACTCCCTATTTTTATTTACGAATGACCAAGCGTCAAAATTCCTATTGAGAAAATCCACCACTTCGAAAACACGTATTTTTAAAACTGTTTTTTTCCTCTAAAACTTGATTTCTTGTAGCACATACGAATTGCTTTTTCCCATCTTCGGTCATTTCATATTCATTAATCATGCATAAATCACCCCATCTCAGAAAATTGCATAATCACAGGTTGCATTCTCAACACATCACACACAAACATTCATCTCATTTTTCAAGCGTACTAACATTCGCATCTGTCAGATTCTTCTTTGATGACCGTTTTTGCAGGTGATTAACCGCGTTTGCCCACGAGTGAAAGCATGACCCTCAAAGCGATAGCAAGAAATACTAGGGATTCAAGCATCTTCCCATTCAGCATACCATGTACATAGAGACCAACAACAACAAAAAAGCATACAAAAAAACAAATCCCAAAATAAGAAAGTGCATACATCCAAAATCCAAAAAAAAAATACAGTCTCTGCCAATCATGGGGTCACCATGCGGGAGTTGTCACTCCCTAAAAATTCAAAAAAAATCCAGGAGCCAATCACCAACCCGACCTCACTCGAGAGTTTCTTCTCCAACAATAACCCCAACAGCTAGACCACCTTCAGGGCTTACAATGACGGGATGAGCTTCATAAACCGCAAACTGAATTCGGCTCAAGCGAGACTAGTCATAACCTTACCTCTCATGCAATGCATCCATAAAAAAAAAAAAAATAAGCAAAAAAAATCGAATCAAAATTCGAACGAGTCATTTTCATTCTCATCATTTCATGCATCTTATACATAGTAATTCCATATTACCACATCATATTGCATTGTAGATAATTGCATTTGCATACTCCCATATCGAAACGATGTCTTCGGTGAAAAGCTTGATTGATTGTTTGAACATAGTGTTTGAATCACTAAACTCTTGACCCGTCATTGAACTCAAGGGTCCAATCAAAATCAGCACCACAAACCAAAGTGAGTAGTGTGCAAAGAGCGGTATTTTCCTTCGAATTTCAAATGAGTGTTTTGGACAATCCATTGAGTGATGAGGGAAGGTAAAGAGTTCCAATTGAGGTAAAACCACGAGCGATATGTGCATTCCTTCACATGGAGAGGCACAAATCATAGTGAGAGCAATGTCGATAAACATGATACGAACTGTGATTCATGCAAAGATTTGAGAAGAGTAAGAAAACAATCATTGAATAATGAGAATGACGAGGCACTTAGGATCAAAATCCCTACAATACCAAAAAGCTTTGACTGCCCTGTACATAATCCCTTAGTGAGCCCCGCTGAGCCTTTCACGATAAACCTTTTTCTGTGAACTCCACAACATGCCAACCCACGTACATATCCTTACTTGCCCTTGCAATAGAGGATCTCAAAGGAGCCGGAGCCATGGTCTCTTCCCCACCATCTTCACAAAAATAACAAATGAAATGCTTGAAGAAATCAGTGAGTCAATGCAACTCCAAAGCCAAACACAAAAAAAAGAACACCGGAAATGTTCAAGAAGATCGATGAGTCAATGCAACTCCAGAGCTGAAAGCCAAAATACAGAGCAGAGAACGCTTGAGAAAGTTGATGAGCCAAATGCAGTTTCAAAAAAAACAAAATGAGAAGAAAGTTCAAATCGAGCACCAGAAGAGGCAAGAAAGAGAAATCCAAATCAGAAGGACCAATGATGTCCCATAGAAACCAATAAAAGGTTATCAAAACCCGCCCAATCATTCCACCCATGGCAAAGGTGAAACACGTCCTCTATTGCACAAAAGCTCCACAATTCCCAAATAAATTCCCCAGTCCCATGTAACATACATCATACCCCCCAGCCCCGTTATAACCCAATAAAAGACCTCTGACTCGTTAGATGATGAGCGTTGACCGAAAGTATCGGATCTGAAACATGAATCATAAGTTTCGTACTTGTTATCAACATGTCCCGTCATACCAAAGGGACCGTTAGCGAATGAGTGTGACCTAATCTCACAAGGTCTCCAGAGTGCGAGTGACTCTTCAACTGAACCACCAAATCATAATCAGCCTACCCCATTACAGGTGAGGAATTTGTAAGGATCAGGAAAGTCCAGAACTTTGAAAAAATTCTAAGGAAAATACCGCTCTGAGCATCGAGAGTATCATTACACCATTAGCACACACAGCTTGACTCACGAGAGATGGACCCATATACCTCCATGAGAGGAGAGTGATTTGCGCACTCGAGTTCAACAATCACTCAAGATCGAACCGAAGATGTCTTATATTCGTAAACCTCATATTAATAGAGATATGACCGTACCTTCTCTCCAAAAACTGTATATGCATTTTGCATCGTGTCTAGCATTTAACACTTGCATGCACCATAATCATTTCATCTTCAACATCTGACTGGTAAGAATTCTACCTAGTCTCGCTAAAAGTCGACTTCAGTTGCAGTTGTGAAGCGAAACTTTCGATCAAAAGATGTCAACTGGAGCCATCCTTGGCCATCATCAAGCTATATCGAACCATCTTGGAGCCATTCTGGGCTATCCTCGAGCTACATCGAACAACCAAACAGGAGCCCCCGAGCCTGCGAAACAATCCGGAGCCATCCATGTCATGCTCGAGCCTTATCGACACCACTCCCAAAGCCAAGCTGGAGCCACACGGAGCCATCCTCAGACATTGAACACCATCTCCAGATCTACACAGTAGCCATCCCAACAGTTTGAGAACAACATGGGAGCTACCTCATCCCTGTCGGAGCCAATCGTCACCAAGACCTTGCTCATATAGTATCGAACTACGTATGGACTGATCTCAATACGGAATTGAGTACGTAGGCAGCCCATTCAGGGTGCGAACCACATCAAAGGCGAAAGCTTCCCTTTTCCTCAGTGTCATTAAAGTGACCAACCAAAGCATCGTCATGCTCAATCAGCAAAGACCATCCTAGAGCCAGCTATGGAAATTCTGGAACCATGATGGGAACTCCCAAGAAAGTCATGCAACTGTGTTTCATCATTCACTCATGAAAAACCATTCATGCAACTGTGATTTTTCGGTATGAGGGGGGTCTATCTAAATGGTTCGAATATCTCAATACAGACCCGAGCGTCTCACAGACTTTCATCATTCACTCATGAAAAACCATTCATGCAACTGTGATTTTTTCGGTATGAGGGGGGTCTATCTAAATGGTTTTTCACGAGAGCGTCTAGTCACGAGTGAATGAAACACAGTTGCATGACTTTCTTGGGAGTTCCCATCATGGTTCCAGAATTTCCATAGATGGCTCTAGGATGGTCTTGTGCTGATTGAGCATGACGATGCTTTGGTTGGTTCACTTTAATGACACTGAGGGAAAAGGGAAGCTTTCGCCTTTGATGTGGTCGCACCCTGAATGGGCTGCCTACGTACTCAATTCCGTATTGAGATCAGACCATACGTAGTTCGATACTATATGAGCAAGGTCTTGGTGACGAATTGGCTCCGACAGGGATTTGAGGTAGCTCCCATGTTGTTCTCAAACTGTTGGGATGGCTACTGTGTAGATCTGGAGATGGTCTCAATGTCTGAGGATGGCTCCCGTGTGGCTCCAGCTTGGCTTTTGGGAGTGGTGTCGATAAGGCTCGAGCATGACATTGGATGGCTCCGGGATTGTCTTCGCATGGCTCCGGGTGGCTCCTGTTTGGTTCGATGTAGCTCGAGGATAGCCCAGAATGGCTCCAAGATGGTTCGATATAGCTTGATGATGGCCAAGGATGGCTCCAGTTGACATCTTTTGATCGAAAGTTTCGCTTCACAACTGCAACTGAAGTCGACTTTTAGCGAGACTAGGTAGAATTCTTACCAGTCAGATGTTGAAGATGAAATGATTATGGTGCATGCAAGTGTTAAATGCTAGACACGATGCAAAATGCATATACAGTTTTTGGAGAGAAGGTACGGTCATATCTCTATTAATATGAGGTTTACGAATATAAGACATCTTCGGTTCGATCTTGAGTGATTGTTGAACTCGAGTGCGCAAATCACTCTCCTCTCATGGAGGTATATGGGTCCATCTCTCGTGAGTCAAGCTGTGTGTGCTAATGGTGTAATGATACTCTCGATGCTCAGAGCGGTATTTTCCTTAGAATTTTTTCAAAGTTCTGGACTTTCCTGATCCTTACAAATTCCTCACCTGTAATGGGGTAGGCTGATTATGATTTGGTGGTTCAGTTGAAGAGTCACTCGCACTCTGGAGACCTTGTGAGATTAGGTCACACTCATTCGCTAACGGTCCCTTTGGTATGACGGGACATGTTGATAACAAGTACGAAACTTATGATTCATGTTTCAGATCCGATACTTTCGGTCAACGCTCATCATCTAACGAGTCAGAGGTCTTTTATTGGGTTATAACGGGGCTGGGGGGTATGATGTATGTTACATGGGACTGGGGAATTTATTTGGGAATTGTGGAGCTTTTGTGCAATAGAGGACGTGTTTCACCTTTGCCATGGGTGGAATGATTGGGCGGGTTTTGATAACCTTTTATTGGTTTCTATGGGACATCATTGGTCCTTCTGATTTGGATTTCTCTTTCTTGCCTCTTCTGGTGCTCGATTTGAACTTTCTTCTCATTTTGTTTTTTTTGAAACTGCATTTGGCTCATCAACTTTCTCAAGCGTTCTCTGCTCTGTATTTTGGCTTTCAGCTCTGGAGTTGCATTGACTCATCGATCTTCTTGAACATTTCCGGTGTTCTTTTTTTTGTGTTTGGCTTTGGAGTTGCATTGACTCACTGATTTCTTCAAGCATTTCATTTGTTATTTTTGTGAAGATGGTGGGGAAGAGACCATGGCTCCGGCTCCTTTGAGATCCTCTATTGCAAGGGCAAGTAAGGATATGTACGTGGGTTGGCATGTTGTGGAGTTCACAGAAAAAGGTTTATCGTGAAAGGCTCAGCGGGGCTCACTAAGGGATTATGTACAGGGCAGTCAAAGCTTTTTGGTATTGTAGGGATTTTGATCCTAAGTGCCTCGTCATTCCCATTATTCAATGATTGTTTTCTTACTCTTCTCAAATCTTTGCATGAATCACAGTTCGTATCATGTTTATCGACATTGCTCTCACTATGATTTGTGCCTCTCCATGTGTTGAAGGAATGCACATATCGCTCGTGGTTTTACCTCAATTGGAACTCTTTACCTTCCCTCATCACTCAATGGATTGTCCAAAACACTCATTTGAAATTCGAAGGAAAATACCGCTCTTTGCACACTACTCACTTTGGTTTGTGGTGCTGATTTTGATTGGACCCTTAAGTTCAATGACGGGTCAAGAGTTTAGTGATTCAAACACTATGTTCAAACAATCAATCAAGCTTTTCACCGAAGACATCGTTTCGATATGGGAGTATGCAAATGCAATTATCTACAATGCAATATGATGTGGTAATATGGAATTACTATGTATAAGAAGCATGAAATGATGAGAATGAAAATGACTCGTTCGAATTTTGATTCGATTTTTTTTGCTTATTTTTATTTTTTTTTATGGATGCATTGCATGAGAGGTAAGGTTATGACTAGTCTCGCTTGAGCCGAATTCAGTTTGCGGTTTATGAAGCTCATCCCGTCATTGTAAGCCCTGAAGGTGGTCTAGCTGTTGGGGTTATTGTTGGAGAAGAAACTCTCGAGTGAGGTCGGGTTGGTGATTGGCTCCTGGATTTTTTTTGAATTTTTAGGGAGTGACAACTCCCGCATGGTGACCCCATGATTGGCAGAGACTGTATTTTTTTTTTTTTTGGATTTTGGATGTATGCACTTTCTTATTTTGGGATTTGTTTTTTTTGTATGCTTTTTTGTTGTTGTTGGTCTCTATGTACATAGTATGCTGAATGGGAAGATGCTTGAATCCCTAGTATTTCTTGCTATCACTTTGAGGGTCATGCTTTCACTCGTGGGCAAACGCGGTTAATCACCTGCAAAAACGGTCATCAAAGAAGAATCTGACAGATGCGAATGTTAGTACGCTTGAAAAATGAGATGAATGTTTGTGTGTGATGTGTTGAGAATGCAACCTGTGATTATGCAATTTTCTGAGATGGGCGTGATTTATGCATGATTAATGAATATGAAATGACCGAAGATGGGAAAAAACAATTCGTATGTGCTACAAGAAATCAAGTTTTAGAGGAAAAAAAAAACAGTTTTAAAAATACGTGTTTTCGAAGTGGTGGATTTTCTCAATAGGAATTTTGACGCTTGGTCATTCGTAAATAAAAATAGGGAGTGGGGAACCCTATACACATTGATCTAAATAAATTCAAAGGGAATGTACAACCTATACACAAAGTCTATTCAGAAATTGACAAGGGAGAAAAGAATGCTAGGGGAAAACCTATACATCAATTCTAAAAGTCATTAAATGGGGAGTTTGAGCTTAAAAACTTCTCCCGAATTCTTCTGCTTCGTCCTTGAGCTTCTGACTGTCTGCTCACTCATGTGCGGGCTCTTGATTGGCCGTTCGCTCGTCTTCGGGTTCGGGCAACATGGTGACACTATGATCAAGAGAAACTGGTTGGTGCTCTTCTGACCCTTTGCAGCTTCGAACTCGAAAGGTTGTTTCTGATCTTCATGTTGCTCGACTCGGGTTGGTGCAACTCTAATTTTGGCTCGAATCGTCGTTGATCTTCATGCATCCCACTTGCTCCGGTGAAGGAAAATAAGGGGCATTTTTTGAGAAAGGAAAGGTGAATGATCGAGCATAAATTCTTTGTGAAAATCCACCACTTTTGTGAAAACACGAAATGACTAGTACGCTCCACGGTAATGACCGCTGCTCCTGAAGGTGGGTTGAACTTCAAAAATAGCGGGTCACGACATGGGGACTAAATCATTTATTTTGAAATACATTTGTGAAAATCAATTTTGAAAACTGTTTTCGAAAACTATTTTGAAATATGATCCATGAAAAAAGTTGTTCCGAAATTCGTTTGTGTAAAGTAGGTTTTCTTGAAATCCGTTTGTGAAAATAGTTTTTGAAACTACATTTGTGAAAACATCTATTCTTTTGCAAACCGTTTGACAAAGTTTGTTTTCTAGAAGACTTTGATTGAAACCGTTTTTGAAAGCTGTTTTGGAAATAACAATTTTGAAAATCATTGTTTTTTGAAATCATTTGAAATGGACGACTTTGAAGATATTTCATTGGAGTGTTTGAGCTGGTTTTTTTTGCCAATTTTTGAAACGTGATCACACATACATGTAAGTGCAAAATAAAAATCGTGGCTGATTTTTTGTGGAGCTGAGTGTGAATGATTGGGATAATCACCTTCCAGGTCAATCAATGCTTCCATACCACCGGGGGAACTGTCATCCCTTCACTGTTCATCTCTCGGGATTTATCTCTGTTATGCCTTGTGGGGCACGTCATCAAGAAAGTCCGGAGTGCTTAAGTTCGAAAGGTCAGGATACCCGAAGTGATACAGTCACACGAGCCACGGCCGGGGATTATCACAACATACTCACTTTTCGGGAAACTTGGGGAAGTATTGCATGGGAACGGGTCTCCCCTCGTCTGCACGATAAGGTGTGTCTAAAGTCCAAATTATTCGCTGACTACGCTATGTCATGTATGGGTATCCGTAAATACGGGATCCGCTATGAATTTGTAGCGCGACATTGGGCTTTAAAGACACCCGTGGTGCAGAGGAATCATGGAGAACTGAGCCCATGCAATCTTCAGGGTAAGGCAAAGGGTGGTCAGACAGACGGCATACAAGGGGGTGACTACCCATAAGCCCATCTTAGACACCGGATAAGGCAGCTGGACACTGAAGGCTCATGGCTCACTATATGCTGGCTTAGACTCGGGTAATGGAGGATATTTTTGGATCATGAGCTTCAAGGCGTTGGTCTTGGACCGTATTACCTCGTGGGTGAACTCCTTCTAGGAAGGACCCAACTCATGGGGAATCAACCGTGGACCGGTTGGGATCCCGTGACTCGTGGACAAATCGGGTGACACAGAGGAATGCATGTCCTATGCTACCCGATGCAACAATGGGTTGACTCCTTCTAGGAAGGCCCCATTTACAAAAGCAATAAATAAGCAATAAATATTATGTCATGCATGAAGAGCAGTAAACATAAGACAGTAAACACACAATAATAAACACACAAAAGTGAAGCATGCAAATGGTAAAGCACACATATGGCACTCAAGGCCGATCTCGAACTCTGAACACTCATCCTAACTATCCTCTCAGTGCACACTCTAAGTGTGGAGTAGAGTAGTCCTAGCGGCTTTAGAATGAATCTCTTGGAGGTTTTGAAAGAAGTTAGGGAATCCTGACAATTTTGAATGGAGTTCAGTCTTCCTTGAGTTTGAGAAAAACTTACTCAAGTTTTCCCCAGCAGAGTCGCCATTCTGTGGAGGGTGATTTTTCGGTATGAGGGGGGTCTATCTAAATGGTTCTGACTAAAAAGCCTAGATACTAAAAACTGCCATTCTGTGGAGGGTGAAAACCCGTTATTCTGGCATCCCTCAAATACCTACTAAATCGTCCGTCTTTCCAGAAAGCATAAAGGAGAGTGCAAGTGTGCACTACACCCCTCTCGATGGGCTCCACGCGGACTTATGCCTCTATAAGGCGGAATTGACTAGAGTCGCCACCTAGTTTGACCTAAGGAACTAGGAAGGGAGGAGAAGGGTTCTAAGAACCGTTGATTGACTCTGAATTTGTTGCTTATGGATAGGACTTATCTGGTCAGATCAGAGATTCTGTTGTGGGTTCGTACTGGGTTACACCCCTTAGAAGTGGCAACGACCACGACTTCGGATTGGTGCCCGAGGAAACCTCGGTCTCCAATTGTCGGGATTACCCTCTTTCAAAACCTTTTAGAGAGATTCATTTAAAAGCCAAAGGATATTGAGTGTGGTTTGAGGATTGGATGATTTAGAAGATTTGAAGAATAGGCTGGTCTTGGAGTTAGTTTGGTTGAAGGGTTGAGAGTTTCGAGAGGTATGAAGAACACCTTAGAGGGGGAAAGGGGTCTTTTATTTGGGATGGGGTCGCACCCTAGATGGGCTGCCTACGTACTCAACTCCCTGCTGAGATCAGACCTTACGTAGTTCAGACTTTCAGGATTTTGGAATTTTGATGTTTGATGTGTGGGATGTTATAGTCTGTGAGACGCTCGGGTCTGTGAGACGTTTGAAACCTTAAGATGTCAAAATCTATGAGACGCTTGGATCTGTGAGACACTCGGGTCTGTGAGATGCTCTGGTCTGTGAGATATTCGAATCATTAGAATAACAAAGTCTGTGAGACGCTCGGGTCTGTGAGACATTCGAATGTGGGCGGAAATGGAATTGAATTGAAATTGAAGTTGAATTGGAATTGAATGAATTTTTTTTGGAATTGAAATGAAATTGAATTTGGAAACGAATTTAATTGAATGAGAATGAATTGACGTTAGAATGAATTTTGAATTGAAATGAATTTTGAATTGAATGAATTGGAATTGAATTGGCTGAATGAATTGGGTTTGAACTAAATTTGAATTGAATTTGGTTTGAATTTGAGTTGGGTCAGAAAAAAAGGACCGGGTCAAAGTTAGACTTGGTCAAAGTTAGACTTGGGCCTTAGTCAAAGTTGGAAGTTTGGGTCTTGGTCAAAGTTGGAAGTTTGGGCCTTGGTCAAAGTGGAAGTTTGGGCCTAATTGGGTATGGGTCCAAAATGGGTTTGGGCCCGAATTAGGCTTGATGGGCCGAGTTTTGTGAAGTTGGGCCAAGTCAAAATGGGCCGAGTCGAGGTGGGTCAGGTCGAAGTGGACTTTTGATGTGGGCTGAATTAGGTTTTTTGCATTGGGCCCAAATTGGGCTTTTGGGCTGATTGGGCCTCAGATTGGGCTTTGGAATGGGCCTCGGATTGGGCTTTGAAATGGGCCTCGAATTGGGCTTTGAAATGGGCCTCGAATTGGGCTTTGGAATGGGCCTCGGATTGGGGCTTTGAAATGGGCCTCGAATTGGGCTTTGAAATGGGCCTCGAATTGGGCTTTGGAATGGGCCTCGAATTGGGCTTTGGAATGGGCCGAGTTAGGACCTTGGAATTGGGCCGGGTTAGGCCTTAGAAAGTGAGCTAAAAATTGTTTTTGTTTGTAATTGGGCTGAAAATTGTTTTTAGGCTGAATTGGCCTTTTAGGACCGATTTGGGCCTTGGGCCTTTTTATTTTGGATGTTGGGCTTTATTTGGCATTTGAATTGAATTGATGTTTAGATATGCATGAATGATTTTTGGAATGAAATTTGATGATTTTTTTATTAGAATTGGAATGTTAATTGTGCATTTTATTCTAACTTTAGAGGATGATTTGGAAAATTTTAAGGAAAACAGGTATTCCTCACATGAGCCGTGTCTAGGACCCGTATTCATGGAGGATACCCTCTCCTAAAGCTTTTCTACAAAGAAATGACCTATGGGCTATCTAAGGCCTCCTGTAAAAAAACAAATAATAATCCGAGGTGAAAACAACAAAACCAGAGGAGAGGCAGAGCAGAAAAACCATAGAAAATGATGATAGACATGTCAAAACATCAATGAGAGTAGTGGAGTGAAACAAGACTCAACAATTAAATGAGTTGGTCTCAAGTGAAGGTTGAACTAAAATCATGATAACATCAATTTCTTGACCAAATTTACACGCAAGGGGCAATCAACAGTGTTAGAAGTGAAAACAGGTTGGTCTAAAATGAGCATTGAACTAAAGTCATGCTTTGAATCAATTTCTCAAATCGAATCTATGCGCAAGGAGCGGAACATAACAATCCTAGACATGTCAAAACAACTAAAGTAGCATAATGAAACAAGATTTAGCAATTAAATGAGGTGGTCCCAAGTGAAGATCAAACTAAAATCATGCTTTGAATCAATTTTTCAAATCTAATCTATGCACAAGGAGCAAACAGCGATGCTAGAAATGTAAATATGTTGTTGGTCATGATCAAGGAGAGATGTAAGTGATAGGAAACCAACCTACGGGGTGGCCTGCCCCCGGTTTATCGATGATCAATCGAATACAAGGAAACAAATCCGTCACACGACCGACTTGCATAATTCGATGTCGAACTCCAAGTCATATAAACGCAGCAGCAAGTGCATCCAATGTACGCTTGATTAGATGTACCTCGGTCATGGAATAGAGTAGAGAATAAGCCAATCGTGTACATAAAAGTGAATTCGGCAAGACTTTAAGTATACACCAAAACCACGAAGGGTCAAAATTAGTCCGCGTGCAACAGCAACAGTGAATGTGAACGGTGTAAATAAGACCTTCAAAACATAATCACAGATAATCAACTTTTCATCTCACCTTTGAATCAAATCAACTTAGAAACAACCATTATGAAGCGGAATTTGAACTAACTTGAATGGCCAACAAGGTCTCTAAACCCATGTCAAACGCGCAGAGGACAAGATAAATTGCTGAAAAATGACTACCCAAACCAATCTGAAATAGACTGTTTCCAAACCAACAATAGCGAGAACAGTGGCGTAAATAATAAAATTTCCAAACCGACACAGTGACGCAGGTACAAATTCTCAAACAAATTATCAGGTTATAATGAAACGGGTTGATCGGTGGAGAGTTTCCAAACAATGAAGAGCGGATATCAAACCCATGCCATGGAGCGGTCAAATTGCAAATCCGAGGTCATGCTCCAAAGCTACAGTACTTTAATTCCAAAATCAACACCAACAGAAGAGGAAAATAGGCTCTGCCTGTGTTCGGTAACAGCAAGTCAGCAACAACCACGTAACAGACCCCTTCTCTATCCCAACCGACAATAAAACTTACAGCCAAGGAAAAATTCTAGCACATAACCGTCAAACGCGACGAAGTCAGTAAAGCGCATTGTAGATTGACAGTAAATGAAAAAAAAATGGAGGATGCCAAAACCCACTTCGAAAGAGAATCAGATACCTCACATGATAGAGGCAGTCTAGCAACTAAAATTTTATCCATCGAGATCAATATCAAATGAGAAAGGTGAGATTTCGATTTACTGTTCGAATTGAATGGAGACTGTGGACTAAGCATCTAATTCCAGCCTTGGTTTCCGTCAAGCGCCCATATACCTCCAGCTGCTCACTCGTCGAGTTCGCTTCTTGTATCGTCTCGAACTAGGATAGCAGGCTCCGATGGTGGCCAGCGATAAGCAACATTGCAACAATCAGGGTCGGTCAGAGGTCTTCTAGGATGGATGAAATCGGTCGATTGAGATCAAAGTGGGGAAGAACTGTGGCTTTCATGTTTCGAATCAGAAGAAAACGAGGTGCGGTGTGTATCTCTTGTTGGCCGGTAGACACAAGGATATAGAGGGTAGAAGTAGAAGAAAGTTGTTGTTGTTTTGCTGGTGAAGCGACGATGGCGGAGGCAGGAACAGTTGTTGTGGAGTAGTTGAACAATTAACCGTGAGGAAAAGAAATGGAGAGTGCAGAGCATATTGTTCCTTGTTGCCGGTATGGGTGCAAAATTACCGTGAGGAAGAGGATGAACTGCAAAGTATACCATACCTGCTCTTCATCGCCAGTTTGGGTTGCAAATATCATGAAGAAGAGAATGTAGTGCAGGGTGTCTACTGTTTGATAATTTCTGGTTGCAAAATTGCTGTTGTGAGTGAAGAGAATGGTGCAGATATGTAGTTTCTTTGTTCAGATAAGAGAATGACGAGGCAGAGTTGTTTATTCCTTGTCGCCAGCTTGGATTGAGAATTACCGTGGAGAAGAGAATGAAAAGGGGTTCAGAGTAGAAACTGCCTTGTTCGGCAGTTTGGTTGCAAAAATAACCGGAGTGAAGAGGATGAAAATTGTGCAGCTGTATGTTTCATGTTCTGTGCAAAAGGAATGAAGAAGAAGGTCTCCTGTGATTATTTTTTGTTGAAATGGAAGAAGATGATCGATATACAAAGTGATGGAGGCGACGGCTGTTGTCTTCCTTGTTTGAAGAAGAAATACTGATCGAGAACCAAAAAAAACCAAGGAATGCGGCTACCGTTTCTCCTCGGGATTAGGTCGACAGAATGGATATAGGAGAATGTGGTGGGGGCGGCTAGCTTGTTAATCCCTAGATTTGTTCTTCCTTTTATAGGGCACTTGTCGACTGACCTCAAGGATATGGACTAGGGTTTCTCTCATTTGGCAAGGGCTTTATTTGAGGCAATGAATTGCGGTAAAAGAAACGGACTGAATTACAAAGAATGGCCATGTTTGGACCGGACTCACCTGGGCCGCGTCTGGCTGAAACAATCGCCAAAAACAAAATTAACAATCAATTCCTTGTCCATGCCAAAATTAACAATCAATTCTTTGAAAATTGATTTTAAAAATATGTCTTAAAATGGCGGTTTTATTTTGGTACGCACATGAATAAGTGTCGAAAAGAAAGGCGACGACCCTCTTATTTTTTTTATTTATCTGAATTTTGCTTTATGGGGTGAGAATTTTTGGTGTCTACAGATGGCTCCCCTTGATTCAATTTTGCAGCCCTTGCAGAATTGGATCAAGGTTGAGAGGCGCCAAAAATTCTCACTACGACTTTGTGGTGCATTAGGATGCGACCGCGAGGAAGATAATGTATGAATGCGACAGGAAATGATTTGATAGCTGAATGCACGAGGACTTATCACGAGCCTCAACCGGACCTCTTGATATTCAGTCCTAGGGCTTATGACGGGTCTAGAATGTAATTGAAAGTACGAGGACTTATGACGAGCCTCAACTAGACCTCTTGACATCTAGCTATAGGACTTATGACGAGCCTATAATACTTTTCATTGTGTACCGTACTAGTTGCGTAATAGCTGCCTAGCAGGTGGGTGTGAAACGATCTTGCACTAGTAGCGTAATAGCTGCCTAGTGAAGGAAAGACCGACGGGACCGCACTAGTAGCGTAATAGCTGCCTAGTGGGTTATGAAATGAACGATCTCGCACTAGTAGCGTAATAGCTGCCTAGTGGAGGAAAAACGGCGGGACCGCACTAGTAGCGTAATAGCTGCCTAGTAGGTTTAAATGAAAGGCTCGCACTAGTAGCGTAATAGCTGCTAGTGGTGTAAAACGAAACGACCACTAGTAGCGTAATAGCTGCCTAGCGGGTGTAAAACGAAAGGCGACCGTACTAGTAGCGCAATAGCTGCCTAGCAGGTGTAAAAAAAAAAATTCGACCGCACTAGTAGCGCAATAGCTGCCTAGCGGGTGTAAAACGAAAGGCGACCGTACTAGTAGCGCAATAGCTGCCTAGCAGGTGTAAAACGAAAGTTCGACCGCACTAGTAGCGCAATAGCTGCCTAGCGGGTGTAAAACGAAAGGCGACCGTACTAGTAGCGCAATAGCTGCCTAGCAGGTGTAAAACGAAAAGTTCGACCGCACTAGTAGCGCAATAGCTGCCTAGCGGGTGTAAAACGAAAGGCGACCGTACTAGTAGCGCAATAGCTGCCTAGCAGGTGTAAAACGAAAAGTTCGACCGCACTAGTAGCGCAATAGCTGCTAGCGGGTGTAAAACGAAAGGCGACCGTACTAGTAGCGCAATAGCTGCTAGCAGGTGTAAAACGAAAAGTTCGACCGCACTAGTAGCGCAATAGCTGCTAGCGGGTGTAAAACGAAAGGCGACCGTACTAGTAGCGCAATAGCTGCCTAGCGGTGTAAAACGAAAGTTCGGACCGCACTCGTAGCGCAATAGCTGCTAGCGGTGTAAAACGAAAGGCGACCGTACTAGTAGCGCAATAGCTGCCTAGCAGGTGTAAAACGAAAAGTTCGACCGCACTAGTAGCGCAATAGCTGCCTAGCGGGTGTAAAACGAAAGGCGACCGTACTAGTAGCGCAATAGCTGCCTAGCAGGTGTAAAACGAAAAGTTCGACCGCACTAGTAGCGCAATAGCTGCCTAGCGGGTGTAAAACGAAAGGCGACCGTACTAGTAGCGCAATAGCTGCCTAGCAGGTGTAAAACGAAAAGTTCGACCGCACTAGTAGCGCAATAGCTGTCTAGGGGTGTAAAATAGAAATGCGACCGCACAGTAGCGCAATAGCTGCTGGCGGGTGTAAAATGAAAAGTGACCGCACTAGTAGCGCAATAGCTGCCTAGCGGTGTGTAAAATAGAAATGCGACCGCACCAGTAGCGCAATAGCTGCCTGGCGGGTGTAAAATGAAAAAGTGACCGCACTAGTAGCGCAATAGCTGCCTAGCGGGTGTAAAATAGAAATGCGACCGCACCAGTAGCGCAATAGCTGCCTGGCGGGTGTAAAATGAAAGTGTGACCGCACTAGTAGCGCAATAGCTGCCTAGCGGGTGTGAAGATGCATTAGATAGTGAACCAATTATGTGGGTATATGCAAGTGATATGCGATGTGAGATGGTTAACAAGTGTATTAATTGAATTGAACTCCCTGTTTGTGGGTGTGTGAGCAGATGGCTCTAGAGTTACATCAAAACTTCGGGATGGCTCCATTGACTCCGGCATGGCTTCAAGGATCTGAGATGGCTCCAGCATGCGTTGACGGCTCCGGTATGCGTTGATGGCTCCGATATGCGTTGATGGCTCCGGTATGCACTGATGGCTCCTGTGTGACCAATGGTCTCGGGATTTGCCTTGAGATTTTGTTTTTCAGGGTGGTTTGATGGCTCCGATGATGGATTTATTGTTGTTTGACGGATTTTTGTGGACTTTGTAGTGAGTGAATGGTTTTTCACGAGTGAATGATGAAACACAGTTGCATGACTTTGTTGGGAGTTCCCATCATGGTTCCAGGATTTCCATGGATGGCTCGGGATGACCTTGTGCTGATTGAGCATGACGATGCTTTGGTTGGTTCACTTTAATGACAGAGGGGAAAAGGGAAGTTTTCGCCTTTGATGTGGTCGCACCCTGGGGCTGCCTACGTACTCAATTCCATATTGAGATCAGACCATACGTAGTTCGATACTATATGAGCAAGGTCTTGGTGACGAATTGGCTCCGACAGGGATTTGAGGTAGCTCCCATGTTGTTCTCAAACTGTTGGGATGGCTACTGTGTAGATCTGGAGATGGTCTCAATGTCTGAGGATGGCTCCCGTGTGGCTCCAGCTTGGCTTTTGGGAGTGGTGTCGATAAGGCTCGAGCATGACATTGGATGGCTCCGGGATTGTCTTCGCATGGCTCCGGGTGGCTCCTGTTTGGTTCGATGTAGCTCGAGGATAGCCCAGAATGGCTCCAAGATGGTTCGATATAGCTTGATGATGGCCAAGGATGGCTCCAGTTGACATCTTTTGATCGAAAGTTTCGCTTCACAACTGCAACTGAAGTCGACTTTTAGCGAGACTAGGTAGAATTCTTACCAGTCAGATGTTGAAGATGAAATGATTATGGTGCATGCAAGTGTTAAATGCTAGACACGATGCAAAATGCATATACAGTTTTTGGAGAGAAGGTACGGTCATATCTCTATTAATATGAGGTTTACGAATATAAGACATCTTCGGTTCGATCTTGAGTGATTGTTGAACTCGAGTGCGCAAATCACTCTCCTCTCATGGAGGTATATGGGTCCATCTCTCGTGAGTCAAGCTGTGTGTGCTAATGGTGTAATGATACTCTCGATGCTCAGAGCGGTATTTTCCTTAGAATTTTTTCAAAGTTCTGGACTTTCCTGATCCTTACAAATTCCTCACCTGTAATGGGGTAGGCTGATTATGATTTGGTGGTTCAGTTGAAGAGTCACTCGCACTCTGGAGACCTTGTGAGATTAGGTCACACTCATTCGCTAACGGTCCCTTTGGTATGACGGGACATGTTGATAACAAGTACGAAACTTATGATTCATGTTTCAGATCCGATACTTTCGGTCAACGCTCATCATCTAACGAGTCAGAGGTCTTTTATTGGGTTATAACGGGGCTGGGGGGTATGATGTATGTTACATGGGACTGGGGAATTTATTTGGGAATTGTGGAGCTTTTGTGCAATAGAGGACGTGTTTCACCTTTGCCATGGGTGGAATGATTGGGCGGGTTTTGATAACCTTTTATTGGTTTCTATGGGACATCATTGGTCCTTCTGATTTGGATTTCTCTTTCTTGCCTCTTCTGGTGCTCGATTTGAACTTCTCATTTTGTTTTTTTTGAACTGCATTTGGCTCATCAACTTTCTCAAGCGTTCTCTGCTCTGTATTTTGGCTTTCAGCTCTGGAGTTGCATTGACTCATCGATCTTCTTGAACATTTCCGGTTTTTTTTTGTGTTTGGCTTTGGAGTTGCATTGACTCACTGATTTCTTCAAGCATTTCATTTGTTATTTTTGTGAAGATGGTGGGGAAGAGACCATGGCTCCGGCTCCTTTGAGATCCTCTATTGCAAGGGCAAGTAAGGATATGTACGTGGGTTGGCATGTTGTGGAGTTCACAGAAAAAGGTTTATCGTGAAAGGCTCAGCGGGGCTCACTAAGGGATTATGTACAGGGCAGTCAAAGCTTTTTGGTATTGTAGGGATTTTGATCCTAAGTGCCTCGTCATTCTCATTATTCAATGATTGTTTTCTTACTCTTCTCAAATCTTTGCATGAATCACAGTTCGTATCATGTTTATCGACATTGCTCTCACTATGATTTGTGCCTCTCCATGTGTTGAAGGAATGCACATATCGCTCGTGGTTTTACCTCAATTGGAACTCTTTACCTTCCCTCATCACTCAATGGATTGTCCAAAACACTCATTTGAAATTCGAAGGAAAATACCGCTCTTTGCACACTACTCACTTTGGTTTGTGGTGCTGATTTTGATTGGACCCTTGAGTTCAATGACGGGTCAAGAGTTTAGTGATTCAAACACTATGTTCAAACAATCAATCAAGCTTTTCACCGAAGACATCGTTTCGATATGGGAGTATGCAAATGCAATTATCTACAATGCAATATGATGTGGTAATATGGAATTACTATGTATAAGAGCATGAAATGATGAGAATGAAAATGACTCGTTCGAATTTTGATTCGATTTTTTTTGCTTTTTATTTTTTTTTATGGATGCATTGCATGAGAGGTAAGGTTATGACTAGTCTCGCTTGAGCCGAATTCAGTTTGCGGTTTATGAAGCTCATCCCGTCATTGTAAGCCCTGAAGGTGGTCTAGCTGTTGGGGTTATTGTTGGAGAAGAAACTCTCGAGTGAGGTCGGGTTGGTGATTGGCTCCTGGATTTTTTTTGAATTTTTAGGGAGTGACAACTCCCGCATGGTGACCCCATGATTGGCAGAGACTGTTTTTTTTTTTGGATTTTGGATGTATGCACTTTCTTATTTTGGGATTTGTTTTTTTGTATGCTTTTTTGTTGTTGTGGTCTCTATGTACATGGTATGCTGAATGGGAAGATGCTTGAATCCCTAGTATTTCTTGCTATCGCTTTGAGGGTCATGCTTTCACTCGTGGGCAAACGCGGTTAATCACCTGCAAAAACGGTCATCAAAGAAGAATCTGATAGATGCGAATGTTAGTACGCTTGAAAAATGAGATGAATGTTTGTGTGTGATGTGTTGAGAATGCAACCTGTGATTATGCAATTTTCTGAGATGGGTGTGATTTATGCATGATTAATGAATATGAAATGACCGAAGATGGGAAAAAGCAATTCGTATGTGCTACAAGAAATCAAGTTTTAGAGGAAAAAAAACAGTTTTAAAAATACGTGTTTTCGAAGTGGTGGATTTTCTCAATAGGAATTTTGACGCTTGGTCATTCGTAAATAAAAATAGGGAGTGGGGAACCCTATACACATTGATCTAAATAAATTCAAAGGGAATGTACAACCTATACACAAAGTCTATTCAGAAATTGACAAGGGAGAAAAGAATGCTAGGGGAAAACCTATACATCAATTCTAAAAGTCATTAAATGGGGAGTTTGAGCTTAAAAACTTCTCCCGAATTCTTCTGCTTCGTCCTTGAGCTTCTGACTGTCTGCTCACTCATGTGCGGGCTCTTGATTGGCTTCGCTCGCGTCTTCGGGTTCGCAACATGGTGACACTATGATCAAGAAAACTGGTTGGTGCTCTTCTGACCCTTTGCAGCTTCGAACTCGAAAGGTTTTTCTGATCTTCATGTTGCTCGACTCGGGTTGGTGCAACTCTAATTTTGGCTCGAATCGTCGTTGATCTTCATGCATCCCACTTGCTCCGGTGAAGAAAATAAGGGGCATTTTTGAGAAAGGAAAGGTGAATGATCGAGCATAAATTCTTTGTGAAAATCCACCACTTTTGTGAAAACGAAATGACTAGTACGCTCCACGGTAATGACCGCTGCTCCTGAAGGTGGTTGAACTTCAAAATAGCGGGTCACGACATGGGGACTAAATCATTTATTTTGAAATGCATTTGTGAAAATCAATTTTGAAAACTGTTTTCGAAACTATTTTGAAATATGATCCATGAAAAAAGTTGTTCCGAAATTCGTTTGTGTAAAGTAGGTTTTCTTGAAATCCGTTTGTGAAAATAGTTTTTGAAACTACATTTGTGAAAACATCTATTCTTTTGCAAACCGTTTGACAAAGTTTGTTTTCTAGAAGACTTTGATTGAAACCGTTTTTGAAAGCTGTTTTGGAAATAACAATTTTGAAAATCATTGTTTTTTGAAATCATTTGAAATGGACGACTTTGAAGATATTTCATTGGAGTGTTTGAGCTGGTTTTTTTTGCCAATTTTTGAAACGTGATCACACATACATGTAAGTGCAAAATAAAAATCGTGGCTGATTTTTTGTGGCTGAGTGTGAATGATTGGGATAATCACCTTCCAGGTCAATCAATGCTTCCATACCACCGGGGGAACTGTCATCCCTTCACTGTTCATCTCTCGGGATTTATCTCTGTTATGCCTTGTGGGGCACGTCATCAAGAAAGTCCGGAGTGCTTAAGTTCGAAAGGTCAGGATACCCGAAGTGATACAGTCACACGAGCCACGGCCGGGGATTATCACAACATACTCACTTTTCGGGAAACTTGGGAAGTATTGCATGGGAACTCTCCCCTCGTCTGCACGATAAGGTGTGTCTAAAGTCCAAATTATTCGCTGACTACGCTATGTCATGTATGGGTATCCGTAAATACGGGATCCGCTATGAATTTGTAGCGCGACATTGGGCTTTAAAGACACCCGTGGTGCAGAGAATCATGGAGAACTGAGCCCATGCAATCTTCAGGTAAGGCAAAGGGTGGTCAGACAGACATACAAGGGGGTGACTACCCATAAGCCCATCTTAGACACCGGATAAGGCAGCTGGACACTGAAGGCTCATGGCTCACTATATGCTGGCTTAGACTCGGGTAATGGAGGATATTTTTGGATCATGAGCTTCAAGGCGTTGGTCTTGGACCGTATTACCTCGTGGGTGAACTCCTTCTAGGAAGGACCCAACTCATGGGGAATCAACCGTGGACCGGTTGGGATCCCGTGACTCGTGGACAAATCGGGTGACACAGAGGAATGCATGTCCTATGCTACCCGATGCAACAATGGGTTGACTCCTTCTAGGAAGGCCCCATTTACAAAAGCAATAAGCAATAAATATTATGTCATGCATGAAGAGCATAAATAAGACAGTAAACACACAATAATAACACACAAATGAAGCATGCAAATGGTAAAGCACACATATGGCACTCAAGGCCGATCTCGAACTCTGAACACTCATCCTAACTATCCTCTCAGTGCACACTCTAAGTGTGGAGTAGAGTAGTCCTAGCGGCTTTAGAATGAATCTCTTGGAGGTTTTGAAAGAAGTTAGGGAATCCTGACAATTTTGAATGGAGTTCAGTCTTCCTTGAGTTTGAGAAAAACTTACTCAAGTTTTCCCCAGCAGAGTCGCCATTCTGTGGAGGGTGATTTTTCGGTATGAGGGGGGTCTATCTAAATGGTTCTGACTAAAAAGCCTAGATACTAAAAACTGCCATTCTGTGGAGGGTGAAAACCCGTTATTCTGGCATCCCTCAAATACCTACTAAATCGTCCGTCTTTCCAGAAAGCATAAAGGAGAGTGCAAGTGTGCACTACACCCCGCTCTCGATGGGCTCCACGCGGACTTATGCCTCTATAAGGCGGAATTGACTAGAGTCGCCACCTAGTTTGACCTAAGGAACTAGGAAGGGAGGAGAAGGGTTCTAAGAACCGTTGATTGACTCTGAATTTGTTGCTTATGGATAGGACTTATCTGGTCAGATCAGAGATTCTGTTGTGGGTTCGTACTGGGTTACACCCCTTAGAAGTGGCAACGACCACGACTTCGGATTGGTGCCCGAGGAAACCTCGGTCTCCAATTGTCGGGATTACCCTCTTTCAAAACCTTTTAGAGAGATTCATTTAAAAGCCAAAGGATATGATTGAGTGTGGTTTGAGGATGATTTAGAAGATTGAAGAATAGGCTGGTCTTGGAGTTAGTTTGGTTGAAGGGTTGAGAGTTTCGAGAGGTATGAAGAACACCTTAGAGGGGAAAGGGGTCTTTTATTTGGGATGGGGTCGCACCCTAGATGGGCTGCCTACGTACTCAACTCCCTGCTGAGATCAGACCTTACGTAGTTCAGACTTTCAGGATTTTGGAATTTTGATGTTTGATGTGTGGGATGTTATAGTCTGTGAGACGCTCGGGTCTGTGAGACGTTTGAAACCTTAAGATGTCAAAATCTATGAGACGCTTGGATCTGTGAGACACTCGGGTCTGTGAGATGCTCTGGTCTGTGAGATATTCGAATCATTAGAATAACAAAGTCTGTGAGACGCTCGGGTCTGTGAGACATTCGAATGTGGGCGGAAATGGAATTGAATTGAAATTGAAGTTGAATTGGAATTGAATGAATTTTTATTTGGAATTGAAATGAAATTGAATTTGGAAACGAATTTAATTGAATGAGAATGAATTGACGTTAGAATGAATTTTGAATTGAAATGAATTTTGAATTGAATGAATTGGAATTGAATTGGCTGAATGAATTGGGTTTGAACTAAATTTGAATTGAATTTGGTTTGAATTTGAGTTGGGTCAGAAAAAAAGGACCGGGTCAAAGTTAGACTTGGTCAAAGTTAGACTTGGGCCTTAGTCAAAGTTGGAAGTTTGGGTCTTGGTCAAAGTTGGAAGTTTGGGCCTTGGTCAAAGTGGAAGTTTGGGCCTAATTGGGTATGGGTCCAAAATGGGTTTGGGCCCGAATTAGCTTGATGGGCCGAGTTTTGTGAAGTTGGGCCAAGTCAAAATGGGCCGAGTCGAGGTGGGTCAGGTCGAAGTGGACTTTTGATGTGGGCTGAATTAGGTTTTTTGCATTGGGCCCAAATTGGGCTTTTGGGCTGATTGGGCCTCAGATTGGGCTTTGGAATGGGCCTCGGATTGGGCTTTGAAATGGGCCTCGAATTGGGCTTTGACATGGGCCTCGAATTGGGCTTTGGAATGGGCCTCGGATTGGGCTTTGAAATGGGCCCGAATTGGGCTTTGAAATGGGCCTCGAATTGGGCTTTGAAATGGGCCTCGAATTGGGCTTTGGAATGGGCCTCGAATTGGGCTTTGGAATGGGCCGAGTTAGGACCTTGGAATTGGGCCGGGTTAGGCCTTAGAAAGTGAGCTAAAAATTGTTTTTGTTTGTAATTGGGCTGAAAATTGTTTTTAGGCTGAATTGGCCTTTTAGGACCGATTTGGGCCTTGGGCCTTTTTATTTTGGATGTTGGGCTTTATTTGGCATTTGAATTGAATTGATGTTTAGATATGCATGAATGATTTTTGGAATGAAATTTGATGATTTTTTTATTAGAATTGGAATGTTAATTGTGCATTTTATTCTAACTTTAGAGGATTTTGGAAAATTTTAAGGAAAACAGGTATTCCTCACATGAGCCGTGTCTAGGACCCGTATTCATGGAGGATACCCTCTCCTAAAGCTTTTCTACAAAGAAATGACCTATGGGCTATCTAAGGCCTCCTGTAAAAAAACAAATAATAATCCGAGGTGAAACAACAAAACCAGAGGAGAGGCAGAGCAGAAAAACCATAGAAAATGATGATAGACATGTCAAAACATCAATGAGAGTAGTGGAGTGAAACAAGACTCAACAATTAAATGAGTTGGTCTCAAGTGAAGGTTGAACTAAAATCATGATAACATCAATTTCTTGACCAAATTTACACGCAAGGGGCAATCAACAGTGTTAGAAGTGAAAACAGGTTGGTCTAAATGAGCATTGAACTAAAGTCATGCTTTGAATCAATTTCTCAAATCGAATCTATGCGCAAGGAGCGGAACATAACAATCCTAGACATGTCAAAACAACTAAAGTAGCATAATGAAACAAGATTTAGCAATTAAATGAGGTGGTCCCAAGTGAAGATCAAACTAAAATCATGCTTTGAATCAATTTTCAAATCTAATCTATGCACAAGGAGCAAACAGCGATGCTAGAAATGTAATATGTTGTTGGTCATGATCAAGGAGAGATGTAAGTGATAGGAAACCAACCTACGGGGTGGCCTGCCCCCGGTTTATCGATGATCAATCGAATACAAGGAAACAAATCCGTCACACGACCGACTTGCATAATTCGATGTCGAACTCCAAGTCATATAAACGCAGCAGCAAGTGCATCCAATGTACGCTTGATTAGATGTACCTCGGTCATGGAATAGAGTAGAGAATAAGCCAATCGTGTACATAAAAGTGAATTCGGCAAGACTTTAAGTATACACCAAAACCACGAAGGGTCAAAATTAGTCCGCGTGCAACAGCAACAGTGAATGTGAACGGTGTAAATAAGACCTTCAAAACATAATCACAGATAATCAACTTTTCATCTCACCTTTGAATCAAATCAACTTAGAAACAACCATTATGAAGCGGAATTTGAACTAACTTGAATGGCCAACAAGGTCTCTAAACCCATGTCAAACGCGCAGAGGACAAGATAAATTGCTGAAATGAATGACTACCCAAACCAATCTGAAATAGACTGTTTCCAAACCAAATAGCGAGAACAGTGGCGTAAATAATAAATTTCCAAACCGACACAGTGACGCAGGTACAAATTCTCAAACAAATTATCAGGTTAATGAAACGGGTTGATCGGTGGAGAGTTTCCAAACAATGAAGAGCGGATATCAAACCCATGCCATGGAGCGGTCAAATTGCAAATCCGAGGTCATGCTCCAAAGCTACAGTACTTTAATTCCAAAATCAACACCAACAGAAGAGGAAAATAGGCTCTGCCTGTGTTCGGTAACAGCAAGTCAGCAACAACCACGTAACAGACCCCTTCTCTATCCCAACCGACAATAAACTTACAACCAAGGAAAAATTCTAGCACATAACCGTCAAACGCGACGAAGTCAGTAAAGCGCATTGTAGATTGACAGTAAATGAAAAAAAAATGGAGGATGCCAAAACCCACTTCGAAAGAGAATCAGATACCTCACATGATAGAGGCAGTCTAGCAACTAAAATTTTATCCATCGAGATCAATATCAAATGAGAAAGGTGAGATTTCGATTTACTGTTCGAATTGAATGGAGACTGTGGACTAAGCATCTAATTCCAGCCTTGGTTTCCGTCAAGCGCCCATATACCTCCAGCTGCTCACTCGTCGAGTTCGCTTCTTGTATCGTCTCGAACTAGGATAGCAGGCTCCGATGGTGGCCAGCGATAAGCAACATTGCAACAATCAGGGTCGGTCAGAGGTCTTCTAGGATGGATGAAATCGGTCGATTGAGATCAAAGTGGGGAAGAACTGTGGCTTTCATGTTTCGAATCAGAAGAAAACGAGGTGCGGTGTGTATCTCTTGTTGGCCGGTAGACACAAGGATATAGAGGGTAGAAGTAGAAGAAAGTTGTTGTTTTTTTGCTGGTGAAGCGACGATGGCGGAGGCAGGAACAGTTGTTGTGGAGTAGTTGAACAATTAACCGTGAGGAAAAGAAATGGAGAGTGCAGAGCATATTGTTCCTTGTTGCCGGTATGGGTGCAAAATTACCGTGAGGAAGAGGATGAACTGCAAAGTATACCATACCTGCTCTTCATCGCCAGTTTGGGTTGCAAATATCATGAAGAAGAGTGTAGTGCAGGGTGTCTACTGTTTGATAATTTCTGGTTGCAAAATTGCTGTTGTGAGTGAAGAGAATGGTGCAGATATGTAGTTTCTTTGTTCAGATAAGAGAATGACGAGGCAGAGTTGTTTATTCCTTGTCGCCAGCTTGGATTGAGAATTACCGTGGAGAAGAGAATGAAAAGGGGTTCAGAGTAGAAACTGCCTTGTTCGGCAGTTTGGTTGCAAAAATAACCGGAGTGAAGAGGATGAAAATTGTGCAGCTGTATGTTTCATGTTCTGTGCAAAAGGAATGAAGAAGAAGGTCTCCTGTGATTATTTTTTTGTTGAAATGGAAGAAGATGATCGATATACAAAGTGATGGCGACGGCTGTTGTCTTCCTTGTTTGAAGAAGAAATACTGATCGAGAACCAAAAAAAACCAAGGAATGCGGCTACCGTTTCTCCTCGGGATTATGTCGACAGAATGGATATAGGAGAATGTGGTGGGGCGGCTAGCTTGTTAATCCCTAGATTTGTTCTTCCTTTTATAGGGCACTTGTCGACTGACCTCAAGGATATGGACTAGGGTTTCTCTCATTTGGCAAGGGCTTTATTTGAGGCAATGAATTGCGGTAAAAAAACGGACTGAATTACAAAGAATGGCCATGTTTGGACCGGACTCACCTGGGCCCGTCTGGCTGAAACAATCGCCAAAAACAAAATTAACAATCAATTCCTTGTCCATGCCAAAATTAACAATCAATTCTTTGAAAATTGATTTTAAAAATATGTCTTAAAATGGCGGTTTTATTTTGGTACGCACATGAATAAGTGTCGAAAAGAAAGGCGACGACCCTCTTATTTTTTTTTATTTATCTGAATTTTGCTTTATGGGATGAGAATTTTTGGTGTCTACACACGGTATACCACATAAATATATTTAATTCACAAGATACCACAAATATATTTAAAACAGTAAAATAATAATAAAAATGTATAGGTTTATTAATATATAGGTTGAAATTTTATAAAATTAAAAATAGCAAATATATAATTATAAAATTACTAAAAAAATTTAAAAACCAAGTAGTTAACAGAATGATTATCCAAAAAATTATAATTTTTTACTCTAATAATTTTAAAAATATAAAATAATATTATAAAAAAATTAAAGATTTTATTATTATATATGGGTGGTAGTAAAAATTCTCTTTACTATCTTTCTCAAATTTTAGAGATTTTATAATTATATATGGGTGGTATTTTTTATTTTTTCAATTTTAACCCATATATAAGAAAAAGTTAACTTCAATGTAATTTAGTCAAAAGTTAACTTTTGCTACTTACTTTTTTATAAAATATATTTAATAATTTTAGTTGTATTTTTGACTTAAATATATAAAGTATTATAGTCTAATATTTTTTATAATATTATTTTATATATTTTAATTCAAAACAAAAATTAATAAACATGTGTTGGAAAAGTAACTAGTAAAATTTAATGTTCTTCATAAGGTTGAAATTAAAAAAATAAAAAATACCATACACAAAATAATAAAATCTCTAAAAAATTATAAAAATTATAATACATTAGATAAGCCACAAAATTGATTAAAAATAGACAAAAACAGTAAAGAGAATGATAATTTAATTTTTATAATTTACTTTATATAAATTTAATTTGTTATAATACTACATTACATTACTAAAGCTATTTTGAGTAAAAATATTTTAAAAAATTTGAATTATCTTCTCTTAACTATTTTTTATTTTTAATTAAGTTTTTTTAGCTTTTAATGATATTTAGTATTTTTTAAATATTTATTTTAAAAAAGTTATTTATATATGTGTTTTTTTATTTAATAAAATTTAAACCAATAAATAATAAACTAATTTTTTTATTATTTTTTAATATTTTTAATATATTTTAATAAAAGTTGTGGTATCTTGTGAATTACAATATTTATGTAGTATACCATGAACTATGCTTATTAACAAGTAGGGGTATTTTGGTATTAAAAAGTTTTGGGTTAGTAATTTGTGGTATTTGATGAATTAAATTATTTTTTGTGGTATCTGGAAAACTTTTTTAAAAACTATGGTCTTTTGTGAATTAACAAACTTTTTAGTGGTATCCCGTGAATTTTCCCTAAAAAGTATAATACATTAGATAAGCCACAAAGTTGATTAAAAATAGACAAAAACAGTAAAGAGAATGATAATTTAATTATTATAATTTACTTTATATAAATTTATTTTTTTATAATACTACTTTACATTACTAAAGCTACTTGAATAAAAATATTATAAAAATTTTGAATTATCATTCTCTTAACTATTTTTTATTTTAATTAAGTGTTTTAGCTTTCAATGATATATAGTATTTTTTTAATATTTTTTCAAAAAAAGTTATTTATATATGTGTTTTTATTTAATAAAATTTAAACCAATAAATAATAAACTAAAATTTTTATTATTTTTAATATATTTTTATAAAAGTTGTGGTATCTTGTGAATTACAAATAATTATGTAGTATACCGTGAACTATGCTTATTAATAAGTAGGGGTATTTTAGTATTAAAAGGTTTTGAGTTAGTAATTTGTGGTATTTGGTGAATTAATATTATTTTTTATGGTATCTGGAAAACTTTTTTAAAAACTATAGTTTTTTATGAATTAACAAACATTTTAATGGTATCCTGTGAATTTTCCCATTATTTTTTCACCGATCCGAATCATGGTATTCACTACCTCTTCTGTACAACCAAAAAAACTAATTCAAGTTGCAAATGTGGGCTGTGAAAATTATACTTTATCATCAACTTCTTCCCCGCCGGTTTTTTTTTTTAACAAAATAACACATATCATTAACCATTACAAAGTCTTACAATTTAGAGCAATGAGAAAAAGCAAGATTTAACAAGAAATAACAAACTTCAGTAAAATAATATGGTATATGTCACACACGCGATACAACTGGTGACCACCGTCAGCTCCAAAATTGAGCGACCAGGTCACGTATGAACAAAATAAATAACATAGAACTTTCCTATCTTATTATCAAAGAATTCATTTTTGAGTTCTTAAGATTCTCTCACATATTTCTCTTTCTTCCACCTCATTTTAAAAACCACCTCTAATTTTTAATAATATCAAAGAACTCACATATTAGTTTTTATTTTTTTTCCTTTCATCTATGTGGAGCATTGTGATTGGAATAATAATTATTGTGGGGTCAATATTTGGGTTCTTAAGAGTTCTTGTGGAAGAATCCTCTCTCATGGGTTCTTAATCTTTCTCCTCCATCTTATTTCCACCTCATATTTTTCCTTTATTTTATTTAACTAAGAACTCTTAAGAACTATTGATAATTATGGTCTTATGAAATTAAACGTGTGAAACTATTTTTGATTCGGATCTCATTTAGCCATAATAATAAAGTTATTAATAACCTTCATAGATTCTTACATAGATTTTGGTAACTTGTATCCATATTTTTATTCTCATGCATATCAAGTGTTGGGAAAATTAGTGGAGTGATGAAGTTCTATAACTCAATCACATGCTCAATACAATAATTTAATCAAAATTTGAAATGGTTAATCCAACTTCCCTATTATTTCAAAACTGTAACATAAATCCCTGTGCTATTACTGGTGCTTCGTTAAAAGCTTTTTGTCCTCTCTCAGCGGAGGTTCTATTCACCCGTCTTCTTTCCTCTCCTTCTTCGCCTTGCATGTCGAGATGGCTATTCTTTTAGTCACTTGAACCCATTTCTGAATTCAGCTACTCTTCCTCTTCTCGGCAAGCTACTTCTCCAGCAGGATGAGCATCATCTCAATCAATTACAGAGGACTTGGTGATTCAGCTACGGTTCGATGGGTAAATGAGGTAATTTGTTTTGAAACCCCTTCGATCTTCTTTCTTTGCGAAATAAAGAGAATTAGAAGGGAAATGCGACATTTTATTAGAACATTGTTCAGCTTTCAAGTTTTTGTGGTTGATTGTGTTGGTAGAAGTGGTAGAATTTCTCTCTATTGGTGTGACCATATTGACCATCGCATTGAATCTTACACGGATCATCACACAGATTGCTGGGTGGAGTCTAGTTTGAAGACAGGATGGCGTTGCACTGGTATTTACGGCTGGCCATTGGCCACTGGTATTTAAATAAAGTGCATTTCCCACCATTGTCAATATCCACTAATAAAACATAAAACTAGAATAAAGTATTACCAATGTAGTTAGTTTAACAATAAGAGCCCACTATAATAATACTAACATATAAAGGTAAACAGTAATAAATAATGATCATATATTGCTAAATAATGGTATACTACATTATAAGGGTATTTCATTTTGTAACACCCAAGATTCTACCAAAGTATAACATATAAAGGTTTAGAGAAATAACGCCACAAACAAAGAGAAGAATGAAAGCCAAACGAGGCTTAAAACCAGTTTCTGAGAGGCGTCCGAACTTGTGTTCAAACTTTGATGTTTGGACGCAAGTCGAGACTCAAAACAGAAACATCCAGATGTATGCCCGAACTTGGAAGTTTGGACAAAAACCAAAGAAAATTCCTTACATGGTACAGACTTGTGTCCGAGCTTGAAAGTTCGGACATAGTCCGAAGCTTCAAACCAAACTCGTCCTCGCATGTTGTCCGAACTTGTATGTTTGGACAAATGTTTGGACACAACGACAGAAGAAAAAAGAAATTACCAGCGGGGTCTATATGAACTTGTTCCTTTAGACAAAAGTTTGGACAAGACCAAAAGTAGCAAAATCAGCAGAAAGCTCTCACAACAACACATCTTCTTATGATGGCTGAAACCACAATTTGAAAACAGGAAACTTACGAAATATGTTCACAGTGTAGAGCTACCTTATCAATTGACCACAATGGAATATACAAATCAAATCTGAGGCATTAAGAAAAACAAGTCAATTGACCATGAACTAATATTTTTAGGTAGGCATTTTCTTTTTCCGAAAACATAAATATACACATTCTTGTTTTATCAAATATATGTATGAATCTTTCAAAAAGTCTGTATAATAATAAAAAAGCTTCTATGAAAGGTAATTAATAATTTACCTTGTATATAAATATTTCAATTCATATCACGCAGGGGCGGAGACAAAGGGGGCAGGTGGGTGTGCACCCCCCACTCCCTCGATACATACTTAAATTAGTTCTAGCTTTATTGTTATATAGTTCATTTATTTTAATAGATATTTGTTCGCCCCTATAATATTTTGTAAAATATCACATGATATCACTATGTTTTATTTATTATCAATTTAATTTCTATTAATATGTAATATTTGTTTTAGAATTATATTGTAAAAAATTATTGTCTAAAGTAAAATAGATTATTATGTCAGTCTTAGTAATCATGTACCCCTTATATCCATTGAAGAGGGCAAAAATATGACGAGACTGGAGAGCCAAGACGGTCCAAACCTTAGATCCCGGCTCAGGCCCCAGGCCCCCTTCAGGACCCTGTTCAGGCTCCAATCTGGACACCAAGCGTCAATCCAGATCCCGCAACAGTACTAAGTCCGGGCACTAGACCTCATGACTAGGTCCAGGATCCCGCACCCGACACTCTACGTCCGGGCGCCACATCCCGCGTCTCGTATTCCGCATCCGGGCATCGCACCCCGTACCCCACACTTTTAGACCGGAAGGCTTTACAAGGAGGAAAGTGTCAAAGTTAGGAAGGCAGCTCCTATAAAGCAATGCTACATGTTCAAGGGTTTAGAGATAGACTTCACCCTAGAAAGTCTATAAATAGAGATGGGGGGCTCATTTGTTGAGGGACACATTATTAGAAGAGAGAGAGAACACTAGAAAGCTCTCTAAAGTTGTAATACCAAAGAAAGGAATAAAGATGATGTCAAGAAGTGGATGTAGGCCGGATTATTGGCCGAACCACTATAACTCTCAGTGTTCTGCTCATTAGTGAGATCTCACACGCGTACGGGTACCATAATTAATAAGAAGAAAGGAATAAAGATGATGTCAAGAAGTGGAAGGAAGCCATCGATCCAAAATATGTGTTGCTTGACCATTACCCACACGCGTACGGGTACCATAATTAATAAGATCTCGAACCGTCAATAATGACCTCCATATAGGGCTACAATTCGCAGGCGGTCGCAGGTTCTGATAAGGAGTGCCCCTGAGATACCGAGCATGATAGAACTGCGAAAGCAGAGAGTCACGGCGGGTCAAAATGCGCCAAAGTTGTTTACCCAGCAGAGCACGATTAAAACTATGCAAATCCCTGAATCCCAAACCACCCGAAGCAAGTGGAAGGCACATGAGATCCCAACGCTTCCAGTGAACTGCCTTCGCCGTCGAACCACTCCACCAAAACGGGAGATCATGCTTTTAAGAGAATGCAGGAAGGACTTGGGCAGCGCGATAATGGACATGATATACGTTGGCACAACTTGGAGGATAGATTTAATAAGATTCAAACGTGCCGCCTGGGAGGACTGCTGAGGCCATTGCTGAATGCGAGTTGCCACCCTGTCTTTTAAGTAAGCAAAAACTGCCTTTCGACTACGGCCAACATGTGCAGGGAACCCCAAATACATACCTAAATCTTGAACCACGCGGCCTTGAAGAGCCAGAGCGACCCCCTGACAGACGCTTGGGTTTAAGCAACGGGAGAACACTAGAGCCGATTTGTCAGCATTCACTACAAGAAAAATCAGATTTAGCTACCACTGTATATCAGTAGCTAAATCATCAGTTTTGGTAGCTAAACACAACGGGCTACCGCATTTTATAATTTAGCTACTGATATACAGTGGTAGCAAAGGTCCTAGTGGCTAAATTAAAAATAGCTACCGTTTTGGAATGCGGTAGCTATTTCGCTTTGGCCTCGCTACTACTTTTCCTATAGCTAGATATTGCTACCGTTTTAGAATGTAGTAGCCAAATGGCTACCAGTGTAACAGTAGCAAAATGGCTTCGAGTATAACAGTTGCGAAATCGTTACTAGTGTAGCAGTAACAACATCGCTACTAAAATATTGGTAGCAAAATGGCTACTAGCAAAGCAGTATCAAAGTTGCTACTAGTATAGCAATAACAAAATCCATACTAGAATGGTATATAGCTAGCTCTACATACTACTACTGAACAATGGACACCACAACCATTCAATCCCACAAGAAGTGAGAGCCATGTGCCCGCGTAACTTGACTAATTATGTGTACACATCTAGGATCGAACCTTACAACGTAAGGGTATAAATAGACCTCCATACCAATGACATATTTAATTCAAACTAGTGTGTTAAAATGTGCATAGAGCAAGAATCGATCCCCCCGATGTTTGGGACGAATATAGAATGTCTTAACCATTGCGTCATGATAATTATTCACATCATATATAGAAACTACGTGTATATATTGAATGTTTGATACTGTAAATATAAATGGAAGTTTTTGCCGAGACATGATCAAACCAGGGATATATTAAAATTTATAAAATAGATATGGCCTATATATAATATAACAAATTAATTTAATGTGACCAAATAATAAAGCTAAAAAATTTAAGTATATTATTGGCTTAAAATTATAAAAAATAAAAAATATACATATATATCTTTTAAAAATCTTTGAAATGTCAGAAATATACAAAAAAGATAAATATTATGTAAAGTTACTTTATAATTAAGATTATATAGTGTTAAAAATACTAAATAATATACATCATTACATGAAAATTAAACTTTTAAATAATATTTTGTTTTGTAATTTGTATAATATAAATATTTATAAATTTTAATAGATGTATAATATTGTATAATCTTGACTAATTTAAATTGTTTAACTTTACTATTTTCAAAAACCTATTAATTTGTGTGTTGTTTTGTAAATTAAAAATATTATAATCGTATATATGTACGTTTTATTATAATTTTGTATATTTTTAACATTTAAAATGTACACACATATAAATACATATATATATAATATATATATAATATATATAATTATATATATTCAACTTATTTGTAATTTTAACCTACACGTCAACTAATTAATTGTTATTAGTTTTAATTTTTTTTAATGTTTTATTAGTTTATGTGGCTTTTGTAAATAAAAGTATCATATAGTATTAAAAACTGTATTAAATTAAATATATATAAACACACACATATATATTATATACACTTAACTAATTAAATTATTATTACTACTATTTTATATTAATTTGTAAATTTTAATCAAATATGTACTAATTTAAATAATTAATACTTTTACTCTATTTATACTCCATCCGTTCAACAATATCTGTCATTTTAGAAATTTGCACACTATTAAGAAAAGTATAACAATGACGCATGTGCCCCTACTTTTTATTTTTCAACTAGATAATCATTACTTTTATATTGAATAGTAGGGATAAAAGTGGAAAGAAGTGTATCAAAAGCTAGAATAACAAATATTTTGAACAAGATTCACAGTCTAAAACGACAGATATTAATTAACGGAGGGAGTAATGTATTAATATGTGTGATACTTTGAGACTTAAAAATATTATAATATCAAAATATATTATGTTAAATATATCTTATATGATAAAATAAATTTAGTAGTAGTATATAGTTAATTCTTTTTCACGAATTAGACAATTTTTATTTAATTATTGTTCTTTTTCAAAATTTTGATAGCTAAAAGCTAACCAATATACTATATTGAAAAAATTTTAAAAATTTAAAAATTATATAAAAAGATAACATGTCCACTATGGCAGTAGTAGTATAGGTTAGTATTTCAAATATGTAGTAATCACAAGTTTAAGTTATAAGAATAATAATTTGATACCGCATTCATTTGTTGTATTCTAGCATAATATCAACTAAAGTTTATTAGCATTATTAGTCAGTAGCAATTCGAAATTGAATTATATACGTATCACACATTTAAATTATAAGAGAATTATAATTTTGCTATCACTTAAAAATATTAGCTATCATTTTTATAATGTAGCACAATATTAGTCATAATCTATTAACATCATTAATCGGTAGCAATTTCATACTTAAAGATAGTAACAATTTTATGCTTGCTAAAAATATCGCTACCAACGCCCAAACAGTAGTAGAATGGCAACCGTGATGAGTGTTAGTAGCAATTTTATTAACTTAGCTTATCTATTTGGTAGCAGCAACTTTTAGTAGCAACTTAGCTACTAGTTATAATATTTTTCGCTACTGCTGCTTTAATAGTGGCACAATAGCTACCATGATTGAATTAGCCACATCTTGCAGTAGCTATTCCGTAATTTAGCTACCAACATTGGTAGCTAAATTGTTCTTACAAAAAGAACCAAGATGAAATAAAAAATAGCTACTACTAATGGTAGCTGTCTTGTCAGGTGATAGCGATTTGGCTACTGTTTAAAAAATCTAGCTACCATTGTCATTGTTGTAGCAAAATAGACACCACTATGTTAGTACCATTAAAAATCAGTAGCAATTTTTGAAAGTAGCTACCAATATATGTGTGGTAGCAAATCATTGGTAGCTAAATCTGTTTTTTCTTGTAGTGATTAATACATTGACCAGAGGCCTCCTTAAAATCATGCAGAATAGAAGCCAAAGCCTGGGCATTCGCGACATTTGCTTTCCCGAAAAGAATGCAGTCATCTGCAAACAGCAAGCTGGTGATTGGCACGGAAAGCCCCCGCATAGAAAAGCCTGCGAACTGATTGACCTCAGACGCAAGGTGCAAAGCTGATGTCAGAACTTCCATGCAGCAGATAAAAAGCAGAGGAGAAAGAGGATCCCCCTGACGCAGACCTCGCTGGGGGCGGAAAGTCTCTCCGGGGTACCCATTGATAAGGACCGCCATGGTAGAAGTGGTAAGACATTTCCGAACCGCACGGATCCAGTAAGGGTGGAAACCCATGCATTCCAGAACCTGCAAGATGAAATACCATTCAACACGATCAAAAGCCTTAGACATGTCCACTTTGTAAGCAAAGTAACCCCGCTGTTTCGCCTTCGAGGTACGCATGAGATGCAAAATTTCATGAGTGACCAGAACCTGATCCGTGATCAGACGATCCCGAACAAAAGCACCCTGATTATCAGAGATGACACATGGCATTACAGACTGAGCGCGGTTGACCAAGACCTTGGAGACAACCCGATAAACAGTGTTGCATAAGGAGATGGGGCGAAAATCAGTGATGGAGGTTGCCCCCTGCTTCTTTGGGATGAGAGCAATGTGCGTATGATTTACCGATGGAGCTGGATCATCCGAATTAAGGAATTGGAGAGCAGTGGCAATAAAATCTTCACTGATGATGGGCCAATAGGTGCGCAAAACACCCCATTAATACCATCTGGCCCTGGTGCCTTTGATGGATGTAATTGCTTGTAAGCAGCTACGACCTCTTCACGAGTAAAAGGAGTGCCCATAGAGGCGAACAGATGAGCAGGGACCCTGTCCTCAACACAGGCAAGGAGGTGGAGATTATCCTCTGGGTTGGTGGAGGTGAAAAGATCTGTAAAATAGCTACGTGCGACAACCTCGACCCCATGCCACGTTGTTGCAGACGGCAAGGCGGGAGAAGAGAGAGTGAGGATCTGATTACGCCGAGACCGGGACCTGTACCTATTGTAAAAAAGCCGATTGTTTCTGTCACCTGCCTTGAGCCAAAGAAGTCTGGAACGCTGATGAAGACGTATTTCATCCCGGAGCAAAAGGGAATCAACCGCTGCTGAGCATGAATTCCAGCGTGCCTGATTAGCAGCAGAAGGAACCTGGTTACTGACAAAGTCAAGTTCCTGTTGGGCTTCCCGAAGCGCACGCTTTTCAACCCAAATCTGATTTGTGCCCCAAGCCTGCAATAAACGGCCACATTGTTGGACTTTGCGTACATAGTTGGACCCCGGCGCAGATGTAGCCCAAGCTGACTGCACTATATGGCGGCACTCTGCATTTGTAGCCCAACAATTTTCAAACCGAAAACGTCGAGGACCACGCCTAGTAGCAGGTTGAAGCAGAAGCTTAATTGGCTTATGGTCAGAACGACCCCACCTAAGGTGATAGTTCTGAGCATTCGGGTACAGAGTTAACCAATCATCATTTGCAACAAAACGATCCAACCGACTCTTAGCATGAAAAATAGTGTCTGTCCGCTTAGTATAAGTAAAACAAGTTCCTCGGTAGCCCAAATCAGTGAGGGTGCAATCCCGAAGACAATTCCGAAAAGCATTCATAGCAGATTGAGAGCGAAAGCCTCGGCCATGATGTTCCCGCACATGCAATATCTCATTAAAATCCCCGCCAAGCACCCAAGGACCCACCCACTGCGAACACAGGTAACGCAAAAGACGCCAAGTTTTCCATTTCTCGGTTACAGAGGACCAACCATAGACTCCAGTCAGCCGCCACTTCCTACCCCCTAGATTACAGACAAAAGCATCAACATGGTGACTAGAGAAACTAGACAAGGACACAGTTACAGACTCCTTCCAAAATAAAGCTACCCCTCCTTTCCGGCCTTCACTATCACCCGCACCCCAACAATAACCCCTAAGTCTAGATGCGACAGGCCGCATCTCAAAAGCGGAGAGCTTTGTCTCCAATAAAACAACAAAAAGCGGGTCTTCACGAGCAACTAACCCTAACAACCAGCGAATTGCCGCCCTACTACCCAGCCCGCGGCAATTCGCAACTAAAACCGACATTAATCATGGCGACCCGAGGCATCCCCCGGAGTCGCCTGAGAAGTGGAACTACCATCAACCGAACACTTGAGTCGCTTGTTAGTTTCATGAGTCACAACAGAATCGACCGGAACAGCAGCATCAGTAACCGCACCATCTTGAGCATCAGTAGCAACACCATCCTTGGCAGCATCAGAGGCCACAACCTGAGAAATAACCGCATCATCCTCCTGTTGTTTGCGCTTCCGGTTGGCAGAACTAGTTGGAGAAGCCACTATCTCGCCCTCCTCAACCTCATCATCGGCCGGAACCTTTGCCTCAACCTGGAGCAGTGCAGATGGATCAGAGGACTCAAGCTGGCCCCCCACAGAGGCAGACGGCTGGGGAAGAACATTGCCACTTGGCTGCACATCCTCCATTGCATGGGTAGATGAGGTGGCGCGGCAGACCGGAGAAGCGACCTGCGGAGGCGGAGCAGCAGCAGGCAAGGATGGTCTGGAGCGGGAGGGATTGAAAGTGCTAGACTTTAGCCACAAGCCATAAGGGAAACCAGTCCCTGCCACTTCAGAACGATGAGGACAATCTCTAACAGTGTGATCAAAGTAACCACAAATGAAGCATAGCGTAGGCAGACGTTCATATGAGATGCGAAAGACAGATAACTTCCCTGCAATGGTTACCGTAACAAAGCGCATCAATGGCTTGGTGAGATCGAGCAAAACCTTCAGGCGCACATACGGTCCAGCAAACCGACGATCAAAGTCGACGTAGTCCAGGAACTGGCCTATCTTGTTGCCGATTCTCTGAGCAAACAGAGGATTCAAAAGCCACATGGGAACGTCATGCACCCGAAGCCAAAAAGGAACAAAACGAAAAACATGGTCCTGAGGTGGCTGATGAGGATCAATCTCAGTCAAGACCATCAGGCAACCTTCGAACGTCCACGGTCCTCGAGACAGCGCTTCAAACTTGTGTTGCTCATCAGGGAATTCAAACAAATAGATTCCAGAACCCAAAGTACGAACAAAGAGCTGATCTTCGAGGCGCCACAGCTTAGCAAAAGAGCGTCCCATCGCTTTTACATCAATGGATTTGAGAATAAGCAGCTTACCAAGGAGGGAGCATGAGTAGTTGAAGGCCGTGTCCTCAGCCGTGACATCGGAAACATCCAGGGTATCTTCCTCCGCCTCAGTGAGGGCGAGGGTGGCGTAGTGTGCAGCGATATCATCAACCCGAGAGGAAGAGGCCGCCATTGATGATAAGGCAAGTTTTGTGAAAGAGAAAATCTGTAGAGAAAAACCGCAGATACGCCGAGAGGGAAAGCAGAAGTTGATGCGTGTAACTGAGGAAGGGCAGAGTTTAAGAAAGAGGGTTAAGGTAACTGGTTGCAGCGGAAGATGAAAAGGCTTGTTATTTTGACGGCATGGTAATGATGTGCATGTATTTGAAATTAAAACGTGGCTTAAGGAGGGCATAAGCGTGTTTGGAGTGGCAAAATCCGGCAGATTCGAACGGGCATGTGGCACGGGTGATGGCATAGGGGGACTGGCAAGCCAATGCATGGCAAGAATGGTGAAGGTGCAAACCCTAGATATCGCAGCCTGTAGAATCGCCAGACGATTCGTCTTCCGACGGGAGGAAACCACCGACCATCATTTTAAGTGGAAAAATTACACACTGTTCATTGCCTAGCGGTCTATCCAAGTCTTCTTGGATTGTCTCTCTATAGTAAACTTCCTCAGAGGAAGCAATATTCAATTTATTTTAAACGACCTAATCTGTCTTACTTTTGACTTTGATCATTGCATCTGGTCTTATATAGCTAGGGACTTGAATGTGGATGTCTATGTTCTAGCTAATGTGATCAGGAGTAACTCTTGTATGGGTGTCCGTATTGAAGACATCCTGACTGTATCCAATACATCATTAATCACTAATAATATAATTATGACTTCGCAAAAAAAAAAAAAAGTAAAGTCCCCACCTTTTTCCGTATATTGGGATCTATTTCATCACTCGTTGCTTAATTTTCATTTTAACCTCTCTCATCGGAAACTTCAACGCTCTCGAGTATATAGTTCGACCAAGGCCCATATAGTCACGCGGATATTACACCGAATTGACCGGAGATTAGAGTGGAGTCGTTGAGGAACTCACGAGAGAGGTAGTAGCGGCCTGATCCTCATCGGATTTATTGGGTAGAAAGGATCCCTGATTCCGATCGCTGTCAGGTTGGTTCATCGCTCCTTCATTTGATGCATTTGAAGTCTCTGGACAAATAAAGGTTCCTATTCGTGATACTGGGGTTAAGTTCTTCTGTGGCTGGGATTTTAGGTTTTGACTGGAATACTGACCCCAGATCCGAGTGCACTGGTCAAGAATTCAGCAATGGCTGAAGGTATGAGACAGGGGTCGCAGTACGTGAAATTGACCAAAGATCATGCTAACGTGGAAGAGGAGATCAGGCCTGGGGAGCTTAACCAGCCGATTCCCGCTTCTCAGGTTTGTCATCTTTCATTCGGCTTGCCTATTTCGCTGCGCAGGATTTCTATTTCTCATTCGCTTCCATAAATTTGGTAAACGACTGAGTGGTATCTGCATCCTGGAATGGGGTTGCTAGATTCATCCGTCTGGGTTTTATGGCTGGTGTTAGATTGCTTCAATAGGTCAATGTCTAACCGACATGTTTTACTTCTGGCAAATGATGTTAGAAACTGATCTGTGTTACGTAATCCAAGAGTGTCTTGAAAATTGAAGGGGGTATTACTGACTTTGATGGGGACTATTATTATGACTTTATCCCTGTCAAGGATCCTGGTAGCTTACGCTCCGGGGGGGGGGGGGGGGGCATGAAAAGGGGGTGATGATTGTATTCTGTAGGTTTTGAAGTGAGAGGTATCACGCAGTTTTCTTTTATTAACTATGGAGTACATAATAATGAAACAGCCGGGAAAGAAATGGAGAGGGAGCTGCATAGATGTTTAATGCTTCTTGGGTAATTGATCAAACTTGGGAGAAGAATATTCAAAGTGTTGATTTTATGACCTTATTTGATCTAGCCTTCAGGATCGTTGCATTTTAATTGTTTAATTGCACGCTAAAACCCTTTGGTTTTTATTGAATTTAGAAAAGCATTGAGCAATTTCAATGTTTGTTTTCCAAAGTCGTAGTGTCAAAATTCAGTGTTGAAATTATGGCAAGGATGAAACTGCGTTACTCTCACATGAACTCATGAAACTGCAATGTTGCAAACTGAGATTACCAGTTTCTGGTTTTGCTTCCATGTTGTCAACTAAGCTAATAGTCACATTGTTTCTGGTTCTGTAATAGACAATTAGCCATTATGCTAAAAATCATGGTGGTTAAGGTATGAATTTTTTCATTTGTACCTTAAGAAGAGCTTGTGGCATTGCTATTAACTATGCTGTATCTTTGAACACTCTTTCTGAAGAAGTGCACTAAAGTTTACTTTAGAGTCTTGCTTGATCATGCATTGTTGCGTCATCTGTATGTATCATATGGTTATCGGGAGTCTGATGTGGTATTTTGAATGTATTCACTCGTTGCAAAAATGTTAAAGCAAACATTTTGAATTTTATTCTTCATATTGTTTAATTGAGCAGCTGGCTGTTCGAAAATGTTGTGAGTGTGGGCAGCCTCTACCTGAAAGCTACGAGCCGCCCTCTGATGAACCTTGGACCAGTGGAATATTTGCATGTGCTCAAGACAGTGAAAGTTGTGAGTTACTCTACCTATTTGCTTGTCATTTATGTTATTCTTATCTGTTGAATTGTTGTGAATGTGTTTTACTTTTTATGGGACGCTGAGACTCATTGTCTTACTGTTCTTGAGCTCAATCTTGATGGTCAAGTTTCACCTGAACATGGTAAAACAAAATTAAGTTATTTTGCATTGATTATTTTTAACACACAAAATTGAAGTTAGCTGCATAGAAATGAAGGATCTTATTGCAGTAGAATGTATGGCGACAACCATAGATGAATGGCTTTGAGACTTCTTTCGATGAACTTGAAATGATACCTTTTAAATCTTGCTCCATTGGTTGTAATGAGCTCTGATTGGATCAACAAGGCTAAGAAACAAAACAAGTCAATTAAAAGCACTATAAGTGTGCCTTCTATCTCCTTGTGTCTACTATCATGTCTTTGAATGTAGTCTCTCTTTTGCTTGTATTGTATCTGATGTCTGTCAAATTGTGATAGGTTGGAAAGGACTTTTCTGTCCCTGTGTCTTGTTTGGTCAAAATATCGAGAAGCTGAGGGATGATACTCCTTGGACAACACCATGTATTTGCCATGCTGTTTGTGTAGAAGGCGGAATAGCCTTGGCTGCTGCAACAGGCATCTTCTATGGGGTTGATCCGAGAACTTCATTTCTGATATGCGAGGGATTGTTCTTTGCTTGGTGGATGTGTGGAATATACACGGGACTCGCCAGACAAACTTTACAGAAGAAATATCATCTCCAGGTGGACTCCCTGTTCCTCCATTTCTTTGTATTTGCCAGCGACTTTCTGTTGATACCATTTGAATCTAATAATATGACAACTCTTGTTTTTTTTTTTGTTTGGCTGCTGACCTCCATCCATTGAATTTTAGCAATTCGTAGAACCGTGATTCATGTTTTCTATCTTGCTGCTGTGTGAATCTTGTTGCTTCCAGCATTTCCTTCGGTATATATTTCGCCTTGACTTTCGGCATACCTATATATTCGTGCAGAACTCACCTTGTGATCCATGCCTGGTTCACTGCTGCTTGCACTGGTGTGCTCTTTGCCAAGAGCACAGGGAGATGAAGGCTCGTCTCGGATGATTCCGTCGAGCCTATGACTGTGGTCAACCCTCCCCCTGTGCAGCAGATGAGCAATGGCCAAGATGATGAGTCAGCAACCACTTCCTCATCGCCATCCTCAAATGACAAGGAGAAGAAGAGTAGCGGGGCTGCCTTGGAAATGCAGGCGTTGTAGGGTCCTTGATCCTCCATTGTACAAAAATCATGGCAACGGGGCATAAGAGATGGTCGAATTGTTTTATTTGAAATATCATTGTAATCGAACTCGGTTTTTCTTCTAGGTTTTTGTCTTTGGTTGGGAGCGGATGAGAAACCAAGAGGACTTGACGGATCCTTCGCCATCTTCATATATACAAATTTTTACGCGCCATACCTTTATTTTATACTCTGGATTATGTGGCCGACATTTTGCTTTATGTGCTTATGGTGAATTTGCTTGTGGTACTGGTTAACCCGCCCAAGTAATTTATATATATACAAGGACGTAAATACTGACATACGATCCAATGATGGAAATCATATGTCGATGCAGTCTTACGACTCCCTCTACCCCAAACTCTTCAGAATATGTACCCAAAAAGCAACAAAGCTTAAGTTGACCTAAAACATTAGGCTCTGTGGACCTTATAGTGAATTTTGTCATTGCTTTAACAAATCCTCAAAATGCAGCTAGTCAGCGATCATAAATCAGCTATAGGTGGTGATAAAGGCTTCTTGTATCTCTATGAAAGACGACGAGCAAAAGGCAAGCACGAAATGATAGATTTCTGCTCGAATATATAACCCACACCAAGTTTATAATATTTGCACTTCAATAGCCCAAGAACTTAGGATTTGTAAAATCAATCTTGAACTTTTGTAATCTCTCTGGTACTACGTAAATCTACCGTACCACTCCACATAAAAGTATCTCATGGACAGTGGAACAAGGGATGAAGAACTAATTCAAAGCATTGACAAAGAAGCATGAATGATTCGTTACAATTTTCTGTTGACAGATAAGGGAATTGTATTCTCTGAAAACATCCATAACAATAAGATAACTCAGGGGTGAAATACACAAATTATTCTATTCTTTAGGACTTTGTAGCTCCTGTCCCCATAACTAGTGCCATTGTCACTCCCAACATCCAAAAGAGCTTGGCAACTTTCACTTAGTGTCTTCCATTTGTGTGAAGTGTTAAAATCCATCTGTCTCAAAACATATTCTTATAAAGTGGGTCTTTGTTTCAAATTTATATCAATATCTCATAAATAATCTATTAAATTGAAAAAAAGACCATGTACAAGCATGATGTGGATGAGTTGAGAAAATGAATAAACTATGGAGAAATGATCTTACTATAATATTCTTGAATGATGAGCCAAATCTTGTAATCATGGATCCTCCGGTCTCACTAGAGCCTACCATTGTATTCACTCTTATTTAGTAAGGCTTCACCTTTCAACAGTTAGTACAAACGATTTATGATAGGCTCTTAAAGACCTAGGTAACTAACAAGTTTTTCTCAACATAAATTTCACATAACTCTTTTCAAACAAATCTTTACTAATAGATTGAATCTGTATTAATCTCATACCGCATGAGAGACATTTAGGGAGGTTTGTTTTGGGGTAATCAGGCAGAGAATCGGAATGATTCCCTTACCTACTGTTTGTTTTGCCCGTTTTTCTTATTTCAGGAAAGGGAAAGAGAATGGGATTACCCCAAAACCAATTTTCCTGATTCCCCACCCCTACTAGGGAATGAGATTCCTTTTCCCCAGTACAATTCGACCGACAACATATGACCATTGACCGATGACTAATGTCCATTGACCAGTGACCTGTGATTGTTGACCGACAATTAATGGCCATTGACCGCAGCCCGCTGTTGACCATTGACCGGTGGTTGTTGACCGATTTTATTTTATTTCCCCAACTCAAACAACACAACCAGCAAAATCAAAGGGAATTCTTTTCCATTCCCTTTTCTGATTCATTCCGTTTCCCCTCTTTAAACCAAACGACCCTTAATTAGACCTTGGTCCAAGATAACCAATGTGTTTCGGGTCTATTCGGCATAAATGTCAAAGTTGGACACAAAACACAAACTATTGTTCGTTGGTGGATGTCTCGACAAGCCCACGATTTATCCAGAGGCCCAAGGTTTTAGCCCTATTATTTTCTGACCGACTGCTACGCTAGCGCTCTTCGTCGCGGCTATCCTTGGAGTCGAGCTACCTTTCTCTTCGTGTGTGCGTTCCTCCCCTGGAACTCAAGTTCAAACCCTACCGATTTCTATCCGCATTTCTACTCGCGTTCTCTCTCTTCACTGCTTCCGTTCCTCTCCACCAACATCGCCCTGTATCTTTGATCACCCTAATTAGTTAGTCGCTGGTAAATTTTCGAGTATGGATGCTCAAAGAGCTCTTCTGGACGAACTCATGGGCTCAGGTGCGCAATATATGTTATCTCCTTTGTCTGTCGGTGAATTGTAAGGTGCACGAGAGTGCTATCTTAATGTTGATTGGATATAATTCGATCAATTAAATACGCGAGCTATTCTCGTCTAGATTATTAATCTTTTTCAAATTTTTTGGTTTCCAGCTCGAAATCTGACCGAAGAGGAGAAGAAGGGCCACAGGGAGATTAAGTGGGACGATAAGGAGGTTTGTGCATGCTACATGGTTCGGTTTTGTCCTCACGACCTATTGTCCACCAGAAGTGATCTTGGTGCGTTTTCGGCGTTCTTCTCTTCCGTAGCAATAGAATCCGCCTTTCATCTCGTTAACGGATATGATATTTCTCAAATCATTGTACATTTTTCACAGAAGATTAGTTTTTTTTTGCCTTTCTCAATTTCTGAGTTTGGCGGAACATATAGATGATGGTGTAAGATCTGTTTGGCATTTATTAAAAATCGATGATAAATTGAAGACTACAATTTATATACGTGGCCCTGCTTTTAGTACGAGGATCTTTTCTCTTGACCGAGTTAATGTAAAGGTCTAAATACTCCGATTACTCCCCATATCTCTAATTATTTACACTTCTGTATCAGGAGCATGTCCAAGAATTCATGATCAGAAGCTGAAGGAAAGGTAATGAGCGACTACTAATTGAACTTCAGTTTGTTAAGTAGAGTCTCCTAGAAAGAATAACATAATAAACGCATGTGTTATTGCTAATGAATGTAAATTGCCTGAAATCCGTATATTAGGCATGCAATTTCTGAATGTTGATCTTTGCAAAATTGATTGCTGCATTTGGTTCCCAGTTCTTTACTTATTTCTGAATGTAAGCTGCCTACTATAATATGTTGTGTAGGATGGATATTAAATTATGAGTTACACCGGTGATTTCCTAAATAGACATATGGAGTTGACCTGTTGCAATAACTATTGAGGTAACTATTGAGGTAACTGGTTTAATACTTTCTGGTCAGATCCTCAGAGAACAGCAGGAATGTTATGTTTTCTTTTCCTTTTTGTCCATTTCTTTTGCTAAGTCTCAAGCTCTGCAGACTTTATTTTCTTTTAGTGAAGTAATGCTGATGCCAACTGAAGGAAAAAACCCTAAGCATGTAAAACGTCTTACTGCCTCCTTTTTATGTAAGTCATTTTGAAGATGAATCTGAATTATTTTTCAGTCCAGATTCTTCTCAAACAACTTACATTTAAAATAGGAGGGAGTATTATTCTTGCATAGACTGTCTTTTATAATGATAGGTCTTACGATGTTGCTCTCCATTGATCGGAGTTGGAGTCTCATTTGGTAATTGTTGGGACAGTGACAATCACGATTTTCATGCTTACGCCCTTAGCCCTCTCTTTTCTTTAGCACCCTAGAAAACACTCCTTAGTCTGAGAGAATGTGTTGGTATGTGTTTTTGCCTGCAAGGGAGTCTAAAACTTTTGTTTACGTCCTTACTTATGTCGCTTTTACTGTATTTGTGACTTTACTATGCTCAATAAGGCTCGGAAATTATTAAGTATCCACTGTTAGCCAAGCAACTAAGAAGCAGCATTTAGGATAATTAATTGTTTTGCATTTACTTATTGAATGACTGGTCGGTGTAAACAACCATGCCTTCAAAGACTGAAGAATTGTGACTTATATTATTACTAATCAGTAATCTGCTCCGAATATAACTTCTAATGCTTTTGATTTCCTCTAAACTCTTCCCTGTTTCCCTTTGTGGTTATTTTAGTTTCCAAGACAAAAGTCCGGATGAATTGCTAGAACTTGTACTTGTGAAAACTATCTATCTTTTGCTATTCTCTCATCATTGAAGTTCCCTTCTTTAGAACCACATGACTTATAACTGTGGTGGGTGTTTTTATTCAACTGAGACCGCGTCTTACACTTTCTAGGTCCATTGTTTTATTGATTTTAGTTTTAGCTTTTGTATGTTGCTTATGTTCTCACATTGATATATTATTTGCTCTAGCTTTGAAGAATCTCCAAGATATAAATCCTATGTCCCACGTTTTGAAGCTGAGCTGGCCCAGTACTGTGAGAAATTGGTGCGTCTCTTTTTGTTGTATTCATTTGCTTTTCTCTCTCAATATGCTCATGCTTATATCATTAAGAAATGTTTTTCTTTTCTGATACTCTTTCCTTTTTTTGGTTTGCAGGTGTTGGACCTGGATAGAAAGATCAAGCGTGGAAGAGAGCGCCTTGCCCAAGAGGTTGAACCTCCTCCGCCCCCTCCTCTTTCTGCTGATAAAGCTGAACAACTATCTGTGTTAGAAGAGAAGATCAAGAACTTGTTGGAGCAAGTGGAATCTCTCGGTGAAGCTGGTAAAGTTGATGAAGCTGAGGCACTAATGCGAAAGGTATGGCGTTACTTTTCTATCGGGGTTGATTCATCTGACAAGTTTATTTATAACTTGAAAAATCCTGGATAATGGGACTGAAGTAACTATTATTTCTACCAATGCTCAGCTTTGAGATGCTTCTCCTTTTCAGTTTCTTGACTCTGAAATTTTCAAGTTTTGTTCCTGACCTACAATCTTGGGCATCATATTTTTTTACTGGTAATTTATGAATTTTCACAACACTGCAGGTGGACAGTCTTAATGTGGAAAAGAATGCCTTGACCCAACAGTCCCAGACCCTAACCATGCTGGCACAGGAAAAGAAGATGGCTCTATGCGAGATATGTGGCTCATTTCTGGTGGCTAATGACGCAGCAGAGAGAACACAATCTCACATCACAGGCAAGCAGCATATTGGTTATGGGATGGTCCGTGATTTTCTTGCTGAGTTCAAGGTTAGTTTTTTTCTGAGTTTGGCTTAATTCTTTATAGTTTTTGTTTGCTGAGGGTGAATCATCTGGTTCTATCCCAGGAAGCCAAAGAGAGGCAAAAGAGGAGGAAAGGTTGGCAAGGGAAAAAGAAGCAGAAGAAAGGAGAAAGGGGAGAGACAAGGAACATGAGATTAGAGAAAGAAGAAGCCACTCCAGTGATAGGGATCATCATCGTGATAGGGATGGAAACCCTGATAGAGACCGTGAAAGGTCAAGAGAATATAACGGAAAGAGGAGTAGAGATGAGAGAAGAGGATTAGACAGGAGCTATGGTAGTTATAGGAATGGAAGGCATGGTGGAAGAAGTAGGTATTATAATGATTCACGTGATAGGAGCAGGTCTCGTTCTCCCAGGAAGACGCAGCAGCCATCGAAGTTAACCTGAAGAGAGTCATACTCTGACTCTATCACACTGTTTCTAAATATGTCGAAACTCAGAAGGATGAGGTAGATGTTTTTACATATCAACGAGGTTAATGAAGATACATTTTATCTGCCTTTCAGTTTATCAACAGTTAAGTCTTCTCTTTATTGTCTGGCAGCTCTACTGTTTAGGCTGTACCATCGTCCTACAAAAATATATTATTAGAGATTAAAGGATGGAGGTAGGTAAAACTTCATCTTTGGAACTCTTAACATGTGTGGTTATTGTCGGAATTGGTCTTGGAACAGTTGAGTCTTCTTCTGATGGGAGATAATTTTGGACTTTGGTGCATATCGTGCTGCCCCTGAAGGGAAAGGTAATTAAGTTTTTGTTATCTCGGTCCTGTTCATGTGTCTTTTGTGGAATGAAAGGGAGAGCTCTTGCTGGGAAATATGGGACACCTGTTGCCTTTTGTTACAGTTTCTTAAACTACTTAAACCTTCAGATTGATTTTACGAATTCCAATATACAATTTGTTTGCTGATTGGGTCCAGGAGTTTATCCTGATGTTGAAGAACAATAGAAGGTGCTTAACATTGAGTTGTGCAAATTGATCAGGTCACGACATATGAGTCCGCTGAAAAATCGGTAATTACTCCTATTGAGTTGTGTCAGCACAAATGAACTAGGTATAGGTGGAGTTGCATCATTCTTGCATGGGTTAAACTTCACTTCTAAAAGCTACTTCCTACTTTGGTTTACTTTACATATATACGAGAGTAACAATATCTCATCAATTATGGTGTTAAGGAATAAGTTTTGCATCACGATTGGTATATGAATTTTCTTTGAGACTAGAATTGTGTAGTTAAATCCATCTATGGGGAAGAGTTCAAAGTGTTGGTGTTTCTTTAAATGTTTGCGAAATAACTGGTGCATGTGTTGGGTTTTTCTTGAAATTATGTCCTACTAGTTTATTCCTATTGCCTAGGGCTTTCGGGTAGGGTTGTTTTAGACTGAATTATTTTAACCAAGACATCATCTTTCTCTCGTTTTACTGAGAAACCTCCGGAACAGAGTTTCAAAGCATAGACTACAAGGAAGGGAGTAAAATTAATACATTTAATAAGTTTCAAGTTAAATGCCTTCTAGAATCTAGTCTTTGGTTGACTAATGGTATAGTTATCCTTCCCAAAATTCTTGTGAATGTGAAAATTGATACTAGCTTGTATGTTGACGTACAAACAACAATATTGCCTTCATCTTATTATACAAAACTTTCCACTGAGTGGAGATGAACAATGTTTTGATGACTCAACAATTACAATGATCCAAGAGAATTGAGATCCAATCGATAGCGGAATTCTTCTAGCAGATTAAAGCCATCCCGGCACCACGTTAGTCCCCTCGGTCCTTGGTAGTCTATAAAAACGATGTTGAAATAGGCCAGCCCGTTTGGTACACCACAGTTCTGGTTCCCATTAAAAAAATGCAGGTCATCGTTCCAAATGAGAGGATCCACACATGGGTATCTCACCCTCGGAAAGTAGTTCAAGCTCTAGAGATTCATTGCCACCCACAACCTATTGGTTCCCGACTGGTGCAACCGACTGGTACGAAGTTATCTACGTGATGTCCAGGCAAACCATTAGACACTGCCGTCTTCGTCAGGCGATAGCATCATCATCGGTCAGATGTTTGTGCTTGCGGCATAGCTTCTCCCTGCACATCCTTACCTCCAAGGAAAACTATTACACAACGCTGCACCTTCATACCGAAATGGAAACTGACAATAGCAGGTAGGATCTGTGTTTCAGGTCATGAATTTCCGGCCAGGTGTCACTGTGATTTCCCACCCCAGCACTTCATATCCTAGTACAAGTGTGCACATCATTTGGTGTTGGAATCTAAAATGTGGTTTCATCTAACTTGTGGGTTTGCATGCATTCGCCAGTGACACGTAGCTTTATTCTTGCATTCAGAAAACTGGTGCATGTGTCTCTATCACCAGACAGTTCTCTCCTCTGATTGGCAAAAAACTGGTCGTGGCGCATCACAAGCTTCTTCATCTTTAGAATGATTAATCACCAATCATCTATTTATGTTGTCCTTGAAACAGTTTTTATTTTCGAAATCGTTCATCTTCAAATTATGATAGGTGATGGTCGTTTAACTACTCGCTTTTGATTTGGTTTTTTTTAATGATTAACGGTATAGGTTCTTTAGACCTGGCATTTGACCCCCCAAACCCAACCCGAACCCAACCCATATTTTTGCGGGTTAGGGTTTTGATTATTGACCATCTATTTTGGGTTTGGTTAGGGTAATAAGCTAATTTTGTGGGTTGGGTTAGGGTAGAGATCTTAACCCATGACCCAACCCACCCAAAAATATATTTATTAAAATAAATTTAAATATTAATTCACAATTATATATATATATATTTTTTTCAGATCAAGCATACCTTAGCCTTATGCCCAAGGCAGTTGGCTATTCCCCTAATAATATCACATAATCTTAACTAAACAATGGCCTAACCCTACCGCATATCAAACAAAGGGCCCAACCAGACCTGAACATAATGTTGAAAACCCAAATGCTCTCGTCTTGTAGACTCGCATCCATTTTTCTTCTCTATGTCGTTGTTCATGTCTATGTCGCTCTTCATCTCTGCCCAAGGTTTATTTTTTTAATTCTCACTACCATTTGTTGTTCTGGGAACAATGTCGTTAGATTATCTAGAAGGTGAACCAATAGGTGATATGTATTTTGTAAGTAGGATCTTGATTGTGACCTTTAGTGAATCTGAAGCCACATACAGCTAGTGTGCTGCTAAAATTCCTTAACTGTTGGTAACGATCAAGTTATTGTGATTGTACTTTTCTCCGGCATGAGCACTCATTTAACAGTGTAATTATTTTAAAACTATCAGTCATAGTTTGAGGCTTTGAGCTCTCAGTTTATAAATTATTTCTACCTTTGAAGATGTTCTTTAGTATATTCTCTATGCTAATGAAGTTTCTTTTCTTTCCCCCTTTTTATTAAGGGCAATAGGAATCATGTGCATCTAGATGGATTCCTCCCCACAGTGGTAGCTTTAGGCTCAGATTGATAATATAACTTATGAGAAAAAGTATGTGTTATTCTATTCATGGGAAATTGGTGCAGTACTTTTTACATTCTTTGCATAACATGAAATTGTTTAAAGTTGAGTCGATCAAGCAAGATTACTTCTCTTCCTTTGTGTCATCCATAATTAGATTTTTTTATTAATTTCTAAGATACTCCTATCCATTTAAATTATGGTATGCTTAAAAATGGGTTGGGTGGGTTGGGGTTAGAGTTGAAGGTTTTAAACGGGTTGGTTAGGGTCATGATTTTCGGACCCATCCATTTGGGTTGGGTTTGGGGGTTGATGAATTTAAATGGGTTGGGTTAGGGTTGATATCAACCCAACCCAGCGACCCAAATTGCAGGTCAGGTTTCTTTTAATAAGTAATAAAAAAATTGGAAATTTCTAATTACATTGTTTATAATATGAATATATATACATCAATCTTCTTCTAGATTGCTTCACTCACATCTACCATAGAGCTCGTAGTTGACCACAAAGACTTGGATACAAACATCAAGACATTTTAATATTATATGGTAGATGTTGGTATAGTACTTAGAAAACATGTACATTATTTTAGATATGAAAAATGTGTTAATTGATGTAGGTGTTAGTTGAAACCACTAATCATAATATAACCTGAACTGGACTTTTATGATCGTGTCTGGTCTGGGTTACGACTTACGATTAGTGGGGTTGTTTTATACTAAAGAGGTATCACATAAGCTAAAGATTGGAAAGTGACATTACTATGTACACGATAGAATAGACGCTGATGCCCACTTGGATAAGCCACAATCAAGGTTTGATGTGTGTATCCACAGCAGTAAGCACCTTGAAGGGGGAGGGGGTGTTGGACTTATAAAATGGGAGAGGATTCAAAACATTTAGGGCCCGTTCGATTCCCGCAGGCTTTTGTGAACGCAAGATTATCCGCGTTTGCAAGCCGTGAGCGAACGGCTCTTAGACTATAACTTGAATGAGGCGGAGTATATCTTGGCCCATTTTCGTCAAAAAGAGCATTTAATTCTTGGCCCTTCACTTATTAAGCTTGACTACTAACTAAACTTCTCGCCAGAGGCCAGACCTTCTTAATTACTATTTTCATACTGTCTCTCGGGATTGGGAACACTTGCAAACAAGGTAATTGATTTAAACTGACATACACTTGAAACTAAGCATAGGATGCGCATTTGTGGCTTGTGAAGTTTTAAAGTTTGAGCCACGAGTAAAAGGTGATTGTTTCAGTGAGTGAGTGAGTGGGAGGCTATTTCTGTAGATCGACTTTAAGTAAGTTTGACAGACAGTTGAGACGAAAGAAGAATGGGTGGTGGTGGTGGTAATTGATCAGGGTGAATACCATTTTTATTGTTACAAGTACAACTTACGATTGTCGTCGTCCACATAAACTGCCATTACTAGCTCGCTCGCCCACATACTATCGCGCGCGGTCCCAGGCCCTTAATATCCATATACAAATACAAATACCAAAGAAAAGGAAAAAATATTGTTGGATGAAGTTGTAGACGGCCAAAGTGCCAGCCAGGCAGACAGCCGGCCTTATCATTGGATTTTAGGTTTACTATAGAAGACGACAAACAAGATGAAATAGTATTCGTTTGACTTACCAAATTCTATGATAATTATGCTATAACACTTAGGGTAGTGAAAGATGGCCGACGTGAAATCCACCATCGGCACCTGCTCGTGGACGTACTACTAGTTATTATACACAATTATAGAAGACTCTACTTGGTTGTGGTATTAATTTACTAGAGCTTTTGTGTGTGTGAGAGAGGGGGACCTAGTGCCGTGATCTATACTACTATATAAGAGAAATTAATAAATAATAAAAAATTATTAAACAGATCAATCTCTGTTGGAGGCAGGTGGACTTCATGAAGATGGGTAAAGTTTCTATTCTCCACCTGGCGGTGAGGATGTGGAGGGTCGAATTGATTATGTACGCGCCGCCGCACGCCAAGCCACGAGAAACTTGCATTCCCAACCGTGGAATAAAGCTCTTTTTTTTTTTTTTTTTCTTTCTTAGCTCAGCAATTCAGTGGGTGTGATCCTCCAGACCAGGATTTTGATTTGGAGTGGGGACAGGAACGTTACCTGTTCTCTCCGTTGCGGAGAATCCGTAATCTTCCCCACCACCATCTATCTACAAGGAAGGCACCAGTACCTGAAATAGTACCGTGACGACCTTTACATTTTTCATTTTCTTTTATTTTAATAAGAAAAAGTAGACCTTACAAGAGGAAGAAATGCCGGAATTACTAGCTCATTTTTTTTTTTTTGAAAACAAGCTCATTATTTATATCATAAACAACCAACCTAATGACTTAATTTGTAGTGTCGAAAGTAGATAAGTAATCTGTTCCATATATATGACTTTATTTTGTGACTGTGAACTTTTAAACATTACATCATTCACTAATAAACATCATTGATATCGGGAATAGTATTGAAATTACTATGTACGTAGTACGTGGGTGGAATAGTGTTTGTGGACGGAGTGTGTGTTGTGATTATTATTCCATTCGGATCTTGGAATATTCTTATTCGCTCCTCTGGCCGTCAAGCTGCGATAGAAAGAAACGGATGGGCGGCGCCTCTTCTCCTGTCTTAAGTGATACATTGGGCTTCTTTTCTTTATCTACTACTACGCACAAGTAAAGTAGTACAAGCTAAACTATCTATCTTCACACTGAACTTTACAATATAATACTACCTACCTTATAGTGACGGCCTGACGGGGAGAATAATCATCTCCTATATGTGGAAAGATATACTGTATAAAGACTTAATTTGTTGTTACTTATATTTTTTTTTTCGAATTGGTAACAGCAGTTGTTAGTTATATATTTGTGATAATATTCTAATTATCAAAAAATCATCTATATGGCCCCGTTCTCTCACAGCGATAGAACATTAATCTCTTTTTTTACTTTTTGCTTGACACATGTCAGTTGACTATTTGTTAAACTTTAACCCAATACATATTACAATAGGTTAACTAGGGTATATTAATAAAAAAGCTACTATCAGTAGCTTTTTGGAGCTGTGGGCGAACGGCCCCTATATATGTATACATACTATTGGGCTAGTAAACAGCCCATCAATATCACTTAAGCCCACAGTTTATTTAAGTCCACAATTTATTAGGAACTACTAGATTAAACTCTAGTTAGTTTAGATTTTACAGAGCATATATTTTCTTTTACAAAGAAGATAAAGTAGCAAACACTTTATATATAGATCACGGTCATTAGGCTTTGTACACACGATTTCATAGAATTCAATATACAATCGTTTTCTTTTACAATCTCTCAAACCTTTCTCAATGCCTATACACACGACTTCTAATATGGTATCAAGAGCTTAGGATCTTTGATGTTTCTTGTTCTTTCCAAGCATGGCGGATGACGCAGGCAAGGGGAAGAAGGAAGCCGCGGCCAATTCAGGTTCTGGTGCGTCAAGTTCCATCATTGATGTAAACGACCCTATTTACGTCCATTCAGCAGAGAATCCAGGGCTCAATCTGGTGTGCAAGTTTGATGGCAAGGGTTAAAAACAAGTATGGATTTGTCTTGGGAAAGATTGACAAACCTGATGAGTCGAACATCATTCGCATTAGCGCTTGGGAAAGATCCAATTCTCTGGTTCTGTCATGGTTGAAGTCTGCTCTCGCTCCTCACATTGCAGAGGGATTTCGCTTCTGTGACGACCCGAAGGAACTCTGGGATTCCTTGATCAAGCAATTCGAGCACACTAATCTTGCAATAATCCACAATCTGCAACGAGAGTTATCAGACATTAGACAAGGAGATGAAAGTGTTGGAAGCTATTACACAAGATTAAAGAAAGCATGGGGAGAGTTAGACTTAGCTTGTCCACCGCCCAGATGTTCTTGTTCCGGTTGCAGCTGCGGTGCCAGAGAAGATTACAAGAAGCGGGTCGATCAGAGCAAGCTTATTCATTTTCTTATGGGGCTTAACCGAAAGTATTTGTCCATCAGAGGACAAATACTAGCCATGAAGGAAATACCGTCGCTTGAGAAAGCGTATTCGCTGATTGTTCAAGAAGAAGAACAACGGGGAGATGGTTACCAGAACGAAGAAGCAATGTCCTTTTCAAGCCAAACTGTTGCTCAAGGCAACAATATCAGAAACCCTAGAAGGTTCGACAAGAAGAAAGTAACATGCACTCACTGTAAAAGTTAGGGCATAGTTACGAAGAGTGTTACCAGAGACAATCCTGTACTCATTGCAAAAAATCGGGCCATACAGTAGCCGATTGTTATGAAATCCATGGGCGAGACAAAGTGTTAGCCCGAAGGAAGAAGATGTATGCCAACTTAGTCGCAGATCCAGCGCAAGGCAGTAACAAAGAAGAACTGGGAGAAGGTTTAACTCCGAGGCAATTACAACAAATCACAGACCTTTTGCGAAGCAAAACCACAGAATACAACACAGAAGGAGTCGACTACTGCAATTTTTCAGGTAACAGTGCCCTTTGCATTAGCAACAAATTTTGCTTAATGAGTAGTCACTCTAGCGATTCTTTCAAAGGAAAGTGGTTAATTGATTCTGGAGCTACCGACCACATGTCGGGAGCTGATTATATGTTCGAAAATTGGAAAAGATTGGAGAAAGAGAGAACGGTGATATTACCAGACGGGAGTCCTCAAATCGTTAACCTGGTTGGAGACGTAAGACTAGGGGGTGAAGCGAGGTTGAAGGAAGTGATGTATATACCCAATTTCATGTTTAACCTAGTGTCTGTAACGAAGCTTGTGAAGCAATTTAGCTGCTCTCTGATTTTCGATTGCTGTGGTTGCTACATTCAGGGCCATACCTCAAACCAGAGTAGCAAGATTGGAGACGCTAGGGACAATCTGTATATACTGGATGCAGATCTGTTCGAGAGTTGGGCCAGCAGAAGTTTGGGCCGCGCTTGTCCAGTGGTTGGGAGAGTTCCGGGTTTATCAAATGATGCAAGTAGTACGGGCCGGCGAGTTGGGCTGTCAAGACCAAGAAGAAGGTGGGATTAGTCCAAAGGCTTTAGTAATGCATGTTAAATTGGGACACGTTCCCTTCCGAAAACTTGTAACACTTGGCATAATAAAAGAAACCGATTTTTCTTCAACATATGCTTGTGATGTTTGTTACAAGTCACGAGCACAACGATTACCTTTCAGCAATTCTACAAGCAAAACCAAGAGAGCATTCGAGATGATACATATAGACGTCTAGGGGTTGTTTGGTACAGACACTTACAACGGGTTCAAATATTTTGTTTGCTTCGTCGATGATTTTACGCGTACGACATGGGTTACCCTCATTAAACAAAAAGGGCATGCTTGGGAAGCGATTGTCAATTTTATCAGGATGGTAGAGAGGCAGTTTGAAGCAAAGGTTAAGGTGGTGAGAACAGATAATGCCAGAGAACTGGGAAGTTCGAATGAAGGGAAGAGTTATTTTGCGCAACAAGGGATAATGCATCAAACAACATGTCCCTATACGCCGCAACAAAATGCCATTGTTGAACGAAAGCATAAATATCTTTTGGAAACGGCAAGGGCGGTATTTTTCCAATCTAATGTACCGCTTGAATATTGGGGAGAATGCATACTACATGTGACCTTCATCATTAATCGTTTACCCACCAAGGCGTTGAATGGAAAAACCCCATACGAGAGTTTGTTTGGAAGCAAGCCTTCGTATAGTGAGATCAAGCCTTTCGGTTGCTTGTGTTACAAGACGGTTGTTGGTCCAAAAGGAGGGAAGTTCGACCCACGAGGAGAAGCGTGTATTTACCTCGGAGATGATCCACGAAGAAAAGGGTATAAAGTGATGAGTTTAGAGAATCGCATGGTAGAAGTTTGCAGGGACGTTAAGTTTCATGTCCATGTTTTCCCTTTCCACACATCAGATGTACATCAATATCAACATCGTGATGTCTTACCTCCTATGTTAATAGATGAAGAACCCTTGTTTCACCCAAGTCAACCTGACCCTTCTCCTACTTTACCTCCAGATAACACCAACCAACCAGAATTGCGACGTACAAGTAGGGTGACCCACAAGCCTAGTTACTTGGATGATTACGTGTGCACTTCTTGCTTTCAAGAGATCCTAGATGAAAGGGTGTATGGGTCAACAGATCTACCCAACAACTCGTTTGCGCACTGTGTAAGTCTGACAGAAACTACACCTATCAGATCTGTGGCTCTACTTTCCTGCTCATCTATTGCTCAAACTGGATTAATACAGATCTGCATGAACCACATACTTATCAATCGGCAGTCTTGCATGAACATTGGCGGACAGCCATGCAACAAGAATTACGAGCGTTGGAAGAGAATGAAACATGGGATGTTGCAACTCTTCCTCGAGGGAAAAAGGTTATTGGGTGCAAATGGGTTTACAAAGTGAAGCTCAAGTCAGATGGAACGTTAGAGCGATACAAAGCCCGGTTGGTAGCAAAAGGTTTCACTCAGCGACACGGTCTAGATTATCATGAGACCTTTTCGCCAGTGGTTAAGTTAATAACAATACGGTCTCTCATTGTTGTGGCACTTAACAAAGGGTGGATCATCAACCAACTTGACGTTAATAATGTGTTTCTTCATGGAGACCTTGATGAAGAAGTCTATATGCGTTTACCACCCGGTCTTGAGGTCACGGGGACAAACAAAGCATGTCGGCTGAAAAGATCGTTGTATGGACTAAAGCAAGCTTCAAGACAATGGTTTTCTAAACTAGCCAGTTTTCTTCACACTCTTGATTTTACTCAGTCCAAGAACGATTACTCTCTTTTCCACAAGGAAACTTCTCAGGGTAAGATGTTCGTTGCGGTCTATGTTGATGACATGTTAATTATCGGTCCTTGTCAGCAGGAAATTGATGGCATCAAGCGTGCTCTAGATCTCAATTTCCGCATTAAAGATCTGGGAACACTACACTATTTTCTAGGCATTGAGTTCATTCCCTACAATCAAGGGTATATTCTTTCACAGTGAAAATTCTGTCTAGAGCTCTTAGAAGAATATACATGTTCTGATGCAAGAACTGCTAAGGGGCCCATGGTCACGGGTAAACAGCTGCGTGTTACTGATGGTACTCCTTTAAAGGACCCTACATCTTACCGGCGGTTGGTAGGCAAACTCAACTACTTGACCAATACAAGACCAGACATCAGTTTTACAGTTCAAGTGCTTAGTCAATTCATGCAACATCCTAGTGATGTTCATCTGGAAGCTGCCATGCATGCACTCTGTTACATCAAAGAACCTTGAACTATGGTATAGTTCTCGCTGGCAGCCCAAGTATTACTCTTGATTTAACAGCATATTGTGATTCAGATTGGGCTGCTTGTCCAAACACGAGAAAATCCGTGTCGGGTTACTTTATTTTCCTTGGAAGTAGCCCTATTTCTTGGAAGACTAAAAAACAAGGATCGGTGTCTCTATCTAGTGCTGAAGCTGAATACCGTTCCTTGCGACGAGTTACTGCGGAATTGACGTGGCTCACACGACTGCTCCATGAGCTGGATGTTCAACACATCAATCCTATACCGGTCAAATGTGATACTCAGTCAGCTATATACATAGCTCGCAACCCTGTTTTTCATGAACGCACGAAACACATCGAGATTGATTGTCATTTTGTTCGGGAGAAGATACAACAAGGCCTTGTTGATGAATACACTCATACTTCTGATCAACTCGCAGACATGATGACTAAAGTTTTGCCAGGAGTCAAATACAAGGAGCAATTATCACGAATTGGGATGCATGATAATTTCAAGCCTCGCAATTTTGCTTGCTTACGGCTTGAGGGGGGGGGGGGGGGGTATTGGGCTAGTAAACAGCCCATCAATATCACTTAAGCCCACAGTTATTTAAGTCCACAATTTATTAGGAACTACTAGATTAAACTCTAGTTAGTTTAGATTTTATACAGAGCATATATTTATCTTTTACAAAGAAGATAAAGTAGCAAACACTTTATATATAGATCACGGTCATTGGGCTTTGTACACACGATTTCATAGAATTCAATATACAATCGTTTTCTTTTACAATCTCTCAAACCTTTTCAATGCCTATACACACGACTTCTAATACATACAAGTGTCTTATAAATCATCTTAAAATTAAGAGGATTTACAAATGCCATCCTCTAAAATTGTGTACAAAAGAAAAAGTTGGGTCAATAATATTCTAATAATTGAAATAACTTTCACTGATTCGCCGTACGCAACAGAGTATATGAACTAAAAGGGGGAATTATCCCTTCGAATCTTGGAATATACCTTCTTACTTCCAACTTGTTCACTACTGCTACTTCAATTGGTCGACTGACGAACGTAACCAATTATTATGGAAGAAAGAATTGAAAGGACGAGGTCCTGATTGAAGCTGCCAGCCAGGAGGAAAGACGAGTGCCAACAAATTCATACGTCAGTTGGTAAGCAGAATCGAGATATACCATGTTGATTACACTGCTTATGTTTACGATTTACTACAAAAGTCATTAAACCAACTGTTACATTTATCGCGATGGTTACTTCAAACAAGTGGCATAGAAGGTTGATTCACAAAAAATGTTACTATCATCTTTCAAACACGCTATTATAATTATTTTAATTTTTCTGTTTATTTTTCTCTATCTCTTACACATCAATTATATTATATTGATTTTTTTATTTTCTTTCTTTCATATCTTTTTTCTTCAAAATTGTCTAAAATAGAAAAAAAATAGATAAATACTTCAGTAACAATACTATTATATAAATAGGAAGGAAAAGGGAGTGGAAAGTTAAATCCACTTTCAATGGATTAATTGACCCTAGGCTATATCACTAATTATATAAAATAAAAATACAGCTATTAGTGGTTAGTTATTTTGTCAAAACAATTATTATATTATAATTGTCAAACTGTTGTCCGATCATATTTACGTATAATTGAAAAATAATAAAATAGCAACATCCCACCACCACAATCACAATCCAGCTATAGTTATAATTTTAAACAATCTTTATAATAGTTATTATATAAAATTGAACAAATTTTATAATATATATAATGAAACAATACATTTACTAACTTGAATAAACTTTACGGTTGTACAACCAATTATACAAATACCAAATCCGGAGACCTGATAGTAGGTGCTTACTTTTCTCTCTTACTCTATTTTTATTTTAGGAATCTTGTAGTAGTAACTAAGCGGTTTCTTGGAAGCTAGTAGTAGTAATTAAGCGATTTGATTAGTTGTGGAAAACCAACGACGTTTTCCTTGTTAATTTAAACTCAGAAACTAAACAGGCGAGGTCATGCACGACGCAACTCACCTAGCTAGTCATCGTGGAGATACACTTTTTTCCTCCCAAATCAAAACTTCGTCATCGAGTTGAGTCTTGACAAAATATATCAACATCGCTAATGCTGTATTTTATTTAAGCAGAGGGATTATATATTAAGTTATGGAATGCTTAAGGGTATCGTCTTTTACATACACACAACTATCAAAAGAAAAAGATTAACCAAATTAATTAGGAGGTAATCTAGCTCCAGGTTGCTTAGGGCATCCACAATGGTGAAAATGGATTCCACCCACCAACAAATATTATTTTATTATCTTCTCTCACAATCTCTCTCTTACTTACCTAGGTTTCTAAAAAGAGAGTATCTTAGTTAAGAACCCCTCTCACATCCTCTCTCTTCCACCTCATCATTTTCTTTTTTCTCTTTTAACATTATGGGTGGAATCCACACCATGAGCAATATTATTTATAATGTGATTGGGAATGGGAAAGGAGATATCATCTAACTGACAGTTATACTAGTTGATATTGGTGATTAATCCAATAAAAGAATGGGCCTAAAAGCAATATAGGGGGGTAATCAGGTAGCTTACATGTTGCTGGCTGAATCTACGGTCGGTCCCGCAATTTTTCTCATCAGCCACATGTGTTTGTGGCCTGTGGGGTCAGATTATCTATACATGGCGCGGGAGTGGTTGACGGAATAATCCCCCCAGGCCTAGGCCCATCAGAGAAAGAACACTATGCCTCCGCCCGCCGCATGCATGCTAGCAACTTGAGGGAATTGTACCATCCGAATGTTTGGAATATGCTTTGCTTTCGTGTCATGTCATGATACCTTGGAGCGACAAGATATATATAAAAGGGGATGTTGTTGGTGCTATTAACGTAGAAAAACGGACCCGGTGGCGTAATAATATCCAATTTGCAAACAGCCAGCCGCCAGGGGGGATACTCATACCAGCGGCAATGCTAGCTACTCTGTGGGAGGGAGTAGTAGATCAGTGTATACAATTATTGATCTTTTCCTTGATCCCGTTATTCTTTTTTATTGATGAAATTTTGTCTTTATTTTTCTCTCTTTCTGTTGTTCTTTGCTTGCTCAAAGTGCATGACAAATGCAATGGAATTCTTTGATGAATTGTGAGGAGGAGGAATTCAAACCTTCAAGCTCAGGTAGGAGAGCATGCGTTTACTCTCTTAATAATATCTCCCTTTACACAAAATATCTGTCGTTTTAAACAAAAAAAATTCAGAAAACAATAAAATTAGTTTTGTCAGTTACAAAACTTTGCTACCCATAAATAAAATAGTTTTGAAAAGATAAGACATATAGTATAAAATTTAAGACATTATTTTAGTATTAATTTTCTTATCTATATACAAGTGGTAATGCAGGGTCATTTAATTTCTCAACTCAGGTCCCATATTAATTAATTTTTGTTCACCATCAAAATTCAAATATCGGGCCCGTATTGTCTTGTCCACATACCTATTAGGCTATTACCTGGTGGGGATTATGGAGAATGATCTTGTAGAAGATTAGGAGTCGCACGCAACCTAGGAGAATAATTCCGTCCGAATATACCTTTTTGTTTCCGACTTGTTCACTGTCTTTTTTATCTTCACGTGGTGGGTTGTTCATCATATGGGAGAGGAGTGCATATCGTAGTAAGTCGGGTGAAATTGAGAAAACCTGGCCCTTTCAAGCCAAGCAAATATTTTTTTTTAAAAAAATTACAGTAGATAAAGGGGAATCATTAATTAATATTGATATCTGTACATTAGATAAAGCTATTTAAAAAGCAAATATTAACGGAAAAACATATGTTTTCTAAAAAAAATATTCTTAAAAACAAGTATGAAAACTTAAAACTGTAATCGCTCAGTTTCTGGATAAAACTAGAAACTAATTTTAACGGGAAAGATGCCGTCCATTTCTACATCTAGCTATGTATATGTAAGCGACGTCGAATTCAAATGGTCCATATTTTTCGTTATATGGCAGCAATGCAATATATTGTCGACCCAATCCAGGGCAGATGGCAAATACCAAATAGTGCCCATATGTCGAAACACTTATAAATCCGAGAGCGAGGGACGACAAATGGAAACAAAATTTACGGATGATGCTTAATAAGAAAGCGATAGATTACATCTAGTGGCTACTTTTTTTTTATATATATAATTTGGGTTTTAAGCCATTTTATTGATATGCTCTTTGAAAGAGCTAGTTGGATGAGGTTAATGCGGGCCTCGTTAAAATCCCCTTAAGCAAAACTCAAGGGGAAAAAGAACTTAGAAGGGGAAAAAGAGTACCTACCCTTCATCCTAGATTACAACCCATACCTTAGTTAAGCCACACCATTACAACATATATACTGGGAAGAAAATAGATTTAGCTTGCGCCAACATTGCAGTTTCCTTATGCGCACCCATTTAGCAGACTAGGGATGTTACTAGAGGCCACGAAGAGTTCAGCCGCAATCGGCATTTCAATCCACCAGGACTTCGTCCATCGCCATATCTCCATCTTGATCTTCCTAAGTAGATCTTCCTTACTCAGCTCGACTCCATTAAACACCCGTTCATTTCTGGCCCACCATATGTGCCAAGTGCCGTAGAAAAAACTTGACAACCATACCCGCTTAACTTTCTTTTTCCACCGTCTTGCACGCCAAACTTCATATACTTCTAATGGTGAGCCTTACGTCTGGATGGATGTGTTCCACCAAGTTCTACTGGGACCATATCCACTGTGGCTCGGGCACTGGAAAATCACAAGGGTAGGGATTCAGTTACCTCATTACACAGCGGGCAGCTGCTCTGCCTTTCTTCAATGATTCCTTTCTCTAACAGCCTGTCTCTTGTATTTATCTCCCAAAAACTAGAAACCAGACAAAAGTTTCGATTCTGGGTGCAACGTTACCACTCCACAAAACTTTCACAGCATCAGAGTTTACAACTGAATTGTTGTGTTGTTGCAGAAAATCAGTCAAGTCTTTTGTATTAAAATTACCGTCACCTCTACCTTGCCATATGATTTGATCCTCCTACATTACCTAGGGAGTGCCCCTGTCAGTGCGGCCATCAGTTGGCTTAACATTTCTACCTCGGTCGGGATCAGTGCTCTACACCAAAATAAATTCCATCTCCATGTGCAGCCATCCCAGAATCCCATCCCGGAATTATTCTCCTAGGTTGCGTGCGACTCCTAATCTTCTACAAGATCATTCTCCATAATCCCCACCAGGTAATAGGTATGTGGACAAGACAATACGGGCCCGATAATTGAATTTTATGGTGAACAAAAGTTAATTAATATGGGACCTGACTTGAGAAATTAAATGACCCATGCATTACCACTTGTATATAGATAAGAAAATCTTGATCCGGACAAATATTAATTAGTTGCAAATGGGAAAATCACACAAATTGCATTAATTGTATAATTTTCTTTCAAGCCATGTACGGACAAATTAAGCTAACGCACGTAACGCCAAAAGCAAGTTTTCTTTTTTATTCTAAGCATAATTCGCAAATGTGTCAATGTTAATTGAATATTAGGACATCCACAATGGTGTGGATTCCACCCATAGTGGTAAAAAGAAAAAAGAAAATGATGAGTGGAGAGAGAGAATATGTGAGAGGGTTGCTTAATTAAGAACCTGGAGAGAGAAGGTTCTTGCTGACACATGGAGAGAGAATGTGAGAGAAGAGATTATAATAATATTTTGAGTGGGTGGAATCCACTTTCCTTATTGTGGATGCCCTTAGGGGAAAGCATAGCATCTGCTATGTATAAGCCGACGAAGAGCGAACTCATCATCGAGAGCGTCAGCAACCACGATCCTCACTTTTTGTCAAAAGGTGGAAGTTCTTGGCAAAGACAATTACATATGCTGATTCATTCAAGCTCCATATACGCGCGTTGAATTGCTGGTTCGGCCATCGCTTTAAGTTATCCTCCCTCCTATTCTAATTATAAGTCATTCTAGACTTTTTCACAATTTTTAAGAAAGAGTTTAAAAAGACTAGTATACCCTTACTTTTTATATTGGGAGAATAAAAAAGTAAGTATATTTTATTGGTAAGATAAAAAGTAGAGTGCAATGATAATGATAATTAAAAAAGTAGAAAGGGTAAAAGTAGAAAGATAGATACAAAAAGTCTAAAACGACTTATAATTTGAACATAATTCTAAAGCCTAAAACGACTTATATTTAGAATAGGAGGGAGTATTAATGTAGCACACTTGTCATTCTTTTAGTAGTCTATTTACTTCCACTCTTTGCTCCCTTCCATTTTTCTTACAGTATTAGCTTTATGTTAAAGCTTATAAAACTTGTGATCACCTATCCATAAAAGAACTATAGTAATTTTGTTTATAAAAAATTATTTCCGTTGAGTACATATCAAAGGGTCTTACCACTTATTCTCACTTGACTTCACGCCTCTTGGTGATGAAAAAAAAAAACAATAGTTTGCTTATGCAAAATCATTAAAACTGTCCAACTGGATAAGCCCCAGCGTCCGACCAGAACGTGACATCCACTGAAGTGAATGTCAATGAATCCACTTTTGTGTGCGATAGTGGTCATGGGTGAAGTCGAGGGCCATGGTCATGGACAAGAGCTATCAAGGGCGCAATCATGGGAATACAAATATTTGGATTAAAACCAACATCTTTAAAGATAAAGGGAACATTTTCAAGAAGGATAATCCTCCAAGAAATCAAGAAAAAGAAAAATGTCATAAGTGTGGTACACACTGACATTAGGCATGTGAATGTCACACAACACCACATCTTGTTAAGTTATACCAGACCTCAATGAAAAAGAAAATGAAAATAAGGTGTTTCAAGATTTGAACCCTCAAAAGAGGAGGTTGAACCCTCGAAAGACGAGTCCAGTCTCTCGAAAAGAGGACAAATATGCCAAAATGACACAAAAGGAAAAGGAAAAGAAAAATGAGGAGTTTCAAGATTCGAACCCTCGAAAAAGAAGTTCAAACCCACAAAAGGGGGGAAGGAAGTTCAAGGAACTGCCACAATGATACAGACAGAAAATGAGGATACTTTGTCGAAATATGAAATAAGGATATGGATGTGGTGAGTGATAATTAGGAGATATCAATAAATTATGTCAGTACCGGAACTAGATGTTACAGACCAAACTAGTCATCGATGACATTTTTGCATACTCGGTAGCCAGGAAAATTGTGGATGTTGATGTCTTAGAGCCTTAATCCATTGAAGAGTGTAAGCAAAGAATGATCGGGAAAGCTGGAAAAATATATTAAGGCAGAGTTATTTCATTAAATAAAAGATAAGTGTTTGGACCGATTGTTTCAATCCTAAAGATGCTAAACCAATTGGCTACAATTGAGTGTTTTTTAGGAAAATAAATGAACAAAATAAGAGTGTGAGATATAAAGCCAGATTGGTGGCAAAAGTTTTACCCATAAACCGGAAATAGATTATACAGAAATGTATTATATCGTTAGGGATGCTATTACTTTGAGGTTTCTCGTTGGTTTAGCAGTTAATGCACAACTCCACATGAAACTTGTGGATGTTGTAACTGCTTAGCTATATGGGTATTTGGATACAAATATATATATATATATATATATATGAAAGTATCAGAAGGGTACAAAATGCCCAAATCATTTAAAGAAGGGGCTCATCAGATGTACTCCATCAAGCTATAAAAGTCATTATACGGGCTTATGTAATCAAGTCAAATGTGGTACAATCATCTAAATGAATATTTGCTAAAGAAGGGTTTTGAAAACAACCTCGTAAGCCCTTTTGTGTATTCACCAAAAAGGAAAGATTCTTGTACTTGTTGCCGTATATGTAGATGTTTAAATATCATCGATACTTTATAAGAAATTCAAGAAGCACCTGATTATTTGAAAAATGACTTTGAAATGAAAGATTTTTGTGTCACAAAGTATTATGTAGACAAAAATTTTGAAACGTTTCTATATGGACAAACCTTATCCACTTAGTTCACTCATAGTAGTGTGCGATGTGGATAAATACTGATTCCCCCCCCCCCCCCCAACCTGATGAACAATTATTGGGCCTTGAGGTGCCATACCTTAGTTTTTTTTATAATTAGGACTCAAAGCCTGTTATAATAAAGTGAATCTGGATAACCAGGATGATGGGCAAAGATGGGCCTCGTTAAAACTCCTAAAAGTAAAACCCAGTGGGAAAAAACTCAGAGGGGAAAAAGAGTACCCGCCACATCAAAATACAAACCTAAATATCAATCTACCAATAGAGGAACAGTAGCAACCAAACCCACAGAAAAGGTGATTCAACAGCGGTACAACACCTACACTAACACCTACAAGTAATCCTTCAAGGAAGAAAGACCTATACATGAGTTACACGGGAGAGGAAGATCCTTCCACCATGACTTCGTCCACCTCCACACGCCATGAACAGCCACACGGTCAACCTCGCAACCTTCCCCTCGAAAAACCACATTATTCCGCTGCAACCAAATGAAGTAAACCCCATAACAAAAAGTAGACTTCCAAACACGACAAGGCTTAGCAGCAAGACGAACAGAGAACCAGTCCACATAAATATCCGCTATACTATCCTGAAAAGCAAACGGCACATTCCACCACTGTAATATAATCTCCCAAACCTGAGTAATTTTCGGACACTGAAACAGCACATGCTCAATCTTCTCCATTACCCTCTTACACCAAGGGCACAAGCTACCACCAAGGGGGATGATGTCCCACTCAAACAGTATCTCTCTGGTCAACAACCGCCTAATAATAGCAAACCATAACGTCACCTCCACCCGGGGCTCACATAAACCCTTCCATAACAAACGGAGATCAACTTCCTCCAAACTCCCATGCGCATCTAGCACAACAAAAGGGGAAGAAGCAATATCACTAGAAATCGATTTCCTACCACCATTAACCCAGGATACTGAGTCCTGACCATGCAGGCACACTGGAACTGGCGACAAAGAAGCATATAACTGTTCGACCAACTCCAACTCGTACTGGAACATACCACGTCTCCACACAAGGTGCCACTGCCAACCACCATCTGACTCCCATATACCCATCTGTGCCACTATGTTATCTTGCTAGGAGCTCAACTGAAACATCCGGGGAAAGGAAGACTTAAGAACACCCGCTTGACTCCATCTATCATACCAAAAAAGCACATCCTGCCCATTCCCCAAAGATATTTTAACTTTTGAATCAAGTAGGGACTGAAGCGGACTATACTGCGTGGTTGCCTGATGAATCAAATACTAAATTCCTTTACTCACTGTTAAGTTCTCCTGAAGTTCACCCGTATGGGTACCATTTTGCATGCTATATATTGACTGCACAACTCTTCTCCAGAGAGAGTTTTTTTTCTGAGCAAATTTATATCTCCACTTGGCCAAGAATGCAAGATTATTCAATTGTAAATCAAAACCAAGGCCACCAACATCTTTAGGTCGGGCCATTCTACTCTATGAAATTGTGGTTAAGAAATTACTAGAATTCTTACCCCAGAAGAACTGCCGTTGTAGAGAAATTAACTGCTTTCATACCTTCACCGGAATCACAAACAGACTGGCATAATATAATGGGATAGATTCAAGTACCGACTTGATTAGGAGTGCTCTACCTGCTTTGGGGAGGTTGGTAACTTTCCATGTAGCCAGCTTGCTTTTAACCCGTTGGATTACCGGCGCCCAGGTCTCAGCTTTCCTAGGATTAGAACCCAGCGGGCACCCCAAGTATGTAGACAGTAACTCTCCTAAATTGCATCCAAAGATATTTTGAATCATCTGAGTCTCAGCGACACTAGCATTGATAGATAAGGCCATTGATTTGTCCAAGTTGATTCACAGCCCACTCATCTCCGTAAATATAATGAGGATCTTATGAAGATGGATAAGTTCCTCTTTATTGACTTCGCTAAATAACATAACATCATCTGCAAATTGTAAATGTGTTACCTTCACATGTCGATCACCTACACTTAACCCTGTAAACATATGCTGATTCACTGCTCCCTGGATTAACCAGCTCAAAGCTTCCACCACAATAATGAATAATGATGGTGATAGCGGATCACCATGCCTCAAGCCCCGAGAAGAAGCAAAAGGCTTTGTAGGAGAGCCATTCACTAGGATCAAAATCCTAGAGGTTGTGACACATTCCATAATCCAATTCCTCCATATATGACCAAACCTCATATGAGTAAGCATTTTTCCAAGAAATTCCCATGATACGGAGTCATAGGCTTTCCTCAAATCAATCTTTAACAACAACCCTTTTCTCTTACTTTTCTTCAACCATGATAGAAGATGCTCAATCTAATTCATAAACTAGCTAGAGTAAGGTAGAATATGAGGTGGACAACAAAAGAAAGGAATTTGTGCTTTTAAAAAGTTGTAATGGCACAAGTGGTGGCTACTTGATTGCCTTGCTGCTACTTTCTCTTCTTATATTTTATGTAATGGTCATGATCTATGTCTGCTAATGGAGGTTACCTAACATGTAAGGGGTCCAAAGGTGCTAAAGGAAGAAATTAAATAAGCTAAAGCCTTGATGTGTTGGAAAGTAGTGCTGGAATGGTGGGAGAGGTGGGTATGGACGAATTTTGTATGCCATTTACCTCTTATTTTTTTACTTTTTCAACACATGTAACTTGGTAGATTGATGTGGTAACTAAGGTAGGTAATTACCATGAAGAGATAATGGGTAAAAACTACAAATTGGAATCATATAAAACTACCTTTCTTAGGTAACTTTCTTCGGTAAATTTCCTAGTTACCTTGCCAAGAGATTTCACCTTCTATACTACTACCATCTCATGGGTAATATTTAGGACTTATAATAGCCTTAAATCGTATAATACAATCTAGCTTAATTCACCTTAAAGAGTGCTTTAAGGGGTTAATAAGTTAATACCTCTTTTTAGTGTCTAAAATGACCGAGGTAAAAAAAACCGGATTTTTACTGAGGTAAGTTCTTGGCCAAAACTTGAGCTTTTGTGAAGGCTATAATTCTAAGGAGTGAATATCTATTTACTAGACCATTAATGCCTAGTAAAAGTCAAGGTTATACTAGGGTAAAAATTTCCAAGGAACGATTAACTTTTTACTAAGCCGTTAACGCCTAGTAAAATCTCCTCGTAAAAACTTTCGTAACTTTGGGGTATTTCATTCACCCCCCCTTAAAAACAAACTTTGCCCTCGAAGTTTATTATCTCTATAAATTTCTACCGAAGCTATCAGTAGCTTAATCCATTCTCAAATCTCAACTTCATTCATAGCAAAATAATTTCCTGATAATAAGCATGTAATACCTGTACTAAGTGATAGTCACGAAGGAAAGGTCAGTGGACTCACCCTCCCTTAAATTTTAAGTTACGACCCCGTGACTTCGCTACAAAACTTAAGGCTCACCAAAAAGTGTGGGGAATCTCTTCCTCATTGAGTCTTCCGTTTCCCAAGTAGCTTCTTCTACCTTGTTGTTCCTCCAAAGCACTTTTACCATCTTGATGGATTTTGTTCTGGTTTCTCTGACTTTGGAGTCTAATATCTCGATTGGAACCTCCTCGTATGTCAGAGATGGGTCCATTTGCACTACCTCTGGTTGAATGACGTGCGAAGGATCATGGACGTACTTCTTCAGTTGAGATACGTGAAAAACATTATGTACCTTGTCCAATTCCATAGGTAATGCTAAACGATATGCCAAGGAACCAACTTTTTCCATAATGTCGTAAGGTCCAATGAATTTTGGGCTAAGTTTCCCTTTCCTCCCGAACCTCATTACTCCTCTATTTGGTGATACTTTCAGAAATACCTTTTCAAACTTCAAACTCTAAAGATTTCCTCTTTAAGTCGGCATAGGACTTTTGTCGATCCTGAGCTGCTTTCATCCTCTGCTGAATCAGTCGAACTTGGCTGACCATTTCTTCAATCATATTCGGGCCTAATGTTACTGTTTCTGAGATGTCGTTCCAACACAATGGTGTCCTACACTTCCTTCCGTACAGTGCTTCATACGGTGCCATCCCTATACTGCGGTGATAGCTGTTGTTGTAAGAGAATTCAATCAGGTGTGTAGGTGGTCAATCCATGCTCCCTGATAGTCCATCATGCAGGATCTTAACATGTCTTCTAACGTCTGAATGGTTCTTTCAGTATGTCCGTCTGTCGCTGGGTAGAATGCAGTACTTAGTTTCAGCTTTGATCCCATTGCTTTCTGGAAACTCTGCCAAAATCTACTAAGGAATCTCGAGTCTCTGTCGGATACGATGCTAGAAGGCACTCCATGATATCTGACGATCTCCTTGATGTAGGCATCAACTAGCTTCTCCATTGTCCAAGTGTCTTTCATTGGAATGAATCTGGAGGTCTTAGTCAAACGGTCGACCACAACCCAGATCTGGTTCATTCCCGACCTTGTCAGTGGTAGTCCTACTATGAAGTCCATGGATATTAATCCCATTTCCAAGTCGGAACTTCTAGTGGTTGTACTAGCCCTCCTGGTCGACTGTGCTCAAATTTCACCTTTTGGCAAGTGAGACATCATGCCACAAATTCAGCTATTTCTCTTTTCATCCCTGGCCACCAAAAATGTTGTTTTAGGTCTTTGTACAGTTTATTTCCTCCTGGATGTACTGAATAAGGGGTTTGATGTGCCTCCCTCATCAGCATGGTTTTGATATCGTCATAACTCTTAGGAATTCACCACCGTCCCTTGAATCTCAAACTTCCATCCTCGTGTAGCTTGAAGTCTGGAGTGTCTCCTGCTGCCATTTTCTTCTTTATATGATCGAGCTTCTCATCGCCTACTTGCTTCACTCGGATTTCTTTGAACAAGTCTGGCGAGACAGTCATCTGGTATAACCCATTTGTTTGATTTGTCCTTCTATCAATCATTTCAATGTTCAGCTTCCGAAAGTCTCTGCATAAGTCATCTGGAAGGATCCACATAGCCTGAGTTGTATGACTTCTCTTTCGACTCAATGCATCTGCCATGAGGTTAGCTTTTCCTTAGTATTAGGATCTCCAGGTCGTAGTCCTTGACAAACTCTAACCACCTTCTTTGCCTCATATTCAGCTCCTTCTGAGTGAATATGTACCTTAAGCTCTTGTGATTCGTGAGTATCTTGCAGGTGACTCCGTACAAGTAGTGCCTCCAAATTTTCAAGGCAAAAACTACTGCTGCTAGTTCCAGGTCGTGCGTTGGGTAGTTTTTCTCGTGCGTCTTTAATTGTCTTGAAGCATAGGCTATCACCCTTTTATTCTGCATCGAGCATGCCTAACTCCTTTATGCATCGGATCTGATGATATGGCTTCAGCTTTTGCCACTCATCGTATTCGGATTGGGTAAGGTGGGGAAGGATGATGGCGGGCTGTTGTCCTTGATTAGATGGCCTATTGATGTTACGAACTGTAGCTGGTAAAGATGTCATATCTGCTTCCTGGTTAGACTCTATCACCGTGGTGGTTGTGTTTTGTTGAGATCGTTTCTGCCTTAAAGTGCGCAGAAAAGTTCTCTCGATCTCAGGGATGTAGCTAATCGTATGATTATTAATATTGACCGGAAGGCTGTGTGACCTGGTAATAGGCATTCACCACTCAAAACAGCAAAAGAAACTGGGAATTTGAAACAGCTCAACAGTTAATGAAATCTCTTTTTTTTTAGATTTTTAGATTTATATTTTTTTTCTTTCTATTTTTTTTAACAAATTAAATAAACCAAAATTGAATAAACTTAAAAGAAATAAAAATAAATGCAGTTAAGAAAATGAAAATAATAAAATAAAATAAAGAAAAAAAGAGCATAATTAAATTGCTGGAATTTAAATGACAAGGGAATTTAAATGACAGTAATTTAAATGACTAGAAAATAAAGAACTGGAATTAAATTGACTGGAATTTAAATGACAAAATTTAAATGACAGAAATTAAATTACTGAAATTTAAAGGACAATGGAAACTTAAATAACTGGAAAATAAATGACAGGAATTTTAAATGACTGGGAAAATAAATGACTGTAATTAATACGATATTTAAATTGCTGGAATTTAAATGACAAAAATTAGTAGAAATAAAATAAACAAAACAAAATAGTATAAACAAAATATTATAATATAGCAAGTGAATTAACCGGGGCTTAGGGACTAGAATAAATCAAGTCCCCGGCAACAGCGCCATTTTGCAGACAGTATAATGTGAGTGGTTGGAACTGACGTATTTAAAATAATTGAAAAAGAAATTAAAACTCAAAATATCTGTCGGGCTGCAAACAAAATCCCGGTCGCAGTAGTATAGTACAGTGGAAACGACCGGATATCGAACCGTGGGACTAAAGGGAATTATCTAATTCCTAAGCTGTGTCACAAAAGGGGGGATTAATTGACTTGTTTTTATAAATAAAAAGGAAAGATAAAATTAACTGAGTGAAAGATAAATTAAACGGGACTCTGGGTTCAGGTTTATATAGTATGCTCTTTTATGCTATGTCTACCGGTTTTATTGTGATAGTTTGGCAAAATTCCTGTTATTATCTTAAGGACTAAATCATAGACTCAAAAGAACTCGTTTACCAGAACATGTTCGGTCTAATCCAGATTCGAGCAAAACACATGTAAACAGATTAAGTATGAGAAATTATATTTGCGTCTGAAAATACTAACTTATTAAATCATAATAAGCTTTCTACAGATTTATGACTTAATTAACCTGTCTATTTATCACGGTTCTGATCAAAATAGATTTAGTAAAGCATTTTAATAAATTCATGAAATTTATTAAAAAGGCGAGAGATAAGCTTTAATCGTAACAAACTGTATTTAATTAAACCGGTAAAAACATAATTACATAATTAAACAGCATATAAATTATGGGTGAATATCCTCTTTAGCCTGACATATTAACTGGTAATATGTTGGTTAGAGGTTGGACAGAATAACAACGTAGTGGTCTTTGTGGATGATAATGGGGTGAAATGGATGTCTAATATCTAGGTGAATGGAGTGTGGAAAATGGAGGAAGAATTTGATATGTAATTTGGTAGTGAATGGTGTGTATTTTAATGGATGGTTGTAGGTGTATTTATAGTGATATTGGGGTAAAAAGGAAGGATAAGTCGGTGGAAGAGGTGTGTGAAAGGATAAAATAATTTTATCCTTTCATACCATGTCGATTGGCTCATGTACGCTGAATTTACCGACATGTCCGAACCAGCGTCCGGACCTGCAGGTTCGGACATGTCGACGCTGTGCGGAGGATGCTTCCACGTGTTGCGTCCGGACGAGAATTGTTTTGCCTCTAAAATCTTCGTTTGAGCTCCGATTTGATCCCCGTTTGTTGCGTTACGAAGCTTGTGAAGTGTACTATGTGATTCCAAGACCTTTTTCTACATTTCATACATAAAATATATCAGTTCATATCAAAACATAAATCCAAGAAAATTCACAGAGCAAGTGGGAAACATTGCCTAAAGTGTTGCAAGTTATAAGGTATTTAAACCCTAAAAGTCTATATGTTTCATACTTATCAATTAGCAATAAGTGGGCCGTCAAGAATGTTCCTTCCTTTCACAAATCCCGACTGAGTTTCTCCTTTAAGCTCCGGTAAGAGATGACTGAGACGGTTACTTAACAGTTTTGCAATGACTTTGTAGAGGCAGCCCACCATACTTATTGGCCGGTAATCCTCCAGCTTGGCAGCCTCAGGTTTCTTTGGGATCAAGGAGATCCACGTGGTGTTCGTACCCCTTTCAAGTTGAGAAGTGCAGAAGAATTGTCTCACATCAATACAAAATTTACACCAATGACCTGTGCTAAACAAGAAATTGTAGGAAAACTATATACATAAAAAGAATAAAATAATAACTAAACCTACAACTCTACTACGGGTAGCAAAATAAAACCCGGTCGGAGTATAGTGTAAATATATTACGACCGAGAGTATCGAACCCAAGGGACTTATAGAAAATTAGTCCTAATCCGGTAATACCTATTCTAAGACAAGGGGGAAAATTGAAATGTTTTCTAATCCTAATCAAAACTAACTAAACTAAGTGGTAATTACAATGAAATTATCCTTGATCCAGGGTGTGAAACCATCCAAGCATCAATATGAACTCTAAACATAAACACAAGCCTTCGAATTAACCAACAACTGAACACGCCGGGTGTCCTGCCGGATACCACTTGCA